>OZ025297.1:47344120-47794120 GCA_964019185.1 Maratus speculifer | reverse complement strand
GATGTCATCAGTGGTTTTGGTCCCGCTTTCAATGAAAATTTCCAGTTTTAACAAGTTTCACGTGGACGTTTCTTATCACGTGGGGAAGTTTCTATGACGTATAGCTTAATATTTACATAGGGGGGGGGGAAATAAAGTGAAAGACGAAAAATATGTAGTATCAACTTTCTATCGAAAATTCAACTCCAATGCAGCGTTTTAAATTTTCGAAATAATTTTAAATTATTTTTTGCTTAATATCCTTATAGTATAAATTCTTATCAGCATAGATATATTTTGATTAATATTAAATAAAATATATTTTGAATTGAAAACACACTATCCATTTTTTTTCAAAATTTCAGCCCTATTGCTGCAGTATTAAAATTTGAAATTATTTTAATTTAATATTTTTCTCTTAATATCCACAGAATATACTATATTTTTTTCAAATAGCTATAGTGTTTTATTACTATTAAAACAGCTATTTTAAGTTACAAATCATCTAGCTAAAAGTAGGTCTTTTTTCAATTTTTTCGAAATTCGAACCTGCTTGCGTCGGCATAAAAATTTTAAATTCATTGTTTAATAATTTCCATGCAATGGAACATATTTTCAACATAATCATATTTTGATTACAACTTTATTTTTAAAACATAGATCAGTTAACTATCTTAACATATATATGTGTGTGTTTGTTGAAAATATCCCAAAAGATAATCACAATAATATTTTTTATCATAGTTGATGTATTTTAATAGTGTATTACTGATATATTATAATTTATCAGAGAACATGAAAGTACTAAATTGCTTATAAAATGAAAACGAGATATTTTTGAATAAGAAAGAATATATAATATATATTTAATAATAGGATAAAATCATGTCTTGCAAATTATACTCTGTAAAATTTTTAGAAACGTTTCATTTTTGAAAAGAAATTTCAGGTTTCATTCTATACCGTTTTGAATATGGAAAATGTGAAAAACAATCGGAAAACTTCTTGCCACTATCCATATTTTTATCTGCCATATTTACTCGTGTATAGTGCGCACGCGTGTATAAGGCGCACCCCTACTTTACAAGTAAAAATGGTGATTTCTTAAAATCTCGTGTATAATGCGCACCATATATTTGATACGCTAATAAAGAATAACCAAATGAATTTCACTAAAAAAAGTCGAAACAAAGATTACACCAGACCAGAAAATAAGACGAAAATGCATTTTTAGACTTCGGGTTGTAAGAGAATGACGGGGAATAGGAATGAGTGACGATAAAGAGGATTGCGAATTAGCGTTTAGATATTGTCACTAGCTATGTTGTATAAAAAACTTCAAGGAGTGAAATAAATATGCAGTAATACTTCAATTAAGTAACGTTTTCGGAATTTTAATATCTTCTTTGAATAATTTCTTGTTTCAAATGCATATAGTTCGACTGCATCAAACAGTAAAAAATTATTCGTGTATAAAGAACACATAGGTGTTTTGCCCTAATTTTTTGAAAAAAAGTGCGCCTAATACACGAGTAAGTACGGTATTTATCATTCTTAAAATAAAACATTTCATTCTCAAAATCTATTTGTTTTAGAAAAGATAATTAGTTGGCCTTTCCTAAAAAGAGACTATGCAACTTTTTTTTTATTTTTTTTATTTATTTATTTTATTTTTTTTACAGTATATAACGACGTTTTAAAATAATTAAATTGTGGTAACTCGGCACACTGGTGTATATGATTTTTCTTAACTTTGTTTAATTTATATGATACGAAATTAACATCTTTTTTCTTTTTATTAAGGTGTTCAAAGATTATTTGTTGATATTAAAAAAATAATGGAATCTCGAAAAATTTCAAGAAAATGTTTATATATATTTAGATAGATAATTGTAAGTTAATAGGATTGTTTAATTCCTTTAATATAGTATTTAAAATCCATAAATAAATAAATTGCTTATGATGAAATATTCTGAAACATATTTTGCAATTAATAATCACCATATTATTATTTAGAACACATTTTTAATTACTATTGTATCACGCTTTTATATAAATTCTTTAGAACAATATTTATTGCATAGGAAAAATATCCTATTTTAATGCGTATACCCGATATACATAATTAGAGATTTCAAATATTGTTCGTCTATATTTTGCAATTATATTTTGTTAAATCAATTAATTTTATTTGTTTAAAACATTTTACTTATTTGAAACATATTTTTAAACATTAAATAAAAATTAAAAAAAAGAAAAATTTGCCTTTATATCTTAAATACCTTTTTTTTTTTTTTTTTTTTTTTTTTTTTTTTTTTTGTCAAAAGCAGCCACCTGACATGGACTAAATAAGTGTTATCCTACCCTAATAGCAAACCAATATTGGTCCAACGTTGCGCCAATATTTCATCTATTGGAAATATTGCCAATAAAACGTCAATATTGCTCCAATATTGGGATGTTTACATTTTGCCCTTATTTAGCCAATATTTGCAGCCAATTTTATTCCAATATTGGGGTTTCATTGGAAATATTGCCAAGAAAACGCCAATATTGTACAATTGTTGGCGTTTCATAGAAAATATTTCCAATGAAATTCCAATATTTAACCAATATTGGAGTTTTATTGGCAATATTTCCAATGAAACACCAATATTGGCATAATATTGGCTAGAAATATTGGCTAAATAAGGGAAAAATGTAAACATCCCAATAATGGAGCAATATTTCATGCCAATATTGTGCCAATGTGCCAATATTGCTCCAAGATGTAGCCAATATTGGTCTAATATTGTTTAGCTACTGGGGAGTCTATTCATGATAAGTTACAGCGATCTTATTATTAAAATTCAAGGCACATAATGATAATTATAGCGTTTATAGGTAAGTTTCAGATATTGAAACACACGGTGCAGTGAAGGGCTAAGACATTCTTTTGAACTTCTTTGTTTCTTGTTGCATTTAGGTGCATAATTCCATAGATCTCTTTAGATCTTTAACTCTTTATCTACCAGCGGTACTTCTAAGTACTATTAAAACTACTTATTATAAAATTCTTTTACTACGTCAATTAGTTGTAATACTATTTAGAACGAGTTACAGATAAAATACTTTATTTTGTTCCAAAAGCTTTATTGGTTACACCAATTTTAAAAAGGATGATTTATTTTTTTTAATAACAATTTTAATTTTTCTTAAGAAAGGTGTTATAGTAAAAATAAAATACATTGACATGTTTCGGAGCCGTCAATACCGTGGAACTTATTTGACGGTTCCGAAACATGTCAATGTATTTTATTTTTACTGTAACACCTTTCTTAAGAAAAATTAAAATTGTTATTAAAATGATTATATAAAAGGTGAATATTTTAAAATCTGATGATTTAAAAAATCAATTGGATTTAATTAACTTTTTATCAAAGGATGATTTATTTTGCCTTTGCATCTTTTTTGCTTTCTTGGTTCTGGCGGTGAGAACTGGGGATTTTTCCATTTCGGAAATATTTCTATATTTATATTGTAAGAATGTCATTTTTGTACATTGTATAATTCTAAAAAATACTAAGAAAACATTTTGAAGTAACAGATTTAAGTGGGGCTATAAATATTGCACAAAATCCCAAAAAATTCAATTTTAATTAATCCTTCTAAATTTATTCAATCCTTCTAAAATCCTTTCAAAAATTTATTAAATGATTATTTAAATCTTTTAATTTAGTTTAAACAATTTTTGTAAAATGCTTTAGAATGTAAAATTTTCATGAATTCATAATTCGGTAGATAAAGGGTTAAAAGACAAAGGAAAGGGAAATCTGAACTGTAACTCCAATGCTAGTCTGAACAGTAGCTAGTTTGATGGAGTTCTTCGTACGGACGGCCAAAACTAATTTGTTAGTTCATCCTTTTGGCAACGATTAAACACAAAATAAATTATTTTCCTTTTTTAAACAATGTTTATACTTTAAGCACAGAATAGAAAAATAAAAATGTTACATAGCTGCTTGATTCAATGCATGACAATACATAATAAATACTAAGTAATAGTAACAAATGCTCAAATAAAGTAATAAATATTACAAAAAAATTACAGCAATAAAAATAATGATTAATGAATATAAATGAAAACTATTTACAATGAAAACAAAAAAGATGAGAAAAAAAATTATAAATCGTCTTTAAGAAATGTCTGAGATTTATGTATAATTATTCCTAAATAAGATTTCATTTTCTCTATATACATCATTAGTAATCCCTTTTCATAATAATAATAACGTGTGTCAACGTTCCATAAGAAACTACTGTCGGAATGCTGGAAAAAAGGACAACTGCTTCGCTATAACTTTTTTTTTTCCTGGCATCCCCTTTAAATGCTGTTCGCTGTTTTCGGTTTGATTTTTGCTGAACTCTTATATTTTTGCAGAAGATCAGAAAGCATATACTATTATTTATCATTGCCATGATTGCCATTGACGTAATTGAAAACTTTAGTGGAAGCCATTAGATTCGATAGTTTGATTTATATTCTTTAAATTCTTTCAAAAATTTCATGGGATTAATGAACCACTTATGCTAAAAGAATTATTACAACTTTTATAGTAAGGTACTCTTACAGAAACAAAATCACATTCTTTGCCAATCTTGCTTACTGCTTCTTCCGCTACCTTACTTATCACAGGATTACGGCAAAGTTTACTTCTGTAGTGTTTGAACTTGATATAATACTGACTATTTCCTCGTGTTTTCTTATATATGGCAAATTCAAAATACAGCAATTTTTGCAATCAAACATTTTATATTTTTGTTTTCAATGAAGTCACCGAATCATTTGATACAAACACAGAAAATAGTAATATATTTCGTTTACTGGTACAATTTGTCTCTGCTAAACTTGTACTGAGACATGGGACAGATGCTTAGACATCGTTCTATTTTAAACTAACATTAACCCGTCAGTAGTCGCGTGTCGGTCTTTTCGCCGTCCGTGTAACTTATCTTATCCTAACTTACATCACATTACAAATACAGCCGAGATCTAAAATGTAGCTGTCTTTGAAGCTTTCTCGACCACTTTAGTGAAGTAACAGGGTATCTCTGTTTTTCTTTCAGGTACATATTTAGAAACAAAGTTGAAATTTGCGAAAGAGTCAGTGTAACAATTGCTAATGTCAGCTCATTTTTACTTTTTCCAGTTACTCCAGATCACATGAATAAAATGCATAATTTAAGAAAACTGCAAATTTATATCTTTATTGAAATGTTATTTTCGTATATTAGGTGAAAAATATCTCTTAATTTACATATTTGATTTGCGGGGGGCCAGCGGCGAAAAGACCGAGCCTGACTAATGACGTTGTGAAAAAAGTCGCGGCTACTCGCGGGTTAAAAACATGTGAACCTCTTTTAATTTTCACATTTTGAAGTTTGTTCTATTCTTTAAGCGCAGAAAATATGCTTTTTCTATAGATTCTGTCATAAGCTTGCTTCAGTGAACTAGTATTACAACCAAATGCAATGCATGCAATGATAATAATAATAATAATGATTAAAAAAAAAACAAAAAAATACGATTTTTTATATTTTTTTAATATTGGGTATAAATTTATATGCATCAGTTTTTTCGATTCTTTTTTTGTTAAATATAGAAACTGTTTTTTGAATGTTATTGCAATTTTAAACATTATAATCATTAATTTATGAGAATTCGCTAAATAAGTTACTGTATATTTATTTTATTTTATTTTTTCCGATTTCAATTTCCGCATATTACTTACCCATCATACCTAGCATAGGGTAAGTCTTGCAATCGTTTTGAAAATCGAAAAATTTTTTTGATGGATTTACACGTTTTAGATAGTGGAGATTCCGAAAAACTTATTTTTAGAATAAAAAAAATTGCCGTCCGTCCGTCTGTCTGTCTGTCTGTCTGTAAACGCTCTATCTCCCGAACGAATTGAGATATAGACTTGAACTTTTGTATGTAGTTAGTATGTAAGAATGGGACGAAGCCTATTTAATATCAGCAACCTCGATTATCCGGAATTATTTTTTTCGGACTCTCGAAAAACTCGTTCTGATGAAAGGTATATAAAAATTTTCGATTTTTTTTGTTCTAAGGAATGGACGTAAAAGGCAATAAAATAACATACATTTTGCATATGGAACTAAGTCGATCGGATTTTTAGTTGCCGAGATATTTGTAATCCTGTTTTCCACATTCTTCGATTTTTCATGACCCTGTATTTCATTCAAATTTCAATTCAGATATACATTTTAATTGGAAATGAGACGCTTAATTCGACGCAGTTAATTGTTAGTTAATAGAATTACTATTTTTGGAGTTATAAGGATGTTTCTTTTACGCAGTTCGGTACTACTTGAGTAGTTTGGCGTTTTATATAATTTGTCGAAATTGGTAATCAGCAGTTCTTTAATAGAGCATTACTATGTACATTAACAATATTTAAATTTTGTTTATGAATTGCAATGCATTGTATAAATAGTTTTCACATGTTTTATTTTCATATACATATCCATGATGGGTAAGTATTATGGTGGTCCCCCAACGACTAGTTTTTTCTAACTTTTTGGGTTATTTTTTATGTCATAATCCTTGTGTAATTATTTTATGCTATAACGTCTTGCAAATGTTAAACTGGATTTGTTTATCAATATGATACTTCATCTTATAATTTCAAATAATCCATATAGCAAAATGTGTAAATACATGTCTGAATCAAATGGTCATTTCCCTGAAAAATAATTATTAAATAATAATCGCTTGCTTCGAACTTCGTAAACCAAGAAAATAAAAATTAATTTGTATATTTCATTATTATTTTTTACTTGTTTCATATAAAAACAATCGCAGCATATTTATTTGAAATAAATGTCACATAGTTTATTCGGAAAGAAACATTATTCTACTATAAACTTTTCCTCAGTTTATATTTCAGAACATAAACACTGCATCAGTTGTAGAGACTAAATGTTTTTTTTTTTTTGTTGTTGTTGTTTCTTTTGTTTTCCTCTTTTTTGACTTACAGAATTAACTTTAAATATTCATGCAGAACATTTTTCTTCTTTCACTTTATAATAATTATTTCTAAAATAAATAATAGGAATCTCTGTTGAATAAAACATTTATTATTCCGAACATAATTCACTTTCTATAGGATGTACGTTCAAAAAATAAAATAAAATAAAAACAAATGTTGGATTTATTCCCTTATATTTTACATTTAAATTTTACATGAGACACTTTTTTTCTATTTTAATATCATACAACTTCAATTTTATTTTTATAAAATATGTAATATATTTTTTAACAGAAGAATGTATCATTGTCCAAGAAATTGTTAAATGAATGTGTTTAAAACTCATTCTTGGCGCTTTCTTGTTATTTTTTAAGCTTATGAATATTAAATTATCTATATTTATAGGATGAAATTTGAATAATATTAACTCTTTTTTCGGAATAAGCCTATATATTAAATGACTTCAGAATATGTATTAAAGATAAAAATATTCTTTTTAACTTCTTTTATAATGTTCCTCTGGAAAACTTGTAAAATCAAGCTGAATTGACTCGTCGTGTTTTCAGTGGTACCTGGCTGAAAAAATCAATTTTATTATCTCAGTATGTTATCATCCTGCTAAACTAGTGATCTATATAGCTCATACATGCAATATTGGAAAAAATAGAGATAAAAAAATTAAAACTCCTAAAAAAATAAGGAAAAAAGAATCACAAATGAATAAAAGTATCAATGAAAATACGAAATTGTATTACTCGTTAAGCTGCAATAAAATAATTTAGTGCACTATACGGAAGATACAAAAAAAATGCAGCCATAATAGAAAAAATATTTTATTTTTTACCACCATTTTCGAAAACGCATTATTAAACTATAAAGATTAACATGAGGTTTTTTTTAATCCATGGTGTTATTTTTATAGTAGTATATTATCAATTCTACAGAAATGTGCAAAGTGTTTTGATTATATTAAGAAATATATACTAAATAATGCACAAGATTTTTTTCCAATTATTTAATGTCGCTTGATTGAGTTTCTGGCATTTTATTATTTTTCAAAGATTTCTCATTTGCTTTATTTTAATAACGAAAACAACGCTCGTGACAGATGGAGAGAGCAGCATTAGTTAATCTGGAAAACACTTATATGTTATATAATGCATTATTTAAATGATGTAACATTTGAATAATGTACTTATTTTTAAAGGATGATCATAACAGTAAAATTTCTAAAATGATCTTAACTGCTGTGTACACATTTTAGTGAATATTGGGTATGGCTATTGTTGCATTATTGAGATACAGCTTATAAAATAAGTTATATATAATACACTTATTTTATTGATGCAGTTTAGAAAATATGTGACGAAACATTATCACCCAGTTACAAAAATTCAACCTGCAGATTTTACTATGCCACATTAAATATATATATAATTAATCTTGTGAATAGGTATTTTAAAATTTTAACCGTGTGAAAAATTTAATCTTTCAAATTCAAATGTTGCGGCAAGCGTATTTAGCGGATTTAAACGTATTTAGCGTATCATACAAAAAAGTGCGATATAATTGTTCCTAAAATGATAATGTTCTTAAAATGATAATTTTTCTATAAAATTATGAACGTAATAAAACTGGAGACTTTTTCTAGGAGGGAGAGTTAGTCATTTTACGAATCATAATCATCCATATTTTTTGGAAAATAATTGATTTGAAATCTTCTTAATAGTAATAAAATTTACCCGCAGAAACATACATTAAAACATAATTTTATGCTTAAAAATTAAAATAAAGTTAAAGAATTTTTTTTACAAATATTCATTTGTTGTTTAAGAATTTATAGTTTATCTTTGAAAATTATAAATGCCATCACTAAATTAAAAAAAATATTTTCTAGTTTAAATTTAACAATATATATTTTTATGTCCTTCATTAAATTACTTAAAGAAAATATTCTCAAAATAAAATGAAAAAAAAAGAAATTCTGAGGAAAAAAAACCTACCTGCAATTTACTATTTGCGTACTTTTAAAAATATATTTTTATTTTTCTTCAACAAACACGATTCTTGGATTATATTGTCATGAAAGAATACTTAAGTTAGGAAACGTTTCCCGATTACTTTCATTAAACCTCAAGAGGGAGTTAAATAATATATCAGATAGCAAACAAATATTGTACAAGTAAAAGAAAAACATAGCGTATCACGTAAAATAGGTATATTTCTGAAAAAATAAAAAATAAACTTTTCATTCCATTTTATATATTTATCTAAGTATAGTTTTATACGGTGGCATATTAGTTAATAACATTTTCGTTGAGAATTCACCATTGCAGAAATTTCTTTATATTCTTAAAAAAAGTCACTCCGTTAGTTATCACCGCAGCTGACATTGAGTTTTTTGTAACTGGGGGGGGGGGGGTCTTTCTTCATTAATGTTAAGAAAACTACTGCGCACAAAAATATGAAAATAATTAGTATTATAAAGACGACAACGCAGACGCTTTTTAAATCGAATAATTATTTTAAGAGATGTTTAATGCTAAAGGAAACACTAAATCGCTCTATTAAAAAAAGTTTTATAGGAGATAGAACATTACATAGGAATTTAATTATTTTTTAAATCACTTTATACATTAGAATGTCCCGTTGGGAAGACTGCATTTATTTTATTAAATTTATTCACTTTTTGAGGATTTATTTCTACTTTAAGTTAAAAATTGTCAGCATTTCGAGAGAATTTTTTTTACATATTTTAAAAAAGAAAATAATTTTAACCTTTTGCCAAATATTAAAAGATCTCATAGAATAAATATTCCTCCCTCAATATAAAAATTATTGACACGTGAATATTATAAATAAAAAAAACTTTCAAATTAAAATTAAATGAATGTTAGTTAATTAAATATTGAAAATATTGAAAATTACAGCATAATTTTTTTTTATCCTTGAAATTTAGAACAGAAGAAAAAAATTGTAAAATAATAAATTCATCAATACGCATTAAAATTCGCAAATGGGAAAAAATTACATAAGATTTAAAAAATAAAATAAGACAGTGCAAAAAATATTTCCTTTCTAAATACAAAAATATTTTCACCTGAATCCTTCCTTATACATATAAAAAAAAACCTCACGATTTGGACTTGGAGCAATAAACATCGCGTAAATACCGAGAAAGGTGAAGCACGATTCTGTAGCTAAATGTGGCCAATTTTTGCCGCCAACTTGGAGCCATATCGCCAAATTTCGCAACAAAATATAGTCATCAAAAGTGACGCCAGCTTGGCGATATCATTAATATTTCCCAAGATCCTATAGACGTCTAATGAAAATTAATAGGTTTGCTTGTTTGTAGAAAATTAACAAATTAAGGCATTTTCGTGTAATAAAAACTAATATTAGATCATGAATAGATCTTAATCACTCAACTGATTTGCCCGTACGTCGTACGGGTAAGTAATATTTACTTGATTCATCATTTAAAGCTCTATACCATTAAATTTTTAAGTACAATTTCATATTATTTAATGGCGGAAATATTTAGAATATTTTAGTTAAAAAAAGTACTGTATTTTAAATATTTTCAATTTTATTGTACGTGAAAAAAGAATCAGTCAAGTGATTAATAGGATCATTTACATTATTTTTGAGTACAAATACAAACTATTTACAATATGCATTAGATTTATATAACAATACATTTATGCGAAATATATTTATGTGAACTTTTCAGATAAATAAGCCATAAGCTAAAAATCATGGAATGTTGCATGATGTAACTAGAATTGATGGACAAAAATATGTTTTAAATTTATTTATACCTATGCTATAAAGAAGTGAAATTTGTTTACTCGTAGTGGGTAATCCCCTGACTACCGAACCGATTTCAAAAGTAATGATACCGAAATAACGGTGTTCGCCAACCGTATCAAACATATGCTATAATGTCGATGCCACTAATCCGAAGTGGGTGCAGGAGCCAAAAACATTCTAAAAATGGGATTTTTGTGCTACTGAAGGGACTAGAAACAAAATTTGGCATGATTTTTACTTATAAGATATAAATGTTCTCTTTGTGCATTTCTTAAAAAATACGAAATTTAATATAGGTGAAATTGCACGAAAAGCTTTCTAAATTGCGATTTTTAAGCAATTTTGGGAACTAACAAACCTATTTCAAAAGTAATGGTACAAAGATGACGGTGTTCGCCCCGAGTCAAATATAGGCTATATCTAACATCGATTTCAGTAACCCAAAGTATGTACAGGAGCAAAAAAAATCTTAAATGGGATTTTTGTGTTACGGCAACTACTGGAAACATTAAATTAAAAATGTTAGTTACTTCTAGATATAAATGGTCTCTAGGATTATTTCCTCAAAATCATGAAATTTAAAAGAGATGAAAATGCACGGACAATGCACGAAAAGTGTTCTAAAAACTTTCTAAATTGCAATATTAAAGCAATATCAGAAAAAACGAACCGATTTAAAAAAATAATGATATCAAAATCATCAAAATCATGGTGACATTGCTTCCTTCAACTTAGGCTATATCACATGTCGCTGTTACTACCCAAAAGCGAGTACAGGGGCAAAAAGCTTTCTAAAAAGGCGAGCTTTTGTATTAATGAAGGGCGAGCTAACGAATCGATTTAAAAAATATTGATGTCAAAATGATGGTAACAGACTTTGCTATTATGTAGGCTTTATTTTATGTAGATGTTACTACCACTGTTAGGAATTGATAAATTAAGTTATCCCAGTTTATTCACAGAAAATCGTTTGCATATTTGCAATTGTGATATTTAATTTATTTATAAGACGCGACTCGTTGCTATGGAAGCGAAGCTGTTTTTTCGTCTGCTTTGCTTTTTATATTTTTTATCTTACGAGATGAGTTAAAAGTTTAGATAAAAAAGTTGGCATCAATTTTTGATGGAATGTAAAAGAATTTTTTTTAGAGAGAAAGTTTATATTTTTTGTTTGTCGTGCGTGTCTTGAGTTTTATTGAAGAATTATGTTAATTTTATGAAAAGGCACGCAGAAATGCATAAAGGATCATCTTTCCAGTTTTTAGTATGATGATCAAAAATTATCAAGGTAAAAGCATTTATATTTTGTACATATTATACATTTTGTACATAGTATGTAAATAATTTGAATTCAATATTTCTTTATTCTATAATTCTACGTATGCAATAAAATTTATAAAAAGAAAATTCAAGTATATTTAGAAGAATTTTGAACCCAAATAAGTTTTGATTGTTTACAGAAAACAAATCTGGCGCCCCGAGCACGGACATTTGAATAATACTGTTGAGATATTGAATTGTTTTTATAGCGTATAGTGTTTTCATAAGCTGTGCATTACTAAATTTTTCTAAGATGAATAAGCTAAAGAAAAAGCGTACACCGCTACGTTCGTCATTTACCAGAACTTTAAATGTTTTGAATGAAGAAATTAACAGCGAGTCATTAGATAAGGGTAAAATTTCAGACGATTTTAGTAAATTAGAAAATTTGATTCATGAAATTAAATCTATTGATGAAGCTATAATTGAACTCATGTTAGATGATGATAAATGCGATGAAGAGGCTATTGAAAATGAAGTAGTGGAAAATGAAAGTTATTCAGATCAATTTATTACCATTAAGCGTAAAGTTAGCGAAACATTGGGTACAAATAAACGTAATCAAGATGATAGTGAAAAAAGCACAGATCACGGTTATTCCAAATCAAAGCATTATAAATTACCTAAATTAAATATTAAGCCATTCGATTCACAGTTAATAAATTATCTTTCATTTTGGTCCCAGTTTCAGAAAATTCATGAAGACATAGATTTGGATAATAGTGACAAATTTCAGTATCTTATCCAATCGGTAGAACCTGGAACCAGTGCCAGGCGCTTGTTAGAGAGCTATCCAATGACCGCAGTTAATTACCCCAAAGCTGTCGAGGCATTTCAAGAGCGTTTTGGAAATAAAGATTTACTAATAGAAGTGTACGTTAGAGAATTCCTAAAATTGATTGTAGCTAATGTACAGGCGCACGGCAAAGATAAACTTCCCTTATCAGATTTATTCACGAAAGTCGAGGCATATTTAAGATCGTTAGAATCAATGGGTTTAAGTTTAGAAAGCAATTCGGCGTGGCTCTATCCCATGATAGAATCTAGCTTATCGGAAGATGTATTAAAAGCATGGCAGCGATATAATATTTCAATCACATCAAACACTGTTAGTAATAATAATGCATTGTCAACAAAAGCAAATATAGTAAGTTTGATGGAATTTCTGAAACAAGAAGTTGCAAACGAGGAAAGATTCAAATTAGCCAAATCGAGTTTTATAGAGCTGGGCTTTAAAGACAAACCTAAAGAAAAGTTAAGAAAAGCAGAAAGTAAAATACCTACTGCGGCAGGGCTATTTAGCGCAAAAGAACGCCTTTGTTTATTTTGCAGTAAATCTCATGAAAGCAAGGACTGTGTTAGGGCTAGATCTCTTTCCTTTAATGAACGGAAGGCCAAAATTAAGAATAAAAATTGCTGTTTAAAATGTCTTCGTTTTGGTCACCACGCTAAAGTTTGCAAAGTTTTTATTCGTTGCCACGTTTGTTCTAAACCCCATACCGAGTTATTATGCCCTGAAATTTCAATGTGTAAAGAACCAGAAAATACAGTTAAGACCCCAGAAGTTATTCAAAGCACCATAGCAAGTAAGCAGTGTTCTGCTGAAGTAGCCCTTATGACTTTAGAAATAGTTATTAAAGGTCGAATAACAAAGAAAGTACGAGCGTTACTTGATTGTGGGTCGCAAAAGAGCTATATTTTAAAAGGTACAGCTGAAGAGTTAGGTTTACATCCCATTTCTTCTGAAGCTATTGTACACACTTTGTTTGGTGGTACGCAAACAGAAGCTAAATCTCACAATAAATTCCAAGTTGAGTTAAGTTCTTCTGATAGACAGAAACAAACGAAAGAAGTCTTAGAACTTTTGGATCAAGATATAATTTGTAACTATATTCCTCGGATACCAAAAGAATCAGTAATTAAAGAGCTTAAACAAAATAAACTATGGATCACAGATTTAGGAGCAGGAAGTCCAAAAATTGAAATTTTGATTGGAAGCGATTACTACGGACAACTTCTTACAGGTCGAGTAAAACAGTTAAAGAGCGGTCTTACAGCAATAGAGACAAAGTTTGGATGGACACTTTGTGGTCGTTTAGAAAGTACATCACAGTCTTGCCTAAATTATGGAAATATGTTTATCACGAACCTAGCTTTAAAAGATATGAAGATTCCAGAATTATGGAAGTTAGAGACAATTGGTATAACAGATCCCTGTCAAACTTTGTCTAAAGCAGAAGAAGAAGAACTCGCTCATGATAATTTTATAAAAGAAGTTGATAGAAATATAGAAGGTCGCTATATTGTAGGTCTTCCTTGGATTAACGGCAAACGTGAGATTCCCTCAGATAGACACATAGCGGAACGAAGATTGATAAATTCAACAAAGAAATTAAAATCAATGAAAATGTTTGAAGAATATGCTAAAGTTTTTTGTGAATGGGAAGAAGAAGGCGTTATCAGTAAAGTACTAGATGAAACACTCAAGATTCCAGGACATTTTTTACCTCATCATCCCGTCATCAAACCAGATAGTCTTACTACAAGTGTTCGACCAGTTTTTGATGCATCGTGTAAGGTAGGGAGGTCTCCTTCTTTAAATGATTGCCTCTTTAAAGGACCAAACCTCATCGAACAAATTCCTGCAGTGTTAATAAGATTTCGTGAGAAAGCTATTGGGGTAGTAGCCGATATAAGAAGAGCATTTCTTCAAATTGAAGTCAAAGAATCAGATCGGCATTTCTTGCGATTTTTATGGTGGAAGAGTCCTGACGAATTTCAAGTTTATCAACACAATAGAGTAGTTTTTGGAGCAACTTGTAGCCCATTTTTGCTAGGTGCAGTTATAAGATATCATTTGAGTAATGTTGATGAAGAAAACAAACAGATAGCTGAGAAGCTTATGAAATCATACTATATAGATAACTGCGTTACTTCAGTCGACAATGTGCCTGAACTAGAAAATTTTATTTCAAAATCTACAGAAATCATGGCTGATGCGAAAATGGAATTAAGAATGTGGGAATTCGGACCAATTAAAAGTGAAGACAGCAGTTTCCTTAACGAAAAGAAGATACTCTGCAAAACCATATACTATACCTCCAATCCACCTACCACTAGATCGAGTCAGAGATTCCAAAGTTTTTGAAGTTGTTGGAGCTGATCTTTATGGCCCTCTTTTCGTAAAACAAAAATTCAAAGTTTGGGTTGTACTTTTTACGTGTGCAATATATAGGGCAATACATTTGGAACTTGTATCCAGTCTCTCAACAGAAGGATTCATTCAATCATTTCGAAGATTTATATGCAGGATTGGAAGGCCATAGTTTCTTCGAAAGAACTGTCTCCTCTTAAATGGAAGTTCATCCCTCCAGCAGCAGCTTGGTGGATGGTGGGAGCGTCTGTTTATATGTGTTAAGAATTCCCTTGATCAGAACACTCGGTGCTTCAATTCTAACTTTTGAAACTTTTCGACTGTCCTCTCTGATGTCGAAGCAACAGTAAATAATAGACCTGGGAAAAGACTTTTTCTAGAACTCTGAACTGATTTTTCTAGAACTCTGAAATGACTTTTCTAGAATCCTGAAATGACTTTTCTAGAACTCTAAATGTTTCATTATTATTTTATTATTGTTTAGTTATTATCTTTATTTATTTGCATATTTTTTATTTTGAATTAGGGCTTAATTTGATCAAAAGTGATCTTAAGTTTAATTTGGCTTCCGCCTAAATTAAAGGTGGGAGTATGTTAGGAATTGATAAATTAAGTTATCCCAGTTTATTCACAGAAAATCGTTTGCATATTTGCAATTGTGATATTTAATTTATTTATAAGACGCGACTCGTTGCTATGGAAGCGAAGCTGTTTTTTCGTCTGCTTTGCTTTTTATATTTTTTATCTTACGAGATGAGTTAAAAGTTTAGATAAAAAAGTTGGCATCAATTTTTGATGGAATGTAAAAGAATTTTTTTTAGAGAGAAAGTTTATATTTTTTGTTTGTCGCGCGTGTCTTGAGTTTTATTGAAGAATTATGTTAATTTTATGAAAAGGCACGCAGAAATGCATAAAGGATCATCTTTCCAGTTTTTAGTATGATGATCAAAAATTATCAAGGTAAAAGCATTTATATTTTGTACATATTATACATTTTGTACATAGTATGTAAATAATTTGAATTCAATATTTCTTTATTCTATAATTCTACGTATGCAATAAAATTTATAAAAAGAAAATTCAAGTATATTTAGAAGAATTTTGAACCCAAATAAGTTTTGATTGTTTACAGAAAACAACCACCTCGAGGTTGTGAAATACCTCTAAACATCGAACTATAAAACGATGTAAAAAAATGGTCACACATGTAACTTTGGAGTATTTTATGCCAACAAACGAAATGACATGAAGAATTGTATGACCTAGATTTAAAAAAAAGAAACAATGATTCGAATATAATAAAGAAATTGTTCCTGTGAAGATACAAATGTCCCAAACCCGTGATCAAATATATATGCTGAAGAATATTAAATAATGTGATTTATATCCAAAAATAACTTACTTTTTATAAACTGAATAATTATCTATAACCTAAAAACAATAACTGACATATTTAGAAAACCTTTGTCATACTTATATTTTTTATGAAATAAATAAGATTTCAATGTACCTAAATTTATTAGTGATTTTTATCCCACATAAATTAATTCGCTTTCATTCAATACTTCAAAGTACTCAAAGAGCTGAAATTCATAATATATATATATATATATATCTGTCTATATCTCTCTCTTTCTCTCTCTCTCTTTATATATATATATATATATATATATATATATATATATATATATATATATATAACTATTACTGAATTACTTAATCTACAAACAGGTTCATTTGAACGTAAGTTAAATAATAACAATAATAATAAACTTTGACAAACGTAGTGTTAAATGGTTATGATTTTAAATAATGGATATTTCTCATTCACATTTTAAATACTTTTAAATTTCACCATGTTCCCATCTTAATTTACTTTCATACAATTATTTGTATATTTTTCACTCAAATCTCCAACACTTTCGGTTGTTTAGATAACTTTTTTCGGTAAGGACTTCATGTTTAAAAGTTTCAAACTAATTAGTCTACCTAGTTTGCAGATGTAGTTTATTGATTTAAATTACTGCATGTGTCAAATTACTATCCTTATATAGAATTTCGTACAATGCCTTCATTGCTTTATTATCGGTTTCCATCACACCATAAAATACTCAAAATTGAAATCAATTTCTCAAAACAAATTTATATTTTATTATTATTATTATTATTATTATTATTATTATTATTATTATTATTATTATTATTATTATTATTACTATTATTATTATTATTATTTTTATTATTATTATTATTATTATTATACTTTCCTCAAATTTGAAAAGTGTTAAGTACTTTGTTTTTCTGTTCGTCTGGTTGCTCTCTAATTCTTGTAAATATGTTCAGACTGAAAATTTTCAATGTTATTTACGTTTGCCGCAACAAAAACTGTAAAGCAAATTAAATTGCCAGTACGATTAGATCATTTACAGAGACAATCAAAAGTTTCCATTACATTATGATTAATGGGAAAAAAATAATCCAAATATATTTTTAAAATGTAACACCCTATCAAAATTGACATCCATTTAAAAATTACTCTAAAATACCTATTTTGTAGAATATTTAGCTTAAGGAATACCTACTATTCATTTATAAAAACGCACAAATAAATTAAATCACTTCATGGTATGCCCCACCAGTGGCCGCGAGGTTCTGACCTCCAAACTGGTAGGCGGTAGGTGCTGGGTTAGAACCCAGTCGAGACCGTCGGCCTAACCGTTCGAAGATTTCCGTGGTTTTCTTCGAACCTTGCGTAAATACGGGTTAGGTTCCCTTAGAAAGACCCCCACGGAGGGCATCCCACCCCATAGGGCCTATATCCCATAGCGTAGATAATCGGCCGACAAAAATACACACACACACTTCATGGTATAGGAAAAATTTGTTTACGGTTTATTTAAATTATGTTAAACTATTTCAGATATAATGCATCTGTTATGCGTCGATAAGGATTTTAGTAAGTTATTCCTTGTGTATCACGAAATGTGTAGCACATACAAGCCTATGCAAATTTCTGATAGCATATTCTATTCGAAGTACTGAATAAAAGCAATGATTACAGGAAATGCATTTTCAGCAATGATATGCACTTTTAAATTTATTTTTATTTATGCATATATATGGTGTAGATAAATGCTATATTTTATATACAGGGATGCACAAAATAATCTATAGAGTTTGATAGACATGAGCGTATATGGTTATTATATTATATTAAAAGTATATTTTTAATGTGTTATGCATTTTGTTCACTGAACGACAGTTAATTAACTGATATATGTTTGTAGAATCTCGATATAATAATATACTCGGCTTCGCAATGAGCTGAATACACGGCAAGCTATGGATGATAATTTCTGAAAATCTGATTTCAGTAATTTTAAGAATTATTTAGTTCGAATAAAATGTTATTTAAAAAGCTTCATGTAACATAAAAAGCTGCATATCTAAATAGCTGCATGTTGACAAAAGGATTTAAGTATGTTTATATACAATAGCATACTCCATGGTCTTCAATTCACTATCATGATATGATATAAATTTCATACTATGCCACTTGGCAGATAAATTTCGCAAAAATATGCCATAGGGAAATTTCTACAAAAAAGGAAATACAGCTTATTGCACTGAAGTTTCTGAAAATCCCATGATGATACACGGTTTAAAATTCTTACATATTGCGAAATATAATCACTCAGAGTACAAAAATTTCAGAATAAAGAAATTAGAGGTTGTAAAGTCAGTTGAAATTTGTTTCCACAACCTAAGATCTTGAAGAGTGACGAAATAATCGTTTTCAGAAAATCGATAATGAAGTTTTCATAAAAAATAGGAGACAACAATAATTAGTAAAAATTGTCAGCATTAAATGTAACACTTTAGTGCGAATCATTTTAAGATTTGATTAACGATTATTGTTATCGAGAATATGGAAATGAATATATTTGTACATTACTTGAATATATTTATACGAATATGTGTAAAACAATACGAAAATACGAACAATATACGAATATGTGTAAAAACAAACAAACAATATATATATATATATATATATGTATGTATGTATGTATATATGTATATATATCTTGAAAAGTTTACTTCATGTATCTTTTTAAAATAGATGACACAATCAACACTGAAAAAAAAATCCGTTAAATGTACGGCAAAAACAGTTGACAGCAATGTTGCTAGCAATTTTTACGCAAGAATCGCATTAAAATTAGTCATGAATTTTATTAATAATTATAATTAAATTAAATTTTACATACATTTTTCCGTTCAAATTACTACAAAAAATATTGTAATTTTAATGGCCATATTTCCTTACACATTATTAGAAAAACCCCTCAGTCCTGATGTCGCCAATAGGCGGCGCTAAATAATACACTTTAAATTAATTTCAATGTTTTTACAGTTGATTTATGTACTTATAACCTTTTTAATAAATGTGCACATATTATAACCATCGATATATAGCATGGCACATCTTTGCAGATGTTGTATAGTAATTTTAAACTGGTTTTAGTGATTTCGCATAATATTTACCTCGAGATAAAAGAGAATAAGTGCAGTAAATTAAACAGCAATATTTCCGTACAAATTACCACAATAAGGGCTGCAATTTTAACAGTAAACTCAGCGAAAAAAAATTAAAAAAATATGGGATTAAAGCATCAAAATCGCCGTAAGAAATACTTGAGAATTTCACTTGCAAAATCTCTGTAAAAAAATAGTGAATTTATTACAATATTTTTTGCGGTACATTATACGTTAAATTTAACTGCACATTAAAAAGCCAGAAAATCTCCAACCCTATTTACGTCAGAATTTTTTTTAAATTCTTATACAGAGTTGCCAATCGCTTTTCCAATATAATTTTATTTATTTATTTATTTATTTATTCGGTGTTTTTTTAGGAATGAAACAAGTAAAATTTATATATTTCTTTCAGACATATTGATGACTATGATAACCGGAAAATGGTTGTGAAATTTACTTTAATTATGACCGTTGAAATAATGGAAAATATGCGAAAAAAGTAGACTGAAATTACTGAAAAGCAGATATTTAAGCTGAATTTTTTAAAAGAGACGTGTAACGGTATGGTAATTTAAAATGCCGCTAGTCATTTTCTTATTCTGTTTTAAATCCCTTTTATTATATTAAAATTTGTTGCATTTCAACAATTCTAAGTATCGTATTTTATAATCTTTAAATAACAAGAATTATCTAAAACAATGTAAGTGTTTTCCTTTGGAAATATACAAAACATCTCGTTTCAAATAGTAATAACTTTGCATTCTTACTTTGTATGGGAAATAGTTATGAGAATGGAAATATCATAGTTTTAGTGTTTTAAAAGTACTAACAACACCCATTAAATTTTCGAAAATAAAATTTTCAATCAGTATTTAGCTAAAAACTATCGTATATAATAGCAACAAAATTTACAATAATATATATATAGTTTCTAAACTAAGGAAAATATCATTTAATCAGACATTTTTTTCACTGTAATACTTTACAAATCACATGACTGATTAATCCAAAATAAACAAAAATTTATGTTGTCTATATTTTATTAAATTTGTATTTTAAAAATTCAAATCACACTTACTTCTTTTTATAACAATCTGCCATTTAATATGCCAGTTTTGTCATAATAATGATTATTTTGTTGATATTTAATAAAAATGAGGTTTTGTTAGATGCATAAAGGAAGTGCAATGGGACATTCACAGTGATGATGACAAAAAAAAAAAAAAATATGTAAAGAAAATTTCGAGTAAAAATTAGTTTTTTATACTATATTTCACACATTATTAGTATAGTTGAAATAAATTAATTCGATATCATTGTTTCAAAAACTTCTCAAACTTTAAATCATGCTTCATTATATATATATATATATATACAGGGTGGTTCTAATTTTTTTTACAATAAAAGGTGGGGATAGTACGCATCAAGACAAACAGTGTTAAACAGGAGACCAAGGGTCCAAAACGTTTTCCAAAGGAGATAGCCGCCATTAAAGTTTAGAGACCAAAATTTCAAATGCTTACGAAAACATTTAATGAGATGCAAAAAATAGTTGTTCGTTACTCAAAAGTCTAAATCGCCCTCTATCATCATTTTTTGAAATTTATCTTTATAATTTAATTTCAAGAAAATGCCTGCATAAAGAAAATTTTTAGTGAAAACCACAAAACAATCGACCGATTTTTCCGTGTTTCATGTTTATTTGAATTTTTTGTCCCTAAACTTTAATGGTGGTTATCTCCTTTGGAAAACGTTTTGGACCCTTGGTCTCCTATTTAATATTGTTTATCTTGATGTGTACTGTCACTCGTCTTTTATTGGAAAAAAAAAAGTAATAGAATCACCCTGTATATATTAAATCAAAAGAATATTTTTTTTCATAAAACAAAACTAAGAGATAGACATAACACTACTATCTTGATTTCGATTTCATTTATATGTTCTTTCAAAGTCAAGTATTTGCATTTCAAAAGAAAACTCATTTACTAATAAAATAAGAACACTTTCTATATGCAAAATTTTACCTAAGGGTTTTAATATGTTAAATTCTAGGATGGATTATAAAAATATACTTGCGATATTTAAAAAACGTTTATTATTAAAATTATGTGTGTATGAAAACTATGTTTATAGAAAAAGAAGCAGACATTAGAATTTTAAAAATTCGCCTTTACAGAGCATTGAAAATATTCGTAATTACTATTCTCACTTAATTTATTAAATATTATCAAAAGTAAAAAGAAAAAAAAAGTGTTTAGTATTAAAAGAGAACATTTCACGTATTTGTTATTTATATTTTATGCATTGCTTTCATTTTATATTTCTTATTATTGTTATTATTTCTTCATTTTATAGTCTGTATATTTTGAGAACATTATTTTTCAAAGATATATTCTCTACATGTTCTTTTTATAAGAACATTAAATGAGCAGTGTGTTTAATATATTTTAATTAAGCTTTCAACAAATAAAATAATTGCTTATAAACTAGAATTATGTACGTGCAAAATATTATAGTTTGTTAATCATTAGTGATATATATATACACTGGTGTCCAAAATTTAATAAATATTTACTTATTAGGAATTTTATAAATTTGCTTTAAATTTTTGTGCCATATTTAATTCTATATTTTCCTTTATAAATACATATTTCTTAATTCGTAAATAATATATTTCGTTTTTTTTCTTTGTTATTTTATTGATAAAATTTAATAGGTGACCAAAACAACTATTGTTATTTGTCTTGCTTAATTCATTAGTGTGCCAATAAATATTTATAGATTTACAGCGGCATATATGAAAGTCAACCACTACTTAGGATATAGTTAATGTTCATAAAATCACCGTTAATTCGGTTTGTCGAAGCATTCAGAATGCATTTTTTTTTTTGGTAATTATATGGTCTGGTCAGTAATCGGATATTGCTCATATGGCATTAGTACAATATCTGAGTGCAAAAACAATAAAGTTTTGTTTTTATCTTTTTAAATTGCAGAAGACATAGAATTTAAGTGAGTGCATCATCAAATAATAACAGTATACTGCACATTAGGTACTCTCACTCTCATAGACTCAGGTAAAGGATCTTGAATGATTTACCTGGTTAAGATTAAGTCGTCTTTAAAGCCTTAGATTTTTATATTTTTGGCGCTTTAAAAAATAAAGTGAAATATTTCCTTTTTAACTCAAACACAGAAGCTTTGAAATTTTTCTAAAAGTCATGTCGATTTTAGCTCGCCGATCTGGGTATCTGCAAAAGGTCTCAATATATGTAGTTGTATTTTGCAAATATTTAATGTTTCAATTTGAGGGGAATTCGATTCTCTATAAATTTATACATTGACCTTTGGCTATGATTCTTTCGTTTCTGTTAATACACGTGTATGTGCAAAATAAGTAGCATAAAATAATGAGTTCCTTATACTTAATAGTATTTAAAGATGAATCTACACTTCTTAAAAAATTATGAAATTTTTCAATTTTTTCTTAAAAATCTGTTTTAAGGATATATTTGCATATAAAACACTGTAGTTTAATACACGTTTCATTTTCTTTCAAAGTAAAATAGAATTAACAGTAATTTAGGACTACAGATAAGTCGTTATGGGTTTACAGGAATCGTTTTACATTTATTTTTAATTACATTTGTGAGATCATAAAATAGTATTTTTTGAAGGGATTTATTTAAAATTATTTTATTTAAAATTGCATTTGAATTTATATTAAAAAATCAATTTGTAAATATATTTTATCAAAAAATATATATAAATATTTTAGATCCAAGTAAATCGTGAATATTAAACTAAAACTATGCAGAATTAAAAACATGTAATCTGTAAAATATTAATGTATATTTCATAAAATTAATGTTTTGCAGATGATTGAGTAATCATCAAAACTTTAAACAGGTATCATGCAAATAAATAAACTGCTTTTTTAAACAGAGAAAGAGAAATAAAGTTACAATGAAAAAATCAATCTTTGTATAAAATAGGCTTTAAAAATATAGTAACCGACTTCAAAAAAAGAATTAAGGTTGGCGACAACTTGGCGTTAAAGCATATGAATACATAGTTTTAATATTCTTATGCTTTGAAAACGGTTGCAAGAATTAAAGATAATTTGTGCCAAATCATTATTTTTTTCATCAAATTTACATTTTTTTATCTAAAAAATTATAATAATCAGAATTTAATGAAATTAAAATGGGACCACATGGGTATCTTATACTTTCAAACAAAAAATAAAAGAATTATCAAAATCGATTCATATTTAAAGAATTTATGAGTGAACAATAAATACATGCATGTCCAAATCATAACCTACTCCTTGAAGTCGGTTAAAAAAGAATATCGAATTTACTAGCAATAAATGCGAATTTTTTGTTTATTTAGAATTTTTTCATCTAATTTATTTTAATGCGAAAAAACAACATTTTAGCAAACTTCTTTTATTGATTATTTTTTATTATATGCCAAGATATATTAATGAAATAATTGGACTAAGACCAAATATAACAGAGTCAGCCATTTAAATTATGGTTGTCTGCATAATAAATTGCATATTTTGATTTAAAATGTATAAAGTTGGCGGCATATCAAATTAAGCTTTTTTTATGAATTATTTTTTTTTTTTGGGGGGGGGGAGTAGTTTTACCTTTTTTTTAATTACAAGCTAAAATGCCATTTGCCTATTTTAATATGTTTTTTTATAGTAATAAAGATTATATAACTTATAAATAATAGTTATAATTAAGGTTTTAAGATTGTTATCTTTTAAGCATCATTTCTTTAAGTTGCTTAAAACATAGTCCATATATTCTTATTGGAATAATTGTTTTCATGAAATGAAGTTTATGCAAAGTTTCGACATAACATATGTTCGTAAAAAGTATTCCAGAGAAATTATTATTATTATTATTATTTTAGAAACATATTACTTTTTTTAGGTTCGTATTTGGATATTAATAGAATCTAGTCGGATGTGGCAAGCCGAAAGCATTCTTCTATCGCATGCAAGTAAATATTGAAAAATTGCTACCACTGAGCCTAAATTAAATGACAATTTATACTCACCGTGAGGACTGTAATGTCATGAAATTCCGTGCTTTAGTTCTGGAAATAGAACTATTTGGAATATCGGAGAAAATGCAACATAAAAGTGCCACTTGTTAGTCGATTTATACCAAAGCATAAGTACCAAGAATATTCATCAATCTCTTTTGGAATATGAAGTGTGATTAAAAAACTCGTGCATTAGTTCTTGAGTTACAGATATAGCAAGAATCAGAAAAATTCAGAATATCAGTGCCACCTATTTTGCTACTGACACTCAAATGTGTTCAAAACATATTAGTATGACGGATTTACTGATTCCGAAGTTTGGTGAAAATCCGTGCATTAATTCTTGAGATAATGCTATGTGGATATCTTGAAAAATGCAACATAGCAGCGACACATGTTGAGAGATTTACACCAAAATTTAGAAAACATCAATACATATATAGGACTAACACAATCTGAAGCTTGGTGAAAATCCGAGAATTAGTTATTAAGATTTAGCCGTTTCGTTAATAGTAAAAATGCTGCATAACAACGCTACCTGTTGAGCAATTTACACCAAAAACTAATAAGTGTTAAGTTACAGGAGGTGCTATCCTGAATATAATTTTTTATTAAATACCGTGCATTAGACATTGAGATAAAGCGCCCACAACCTTTTTCTCACATACAGTCACACATGTTCACCGACTTACAGAGTCACAGACAGATGTTTTGTATAGACGTGTTTTTCGAAATCTTTGACCTCCAAAATGTGAAAAAAAACGACAAAAATCGAATTTCGAAAATGAAATTCGAAAATTTTCATGTATCAAGTACTTTTTTCTTGTAAATATATAAGAAAGTAAAAGTAATCATTTTTGTATATTTTTATGTAATCACGATATTGAAATACTTGCAGTAATAAATAATCTAATTTGTCGAGACAAAATGAAATTTGTAACTTTGAGCATTAATGACTAACTTCCCTTTAAAAATTTGTGTACAATTAGTTACTCTAAGTAAAGCAAATAGATAATTTTGACACAATAAAACGTTCCTTTTTTAATTTTATATTTTGTCTATCAATTAATTTATAAATCAATTCCACTCCATATTGATGAAGATGCTCTAAATTCTGTACAAACTTCATTCATTTTGATATAAAGACCTATGAAGACAAATGTTACAAGTGACAAAAAATCGATTTGGAGTAAATTGAGTTCAAAGATAAATGATATTAAATTTGATCTTCACTAATAAATGATTGAACTGTGATAGGAAACTGCCGCTTGTTTTATTGTGGTCGATGAACTATTATTTCAATTACTGTGAATGAGTACAATTCCTAATAAATGTATAATTAATCAATTAACGATTGAACCTCTCTTTCCGCCCTTGTAAATCTCCTGGCAGAATTTCTTAAGTAATTTATTCGGTATCGGAGGGCTTGGTTTATTTAGTTTGGTATATTTTATGACAACCGATCATCTACAGGTATTTCCCGAAAAGGGGTGGGGTGCAGGGCCTGATTACTAACGGGGCACTCTCCCACCAGGAAAAAGAAATAAAGAATTTTTCCTTATTCATGACAGTAATCTTGCATGAAAAGGGCGTTTAAAGAAGACGAAAATTTCTATAAATTTTTTCTGGTGAGAGAGTGCCCCGTTAGTAATCAGGCTCTGGTGGGGTGCCCTCTGTGAGGTGTCTTTCCAAATAAAATCCAAGGGAATTCCAAAAAAAAATACAACTATTAAACGTATCATTTCAAATGTATTTTCTAAATATTCGTATAATTATAGTAACACTTAATTTATCTTACAAAATTAAAAACAAAATCTGGAAGACAGGAAAGTAATAGTTTTGAGAACATTAAACAGATGGAAAATGTTTTATTTTTTTCTTTTGGGATAAAAATGCAGTTTTCGGTTTCTAAATTCTCTAAGGAAAAAGTTGCTGTGATTGACTTTCCGCAGTATTCTAGATTTTTTTACCGTTTATACTTATCTTGTTTACAGTTGAGCCGTTTTTCTTTCAAAAAACATTTTTGAAATCATTCGTATAGTGTAGTGTTAAAAAAATCGCCAAAGAAAAATTTTCGAAAGTATCAATAAATCTTATCTTAGTAAAATAAAGTCAAAACAAATTAAAAAAATACATTAAATCTATCATTGCAAATGTATTTTCTAAACATTCGTATATTTATAGTAAGACTAAATTAACTTATCTTACAAGAAAAAAAATCTGTCTGACAGGAAAATAGTTTTGCCAAAAATTAAACAGATGGAAAATGTTTTATTTCTTTTTAGATAAAAATGAAGTTTTCGGTTTTTGAATTCTCTCACGAACAAGCTTCTGTGATTGACTTTTCACGGCATTTCAAACTTTTTCCGGTTTATATTTAACTTGTTTACATCTGAACGATTTCTCTTTCAAAAATAATAATAATAAATATTTGTTCTCCGTGTGTTATGCCTGTAGCTGGAATTAGTAACATCAGAAGTTAGTTTTATCAATTGCTTAAATTATAATGCATTTTAATTGTTCCATTTTATTCAAAAATCATAACCACAGTAACAACTCCGAAGCACTTTATTATTAAAACCGCGCTAACATAACTGAGATACAAATGCTAGTGTTTAAACACATTTCTTTTAAATTTTATTACCTCAGATATACGCGGTTATCTATCGCTGTCATACGGGTCTTGGAAAAAAATATCGGCATCCATTTTTATATACATTTCGTTTTAAACGTTCCCACACATTCTTAACGGAATTCAATCCGGGATAAATGATAGTTTATCCATGGCTTTGTAATTGGTAGCTAACATGCTTTCTAAATGAAAAGCCCAAAAACGAAAGTTCTACAAGGTGTACCCAGTCGTGCTCATTTGTGCCTCAACACCTGAAGTCTGTGTGCTCTTGTGCAGCATTTGCAGCCATACATATGCGAGTGAGAGATGCCAAGCGGGCTATCGTCCTCATAACCTAAATTCTAGATCTTTCGGATTACTATTCTAAGGGTTCCAAGTTCGATTCCTGGGTAGGATATTGTTGATTTTACGCTTAGCCATCAATGTGATAAATCACTTATAAAATATTCAATAATTTCAAACGTAATTTCAGTGCTGAAAATTAATTGAGAAATTAGTTAAACTTAGATATGGGTGGTTCACCAATGCTAGGTTCATTTAAGCCTCGAGTTACGTCACAGGTTTATGTGCTCAAGTATACGTTTGCAACTTTTGCTGCAGCTGTAGTGTTACCAACATATGTGATTGAGATATTTCAAAGTGAGAATCGTCCACGTATGTTTAATGGTAGATTTTCCGAGACACTATTTGAAGGATTCCGGATTCCATCACGTAAGGCATTTTTCACATTTTAGTACTATGCTTAGCTATCAGTATGATAAACCATTTATTAAATATTCAATAACTTGAAGCCAAAATTTTCTGCTTAAATATGATTTAGAAAATAGTTAAAATTAGATATGCGTTGTACGAAATACAACACATTCATCTCATGTTACGCTGATGTTTGTGTGCTACTACAGAGATTTCCAACTTGAGCTGAAGTTGTAGCCTTACCAACATGTGAGAGTGTGAGATAGCAATCTGGGAATCATCCACGTAGCTTAAACGTTAGAGCAGTTAGGGTGCTATTCACTCTGTGCGTTGCACGCTTAGCTAGCAATATGATAAAACACCTATTAAATAATCAGATACCTATCAGATATGCAAAAATACTATCACAAATAAAAAATATCTTGTTAATGATACTTAAAACTTTCAAAGTAAAAAAAAAGAAATACCAGAGCTATATGAATATATAGTACTTTAAAAATATTTGAATTAAGTTTTTTTTTCAGCTTTAAATTGAAACATCCGTTCCTTCTTCTTTTTAATATATTTTAATATTTGTGAAATGTAATCCTCAAAATAATTTATGAAGAGAAAGAAATCCCATTCAATGTTTATAAAATAGTTCAGAAGACGTTTTCCCAAAATATCATTTTCTTTTTTGAAAATGTGTAAAGTATTTCTGTTTCATTAAAAACATATCTATAAAATTACTTGTGGACATTACCTGTTATTTCTTAAAAAATAAGATTAGAAAAGATTAAATTTTATTTATGGTTTAACATTTTCTTTTTCTTTGGAACAATAGTTAATTTTATGGATTACCTTCAAAAAGAAATGAAATTCATGTTTTTCCTTAAATGAGATGTTAAATAAAAACGCAGAGCATATATAAGGATCCTTTATTATATATAACTAAACATTTTCTAAATAATTTATTTACTAATCTTTGATTTTTTCCTAAATATAAATATACCTTCTTATTTTTATGTAATAATGTGTTGGAAACATAATTGTAAATGAAAGTCAATGTACATAAATTTATGAATATTTTTCTACATTTATGTTAGATACTAAATAATAATAACAGGAATTTATAGAATTAGAAAGTCGGAAAGTGCATTCCTCTGGGGTTCTCCTCTCCTTCTTTGAAGTAGAGCTCTCTAATCCACGAGACCTAATATTGCAGCTGTATTCTCCGTTTCTTTATTACATATTAATGTTTAATCCATGCTTTCCATTCATTTTTTCCTAAACATAAATGTGCCTTTTTATTTTTATGTAATAATGCTTTAGAAACATAATTGTAAGGGAAAGTCAATTACTTAAATTTATAAATATTTTTCTACATTTCTGTTAGCTTGTAAATGATAATAAAAGGAATTTATATAATCTGAATGTCGGAAAGTGCATTCCTCAAAGTTTCTCCTCTTCTTCTTTGCAGTAGAGCTCCCTAATCTACGAAACCTAACATTGCAGCTGTATTCTCCGTTTCTTTATTACATATTAATGTTTAATCCATGCTTTCCATTCATTTTTTCCTAAATATAAATGTGCCTTTTTATTTTTATGTAATAATGCGTTAGAAACATAATTGTAAGGGAAAGTCAATCTACATAAATTTATGAATATTTTTCTACATTTCTGTTAGCTTGTAAATGATAATAAAAGGAATTTATAGAATTTGAATGTCGGAAAGTGCATTCCTCAAAAGTTCTCCTCTCCTTCTTTGCCGTAGAGATCTCTAATCTACGAAACCTAACATTGCAGCTGTATTCTCCGTTTCTGTGTTACATATTAATGTTTAATGCATGCTTTCCATTCATTTTTTCCTAAATATAAATGTGCCTTTTTAATTTTTATGTAATAATGCGTTAGAAACATAATTGTAAGGGAAAGTCAATCTACATAAATTTTATGAATATTTTTCTACATTTCTGTCAGCTTGTAAATGATAATAAAAGGAATTTATAGAATTTGAATGTCGGAAAGTGCATTCCTCAAAAGTTCTCCTCTCCTTCTTTGCAGTAGAGCTCTCTAATCTACGAGACCTAACATTCCAGCTGTATTCTCCGTTTATTTTTTACATATTAATGTTTAATGCATGATTTCCATTCATTTTTTCCTAAATATAAATGTGCCTTTTTAATTTTTATGTAATAATGCGTTAGAAACATAATTGTAAGGGAAAGTCAATCTACATAAATTTATGCATATTTTTCTACATTTCTATTAGCTTGTAAATGATAATAAAAGGAATTTATAGAATTAGAAAGTCGGAAAGTGCATTCCTCAGTGGTCATTCTCTCCTTCTTTGCATTAGTGCTCTCTAATCTACGAGACCTAATATTGCAGCTATATTCTCCGTTTCTTAATTATACAGTAATATTTAATCCATGCTTTCCATTCATTTTTTCATAAATATAGAAGTATATTTCTATTTTTATGCAGTAATACGTTAGAAACCTAGTCAACTGTGCCAATTTATATGGGCTCGTGAGCCTAATCCCATACAATAATTTTGAATCATAGCGTACCTAATTTTCACTGTTCTTGTTATTTATTTCATTATTATTTTATTATTCATCTATTTCCTTCGAATAAAATTTATTTCTCCAATGACCATGTGTTTAAATTCTCCGACTAACACCCATAAATCCCAAATGATTGAAATGTTCTGCTTCCATGTTTAACTTTGTTGTAAATATGTTCATGATTTTATGAAATTACAAAAAAATATTAATGTCTTTATTAAAAAAAACGCATAAGAATATAATTAATTAAAATTGCAGCTTTATTAAAACATAATAGCTTACTTTAAAATTCTCATATTTCACCACCTGTCATCATTCCTTCAAAAATAAATAAATAAATAAATTGGTCGCATCATTTTACAAAAATATTTTTGAGCCCACCCAACATTTTTGAGCCAACACAATATTTTTCAAAAGTTGGCACCACTGAACCTAGTTGTAGAGGAAACTCCCCCTACATAAATTTATAAGTAATATTTTACATTTCTGCAAGTTAGTGATTATAATAACAGGAATTTACATCATTAGAAAGCTGGCGAGTACATTATTTTGTGTGCCCTCATCTCCTTGTTTGAAGTTGGGCAAGAAGGGTTTGAAGTTCTACAAGAGTTGGAAAGTAATGTTCCGTTCACTATGCGCCAGGTTTCACTGCAATATAAACAAAATTTAAAGTAATATAACTCAATATAATTAATGAATTTTCAATACATTTTAGAATGATTAATACTCTCAAGGATTACATTCATATTTGTTATCATTTTTTTTTAAATAATGTTGAAATAATAATATTTTCTGAGCATTTGAAAGAAAACGCAGATTCCGTTCATTAAGCGCCAGGTTTCACTGCAATAGAAACAAAATTTAAAGTAATATAACTCAATATAATTAATGAATTTTCAATACATTTTAGAATGATTAATACTCTCAAGGATTACATTCATATTTGTTATCATTTTTTTTTAAATAATGTTGAAATAATAATATTTTCTGAGCATTTAAAAGAAAACGCAGATTCCGTTCATTAAGCGCCAGGTTTCACTGCAATAGAAACAAAATTTAAAGTAATATAACTCAATATAATTAATGAATTTTCAATACATTTTAGAATGATTAATACTCTCAAGGATTACATTCATATTTGTTATCATTTTTTTTTTAAATAATGTTGAAATAATAATATTTTCTGAGCATTTGAAAGAAAACGCAGATTCCGTTCATTAAGCGCCAGGTTTCACTGCAATAGAAACAAAATTTAAAGTAATATAACTCAATATAATTAATGAATTTTCAATACATTTTAGAATGATTAATACTCTCAAGGATTACATTCATATTTGTTATCATTTTTTTTTTAAATAATGTTGAAATAATAATATTTTCTGAGCATTTGAAAGAAAACGCAGATTCCGTTCATTAAGCGCCAGGTTTCACTGCAATAGAAACAAAATTTAAAGTAATATAACTCAATATAATTAATGAATTTTCAATACATTTTAGAATGATTAATACTCTCAAGGATTACATTCATATTTGTTATCATTTTTTTTTTAAATAATGTTGAAATAATAATATTTTCTGAGCATTTGAAAGAAAACGCAGATTCCGTTCATTAAGCGCCAGGTTTCACTGCAATAGAAACAAAATTTAAAGTAATATAACTCAATATAATTAATGAATTTTCAATACATTTTAGAATGATTAATACTCTCAAGGATTACATTCATATTTGTTATCATTTTTTTTTTAAATAATGTTGAAATAATAATATTTTCTGAGCATTTGAAAGAAAACGCAGATTCCGTTCATTAAGCGCCAGGTTTCACTGCAATAGAAACAAAATTTAAAGTAATATAACTCAATATAATTAATGAATTTTCAATACATTTTAGAATGATTAATACTCTCAAGGATTACATTCATATTTGTTATCATTTTTTTTAAATAATGTTGAAATAATAATATTTTCTGAGCATTTGAAAGAAAACGCAGATTCCGTTCATTAAGCGCCAGGTTTCACTGCAATAGAAACAAAATTTAAAGTAATATAACTCAATATAATTAATGAATTTTCAATACATTTTAGAATGATTAATACTCTCAAGGATTACATTCATATTTGTTATCATTTTTTTTTAAATAATGTTGAAATAATAATATTTTCTGAGCATTTGAAAGAAAACGCAGATTCCGTTCATTAAGCGCCAGGTTTCACTGCAATAGAAACAAAATTTAAAGTAATATAACTCAATATAATTAATGAATTTTCAATACATTTTAGAATGATTAATACTCTCAAGGATTACATTCATATTTGTTATAATTTTTTTTTAAATAATGTTGAAATAATAATATTTTCTGAGCATTTGAAAGAAAACGCAGATTCCGTTCATTAAGCGCCAGGTTTCACTGCAATAGAAACAAAATTTAAAGTAATATAACTCAATATAATTAATGAATTTTCAATACATTTTAGAATGATTAATACTCTCAAGGATTACATTCATATTTGTTATCATTTTTTTTTTAAATAATGTTGAAATAATAATATTTTCTGAGCATTTGAAAGAAAACGCAGATTCCGTTCATTAAGCGCCAGGTTTCACTGCAATAGAAACAAAATTTAAAGTAATATAACTCAATATAATTAATGAATTTTCAATACATTTTAGAATGATTAATACTCTCAAGGATTACATTCATATTTGTTATCATTTTTTTTTAAATAATGTTGAAATAATAATATTTTCTGAGCATTTGAAAGAAAACGCAGATTCCGTTCATTAAGCGCCAGGTTTCACTGCAATAGAAACAAAATTTAAAGTAATATAACTCAATATAATTAATGAATTTTCAATACATTTTAGAATGATTAATACTCTCAAGGATTACATTCATATTTGTTATCATTTTTTTTTTAAATAATGTTGAAATAATAATATTTTCTGAGCATTTGAAAGAAAACGCAGATTCCGTTCATTAAGCGCCAGGTTTCACTGCAATAGAAACAAAATTTAAAGTAATATAACTCAATATAATTAATGAATTTTCAATACATTTTAGAATGATTAATACTCTCAAGGATTACATTCATATTTGTTATCATTTTTTTTTAAATAATGTTGAAATAATAATATTTTCTGAGCATTTAAAAGAAAACGCAGATTCCGTTCATTAAGCGCCAGGTTTCACTGCAATAGAAACAAAATTTAAAGTAATATAACTCAATATAATTAATGAATTTTCAATACATTTTAGAATGATTAATACTCTCAAGGATTACATTCATATTTGTTATCATTTTTTTTTTTAAATAATGTTGAAATAATAATATTTTCTGAGCATTTGAAAGAAAACGCAGATTCCGTTCATTAAGCGCCAGGTTTCACTGCAATAGAAACAAAATTTAAAGTAATATAACTCAATATAATTAATGAATTTTCAATACATTTTAGAATGATTAATACTCTCAAGGATTACATTCATATTTGTTATCATTTTTTTTTAAATAATGTTGAAATAATAATATTTTCTGAGCATTTAAAAGAAAACGCAGATTCCGTTCATTAAGCGCCAGGTTTCACTGCAATAGAAACAAAATTTAAAGTAATATAACTCAATATAATTAATGAATTTTCAATACATTTTAGAATGATTAATACTCTCAAGGATTACATTCATATTTGTTATCATTTTTTTTTTAAATAATGTTGAAATAATAATATTTTCTGAGCATTTGAAAGAAAACGCAGATTCCGTTCATTAAGCGCCAGGTTTCACTGCAATAGAAACAAAATTTAAAGTAATATAACTCAATATAATTAATGAATTTTCAATACATTTTAGAATGATTAATACTCTCAAGGATTACATTCATATTTGTTATCATTTTTTTTTAAAATAATGTTGAAATAATAATATTTTCTGAGCATTTGAAAGAAAACGCAGATTCCGTTCATTAAGCGCCAGGTTTCACTGCAATAGAAACAAAATTTAAAGTAATATAACTCAATATAATTAATGAATTTTCAATACATTTTAGAATGATTAATACTCTCAAGGATTACATTCATATTTGTTATCATTTTTTTTTTAAATAATGTTGAAATAATAATATTTTCTGAGCATTTGAAAGAAAACGCAGATTCCGTTCATTAAGCGCCAGGTTTCACTGCAATAGAAACAAAATTTAAAGTAATATAACTCAATATAATTAATGAATTTTCAATACATTTTAGAATGATTAATACTCTCAAGGATTACATTCATATTTGTTATCATTTTTTTTTTAAATAATGTTGAAATAATAATATTTTCTGAGCATTTGAAAGAAAACGCAGATTCCGTTCATTAAGCGCCAGGTTTCACTGCAATAGAAACAAAATTTAAAGTAATATAACTCAATATAATTAATGAATTTTCAATACATTTTAGAATGATTAATACTCTCAAGGATTACATTCATATTTGTTATCATTTTTTTTAAATAATGTTGAAATAATAATATTTTCTGAGCATTTGAAAGAAAACGCAGATTCCGTTCATTAAGCGCCAGGTTTCACTGCAATAGAAACAAAATTTAAAGTAATATAACTCAATATAATTAATGAATTTTCAATACATTTTAGAATGATTAATACTCTCAAGGATTACATTCATATTTGTTATCATTTTTTTTTTAAATAATGTTGAAATAATAATATTTTCTGAGCATTTGAAAGAAAACGCAGATTCCGTTCATTAAGCGCCAGGTTTCACTGCAATAGAAACAAAATTTAAAGTAATATAACTCAATATAATTAATGAATTTTCAATACATTTTAGAATGATTAATACTCTCAAGGATTACATTCATATTTGTTATAATTTTTTTTTAAATAATGTTGAAATAATAATATTTTCTGAGCATTTGAAAGAAAACGCAGATTCCGTTCATTAAGCGCCAGGTTTCACTGCAATAGAAACAAAATTTAAAGTAATATAACTCAATATAATTAATGAATTTTCAATACATTTTAGAATGATTAATACTCTCAAGGATTACATTCATATTTGTTATCATTTTTTTTTAAAATAATGTTGAAATAATAATATTTTCTGAGCATTTGAAAGAAAACGCAGATTCCGTTCATTAAGCGCCAGGTTTCACTGCAATAGAAACAAAATTTAAAGTAATATAACTCAATATAATTAATGAATTTTCAATACATTTTAGAATGATTAATACTCTCAAGGATTACATTCATATTTGTTATCATTTTTTTTTAAATAATGTTGAAATAATAATATTTTCTGAGCATTTGAAAGAAAACGCAGATTCCGTTCATTAAGCGCCAGGTTTCACTGCAATAGAAACAAAATTTAAAGTAATATAACTCAATATAATTAATGAATTTTCAATACATTTTAGAATGATTAATACTCTCAAGGATTACATTCATATTTGTTATCATTTTTTTTTTAAATAATGTTGAAATAATAATATTTTCTGAGCATTTGAAAGAAAACGCAGATTCCGTTCATTAAGCGCCAGGTTTCACTGCAATAGAAACAAAATTTAAAGTAATATAACTCAATATAATTAATGAATTTTCAATACATTTTAGAATGATTAATACTCTCAAGGATTACATTCATATTTGTTATCATTTTTTTTAAAATAATGTTGAAATAATAATATTTTCTGAGCATTTGAAAGAAAACGCAGATTCCGTTCATTAAGCGCCAGGTTTCACTGCAATAGAAACAAAATTTAAAATAATATAATTTTACATATTTAATGAATTTTCAATACATTTTAGAATGATTAATACTTTCAAGGATTACATTCATATTTGTTATCAATTTTTTTTTTAATAATGTTGAAAGAATAACATTTACTGATAACTTAAAAGAAAACTCAGAGAAAACAAAATTACAATTTTAACCATTTGCGAGACGCTCAAGCAAAGTCTATAATATGTGGAAATATTGTTCACCGTTGTTTACGATTAAAACATAGTTTAAAACAAATAACTTTTTCAGATTAAAATGATTTAAATTTCACAAAACATCCAAACATAGTTTTTTTTTTCTCAATTCAAAAATATTATTTCCTTAACTCGCTATGTTCGAAGAAATTGTGGAGTTACCGTATTTTCGGGTGTATAGTCCGCTACTTATACAAGAAAAAATCCTTCGAAAAAGCCGCTGCGGCTTATACACGGTGCTGGTTATACAAAGATTTAAAAAAAAATTGGAAATCATGATATTTTTTCTACAATTTTTAAACCTCAAAAAATTTGAAAAAAAAACATCGATTTTTTTTTTTTTTTTTTTTTTTTTTTGTTATGCCGCGAAATATAGAGAGTTCCCTCATGTTTGTAAAAGCTTTTATTATTATTATTTTTATTGTTGTTTAAATACAGTTATTTCTGGGTTTGGAAGAACTGTCGCAACTATCGCCAAGTATTGCACTAACCGGCAGCGAGAAATAATGAAGCACGAACGCAGTTTGTTCTTGATTTGAGAGGGTAAAAACAATAACATAACATTTTACTTATTTTAGACATACTTATTGCTGAATAAGTCATTTTAACGTTAACTGAAATCAGTTTTTTAGTAGCGGTGTGTCATTTGTTGAGGAACGATTCAAAAGGAGCGATTCCGGCAGTGGAACTAAACGAATGATTCAAAAAAGAAACGAAATCACGGAATCGGTCTGAAACTCTGAAAAGAGCAAAATCCTCGGGCTCGTTCCGAAATGAAACAACTCCGAAAAGGTTCGATTCCTCCGACTTGTTGCGAAAAGGAGCAATTCCTATGACTCGTTCTGTAATGAAACAACTCTGAAAAGGAAGGATTTCTCGGAATCGTTCCGAAAACGAACGACTCCCCTGAATCTTTCAAAAATGACGTAAATCACACTTTTTTTTTTTTTTTTTTTTTTTTGTTCTTTGCGACAGGACAGGGTAGATTATATTTTTTTTAAATAAACTAAAAATGATCTTAAACTAAAAACTGTCAAAGTAGAAAAGGTTCCAGATTTTGGATTTTGTACTCTACAAACACAAAGGGGTGCTGCAGCACCGATTTGCTAGCAAACTATTTTCCGATATTTTATTCATAGATTTTTTTAAGGTCTCGCGTATTAGTCGACCCCCCTCCACTTTGAAATTCTTTTTTTGTCTAAAATTTCTCGACTTGTACTCACGTATATACTATAATGGCTTCTAACTTCGAACCCTGATCGAAATATACTTTCATAAATGGTGTATAGCCCGCGGACTATACACCGATGCATCTCCGCGGCTTATACACGAACTTTTTTTACTGCACTGCTCGATTTAAGAGTGCGGACTATACACAGGGTGCAGGCTATACACCCGAAAATACGGTAATTAAAAACAGTAGTAAATTATAGCTTGTAATAAATATAATTATATTAATTATATGTTTTATGACACATTTGAACTTAGTTTATTTTTGTTTGGCGATGCAGCTAGCTGAACGTTCTCGCTTTCGCCAAATCGCCAAGGCTGGTGCTCAAGAGGTGATTCTTTCCGAAAATGCCAGAGGGTTAATGCGGAAACTGTATTCCCCATTTCTTCCGCTACACCTTAAAGCCGAAAAACGCTAAATGAAGAACTTTATTTTTTTTCTATCGGTCGAGAATAGACATAAATGAAGCTTGTCTGAAACCTTGTAATGTCCGGATTGTAGTCGTTTACTGCTTGCTCCATGTTTATTGTTCAAAAATAGAATTTCTTTGTTGCCACGAATACAAAATATCTATATAAAAACTACAAAAGAAAATAACAACAAAAAGCAAATTGAGATACCGCTTTCAAACAAATTGCATTTAAAATTATTTCTTTTTTTCAATATACGACGAAGTTAAATATGAATAGGTGTGAAATGTAGAAGTTTCATCCAAAACGCTTTTTAAGTTATTATCTGTAGTTCCTGCGAAAAAAATATGCTAAAATTGTATACACAACTAAATTATATATATTGAAAACAAGAAAAGTGCAATTCGACTTTTTATTAGAAAATGGTACAGCAGGAATACTATTCATTCTGTCAACAAAAGAAATAAGATCTTAGGAAAAAAATTGTATTGTGCAAGAGTTGTAGATCAATTTACCACATGATCATCTGAAAGGTCAAAATGGAGATTTTTTTTTTCTTACATAAGTAGAATTTATCTACTGAATGACGCATTTTCAATATTGAATTTTCACATGGTATTTCGGATTTAAATGTGGGTGGGATCGTGATGTGGGGTGATGTCCAATAGCCAGTCACGCGCTGGCGCGGGAAAATCTTTCACTGTTATAAAAAGTAAATTGACTTCTGGGAAAAACCCACTTCCACAGTGCGGCATTAACTATCATCACATCTTCAGGTAATCGTCAGCGAACATGTTAAGCGGCCACAAAGACCGTTTACAATAGCTATGAGACAATTTCTGTTTAAAATAAAAAATGGAAATTCTGAAAATCGCTGTAATGAATCAAAAATTATCTATCATTATTTAAAATTGTCAAAATGAAATCGGGGAAGTTCTATACGTTTAAAATGGGTGTAAATTTAGATACATATAGATATTTAAATGTATATAAACTTATTTAGCAAGACTGATCTAGTTTACTGTACATTCCTTAATTTATTTGCTTTAGAGTCAATATGTTACTGAATGATACAGAAATAAACCACTCTGTGATTTTAATGTAGAATGCGGTTTTATGTTAGAAATTATTTTATTTTGTATTTTTATCATTATTAGAAATTTTAAAGATACAACACACATATTATTAAAACATTATTCCTTCCAGTGAGTATTATAATGTTTAAAAGAACATGCATATTAATGTATGTGGTAAACATTCGATACCATTAATTTATTTAAGTGCTTCTAAATTTGAGTGTATTTATAACATATTAATGTGGGTTTTCATTCACTTTTCCATTGGTATGAAAACGCAGGAGAAAAGATTTAATAATATTTGTTAAAACATATTGCATCAGTAAATTAAAAAAAATTACTGAATCAATGATTTGGATTGCGACAGTACCATTTTCGATAGAATTTTATTGTAATTCATCTAATGAAAGTGCGGTAAATCATGAATATTCAAAATTGTATTATTTAAATATAAATTAATACACATGTACTTAAATTCAATGGGAAAGTAACATAATTTCTTTTTAATAAAGAATGATATCAATATATAGAACTTTTAAAACATAAACAGTGGTGGACTGATTCGTCATTATGACTGCGGTACTAAATTTTGAATAATACATTATTTTAAGTTGAACGCGAATATATCTTTTTATTTAAAACATATAATGAAAAAGATGAATGGCGCATGTATTATCATTGGTAAAATTAAAAAAATAAGTCATGTTTTTATAAAGGTATGTGCATAGACGTAGTGAAATGGTATATATTTTTTATGTGTTCGCAGATATTTATGGATGGCAGTACCCATCTTTTGATTATGTATATGCATCCATTATAAACGTTTAAATTCATATACGTTTAATAATTATGAAATTTAACTAGAAATACATATCATGAATTAAGCACAGATTATAAAGCATTTTCTAACACTCCCAGAATACTTTAACAACGCTTCATTGAATAATATACCTATATAATGAATTTTGAAACCACATAAGATATTTTGAAAAACAACAGTTTTTCAGCAAATACCGTCCATAGCTGGAAAACTACTTCTTCTTTTGTATTACACAGTATATGATCTATAGATTTATATATATTTAAAAATATATTTTCTCAGAAAAAAATTGATACTTACGTCATGGAATCTAATAATTCTTCCGTGTTTGACGTCGAGTGTAAATCACATCATTGAGTATTTTAAATGACTGTTTTATTTTTTCTTTCTTTTTGATAAAGCCTGTCAATGTGCATGAAGCATCAAACAGCGATACTTGAAAACTATTTTGTTTGTTTGCGAATATAATGGCGATTTTAATTGATGTTAATCTTAATAATTAAAGAAATGAATATCCTTGATCTTTTATACAAGAGCGTTAAATATTCAAATTACAAAGGTTGCATTTTGTCGATCATAATTCTTTGTTGCGAAATAGAGAAAAAAAATTATAAATGAAGAAATAGGTTTATTAAAAGTGTACACTATAAGTAATTTATTTTATTTATAAAGAAACGAACTACTTTAATACAAGAGAGTTTTATTTTTCTCAAAATGCTTTTAGAAAACCTCAAACATCATTAAAATAATTGGATTGAATCCAAGAATAATAGACTCCGTTAACCACTTAACCGGCGACGGGTATGGGGAAACAGTGCTTTAAACCCCGACTTATCTCGGGGCAGCCGTTGAAGTGGTTAATGAGATTGTGTTTGACTATAGTATATATTATGTATTTTGATTAATAAATTTATATCTGGAGGCATATCCAATGGAGCTTATGTATGAAACTTTATTATTATTTCGGATTTTGTATCACTATCATAAATTAGGTATAAACTTGTTGTCATTTATATCACTGCCTAATTAAAAGCATCATTTGTATAATGATTATAATTTTTTTAAACAAAAATCTTTATGTTTAAGGGTGGGGGATACAGGAGTATATCTTTAGATCCACTTGATTTTTAAGAATAATCGGAGTTTATTAGAATAAATTTTTTTCGCTATATAAAATTAAATCACAATGTTATCGAATATGTACTTATATAATCATAATTTAATTAATTTTTCAATACGTTCACTATGCTTCAGAATTCACTGCAATATATACAATATTTTAACAAATACAATTATCTTGATCTAATGGATTTTTAATACAGTAGACAATGATTAATACTCTCAATGATTAAACATATTTGTAATAATTTTTAACACAAAATGTTAAAAGTTAATTGCTATAATTTTCCTGAAATGTCGAAACTAACTTCATATTCCCATAATTTTTCCATAGTTTTAGTTTTAGAAAGTTAATTTACAAAACAGATAGAGGAACGTATTTACTGTATATTTTCGACGTTGCCTCTGAAAATATAGTACTTAAAATTAAAACAAACGTACTTTGTTTTTGGCGTTGATAACGCTTCCACGTTTAAATATATACAAGGTGTTTCAAAAATGACCAGTATATTTGGAAAATCAATAAAAACTAAACGGGCAGCGATAGAAATATACCGTGTATTGCAATATGCTTGGGACAACAGTAAATTTTCAGGCAGACAAGGTTACTAAATTAGTTAAAATTTTCAACAACAGATGGCACTGCAGTCTGAAATAATGTAAAATACGATATTTTCCATTTATCCATCATGCACAGCAATAATATATCAGTAATAAAATCGCCTGCAACGCCATATGTTGTTGAAAATTTTAACTAATTTCGAACGTTTATCTGCCTCAAAATTTACTGTTGTCCCAAGCATTTTGCAACAAACGTTGTATTTCTAGCGCTGCCCGTTTAATTTTTATTGTTTTTTTAAATATGCCGGTCATTTTTTAAACACCCTGTATATATATGTCTGTGTGTGTGTATTTCAGGTAGCACAATTAGGCCATCTACATTCGTCAAAGCATATTTATGAATGCGTAATAATCTGAAAGTATGTGGGTAGATATCTTTTATTAGTTCAACCAATTTTATCCTTCCACGTCCCATAATTTATGATAAAAATGACTGTGACTTACAGACAAAGAGACAAATATGTGATTTTATAATAGTTCCATTGGTACTGTTTATGAACGGAACCGTAAATTGAAACTATTAGTAACGTACCATTGTCATTAATTATAGAGCAAGCAATTATTTAACAAATTTCGCCATTTCATTTAAAGTATACGTTAAAAAAGCAATATTAGTGATGTAGAGGACAACAACATAGCCTGTATGCAATGCTGATAGGTCATGTGTTACCCAACGAATGGTAAGGGTATAATTATCGATTATAAATAAACAATATAGCTAAAAATGTTAAAGTACTTTTAGTCATCTTAACACGAATTTTACTTTTGGATTTTGAAATTATGACTTTTATAAGTTGTATTTCTCCAACCTCCAAAGAAATGTGAAGATCATTATTTGAACAGATATGTCTTGCCTGATGCCGCCAATATTAAGGTACTGAGCCAACCCGATCGTATATAGAGTTTTTAATTCGCTTATTGTTTCTTTATTGTTTTCTTATTGTTCGTTATTGTTTCTAGTATCTGGTTTCTGTCCTCAAAACTGGTAGACAGTGTTGCTGGGTTCGAGCCCAATCGCTACCGTCGGCCTAACTGTTCGGAGTTTTCTGTTGTTTTCTTCGAACCTTGGATTTCCTTGATTAAATACGGGTTAGGTTCCTTTAGAAAGAACCCCGCGGAGAGAATCCTCCCATCACGGCCTATATCCCAAGTGATGATGATAGACCGTCATAGACAAAGCAAAAATCATATTATCTGGTATGATACATGATCAGTTCAAATGACTAAATCGTAGGTTATGAAACTACAGTAAATGCTGGATACATAATTATACGCAATTACTTTAACATAAATATTGCACAGTTCACTGAAACAAAACAAGTCGTCCGTGGTAGCTCAGTAGGTGGAGAATCGGCAATTCCAGACAAAATATCGGTGATTTGAATCCTGATTGGGACATATTTTTCGCCAAGTTGGGAACTTATAAGACCATTAATTCCATTTACTAAACATTTTCATATTTTACTTTTTTAGATCTAAAACATTTTTTATATCTAATTTAATCAAACGGCTTCAATCAGTTTAGGAAATGCAGAAAGTTATATGAAAAACAAATAAGCATTCTGATGGAACCTGGGAACCATATAATAAAATTTACTTTCCAAACAAAAATGGGAGATTTGTTCTTAAAATTAAATTTCATTATAAATGTATGTTAATCTTCCATTACAGTTGGCATGAAGACTTTCAGAATATTAAATATGAATTTTAAGTATAAATACAACAAATGTTTTTATGGATCTGGATTTAGTCAAAACACAATAATGAACAAAATGACATACATAACAATGGCAGTCAATCAATAGTAAACATTTTTCCGGCGAAAGAAATTTCATTGCGACTAAATTAATTATTGCTTTTCGTAAATATGTTCATTTAAATTTTAACTTGAAAAATAAACCAGTAGAAGAATTCCTGAACCTGATGCCAAAATTTATTATAAAGTTAACCCATCAAATGTAACAGATATAAAAAAAATTTAAAAATAAGTAAAAAAATTAAAAAATAGAAAAATCTATATTTTAATGAAACACGAGGCTCATATATAAACTATAAAAATATAACATCAATGCATATCTTGAAAATTGCTATATTAAAGTTCTATAACACAAAACGGCATCGACGATTTCAACACTGGACATTTTGCACCATACACAAATATGTATTTGATGAATTTTCTTTAATTTTAGGTACATGATAACAACGTATCGCTTCATTTTTTCCAAATACTTAACAGCAAAAGAAATAAATTACAAAACAAATTATATATGTAAAAATTTCAAGGCATATTTTGAAAATAAGGAACACGAATTTACAAATTTCGTCTACTGCACTCCAGTGTACCCTTTACATAAATCCTATCAAATAATTCTTTCATATATTTTGCATAAAAAAGTAATTTTAATTTCATTTCATTAAAATTTCATTAAAAAATAGGAAATATTTTTCACATTTTAAATCGCGTGTTACATTTATACTATTTATTCGCTTCTAGAAACATCAATTTCAAAAACAAACCTATACATTCGAATTGATAAATGGAAATATATTTACATAATTCAAAGACCATGCGACGTACTCTAGGTCGTAACATTCGACATCATCAGGCTTACATAAATGCATTTGAGTCTCTGTGCACTTAGGCGAATTAAAGTGGTTTATCAATCTTTATTACATTACCCAAGTAGCGTGCATTAGGGCAATATTATTGGAGTTAGTAACAGTTATTATTTTGGTAAACAATATTGCATTGGATTATCGGTTGTATTTAGTAAATGAAGTTACATATAACCGGATAATTCACCAGAAAAAATTATGTTAAAATGCTATTTTTCGATATAAAGATTTTATAAAATATATAAATGTAAAATTTAGCTATAGTATTTATATTTTTTGTCTAGTTTAAAGGATACATGATATAGTAATTTTGTTAGTTTAATTATTCTAATAATAAAACATTCATTTTTAATATATTTTTTAAATATTACTAATGTAGCTGTAGTTATTGAAATGAAAAAAAAAATAGAATTTTTCTTTTTTTAAATGAAAATCCTTATATATAAATATATGTACATATATATATATATCATCATCAACCGTTTTCGATCCACTGCTGGATGTAGATCTACCCCAGATTTTTTCAATGTTTTCTGTCTAGTGCTTTTGTCATCCAATTTACACCAGCCACTTTTCCAATTTCGTCACTCCATCTTACTTGTGGTCGTCTTCTTGGTCGTTTTACATCTCTGGGATACCATTGTAGTAAATTTGTGCTATATATATGTATATATATATATATATATGTGGAGGATCCGTAATACCCTAGGAAAGTTTTTCTTTCGACAGCCAAACCCCGTAAGACATGATGACGTCACAGTGACGTTGTTGTGAAGTCACATTGTGACTTTGTGACAGTCGGTGTGACGTCACGTGACGTCAATCTGAAGTCACAGTGACTAAAATGTGCAATCATTATGGCCGTTTTAAAACTCGTTTGTGACGTCACATTGTGACCACTTTGTGAAGTCACGATGTGACCAAAATGTGAAAAATATGTCATTTGTGACAAAATTTTCATTGACATTGTGACTATTCTGTGACGATAGTGACAAGGTTGAGAAGACACTTTGTGACATTTTTGTGAATATTTTGTAATTTATGACGATTTTATCACTAACTTTGTGACGTTATTGTAACCTTATTCCCAATGTTGTTAAGTCTCACTGGGACACAATTATAAAGTTATGAATGTTGATATATATTTAAAATCATTTACCTCTTTTATAAACTTTATTACAATTTGGCGATATATCTCTATTAAAACTTGGGAGCTGCTATAAAAAGAATGTACTAAAAAATGTTGCTAAATCAAACTGCAATGCCATACAGACTTTAATCTTTGTTACATTTTTTTTTCTGTTGCAATAAATGGGAATATTTAATCGAATATTCGATCTATCACAATTATTTCAAAGTTAGTTATTTGTATTTTAAAAAACATTAAATTTAATAAAGAAACATTTTTGTTTAACCCTATAAGCAGCCTTCAGATTTATTCATGAATATTTAATTATTCATAAAATATTAGCTATCAAAACATATTTTCTTATCTTATTCAATGCAAAAAAAAAAAAATAACATTAATATAAATTTTTGATTAAACCAGTCTTAAAATTCTATAATTATGTCACAGAAAAACACGGTAAGCTCGCTTAAAGGGTGCAGCATCATATATGATATATATGTTGACACAGTTTTTAAATCGAATAACGATTTTAAATGCAATTTAATTTTGAAACTTCGAATACTCGAATGTTGTTATAGGTATGTAAAAAAATAAATCCAAGCATAAAAATAATAAAATATGAATATTTGTTATTCTTGTAATAAGCAGAAAATGATGTATTTTTCATCAATATTGTCAATATACAAATAAAAAAAAAATATAAAACATACATACTTATCTTTGCAACTATGTATTCCTAGCTATCTCTAGCATTTTTAATTTTACGAAATTTACAAACTCTAAATTTACATTTTAGCAACAACGATCTAAATCCAGTCCATCGATAAACGCAATTTTGGTATGAAAACAAATATAACTCGTACCAATAGTATAAGTACGTCGAGAATTCTAAAAATTATATTTTGGAAACAATTGCGATGTTTGAAGATAGTAACAATAAATAAAATCTTATTTTTAAGCTCACTTTAAAAGTAATTGAATTTTGGGCACGTTACAGATACTTAAAAGGGGTAATTTTACATCACAGTTTGCCTGCAGTAAAAAATATATTTAAAAACAGCTTTTGATTAAAAAACTGTACTAATTAATTGCCAAAATTACATCTTTGTTTATGAAAATATACACATTAAATAATACCATAATTAAATAATAATTATTATTATCTATGATTTTTTTAAACAACATTTCTTTACTGTTTAAAAAGCAATGCCGCAGCTATTATATTTTGCGTCGAATTAATTTTTTTTTTAAAGTTTTTCCAAGGATCTGTCTGCAATTACAATTATGATATGATAAGGAGTACAAATATTGCAATCTACTACGGAAATTTTTAGAAAAAAATATGGTGAAAGTTTTATAAATATGTTTCTTTAAGAAATACAGATAATCGTGTTAATTTTTATATGACACTATAAAAGAAAGAACAATGAACACAATATCAAATGGTTAATTACCTTTTAATGCAAATAAAGTAGGGTATATATGCCAACTAGTGACACACTTGATGAATATCGTTCAAAATTATTTTTTTATTAATAGTTATAATTATTATAATTCTGTTTTTAATATTATATTAATTTATTAACAATATTTAACCCTTCTTATAGTCTTATTTTTGCAGTATGGCTCACAATTTAATATTAAATAACAGAAATATATTAAAACACTCAAAAATACAGTAATGAACATATCTCTGATCCAGTAATCGGCATCTTCTTCTCCAATAATGGACAGCTCATATAAAGTTGTAAATATAATTGTTTTTATGACTGTAATTAGAAGCAGAATTTAATGAGAAACATACTAATGAAACATAATAGTTATTTTCAAATGAATTTAACAATTAGGATACCAATGATTAATAAATGATTTGTAAAAATGTTTCATTGTTTGCATGAATTATTGCAATTATCAGAAGATAAATATTTAAAAAAATTAGATGGATAGTTTCAAATAATAAATACCAGGCAATTACAGCTATCAAACTCAGAGAGTGGAAAGATTAAAAGTTAATAATTAAAAAAAAATGTTTTGAAATATTAGTGCAGAGTTTGTCTCACTGTTTTTATCAATTAAACTTTCAGATACTACTTGCTGTATCACTGATAATAATTAATATTACAAATATGAAAATAATCATAATGAAGTTGGGTATTTAAAAAAATAAATAAAATAGTCCTTCCGGCAGTGCCGGGAGGAAGAGGTAGCTTTCATATTCTTATATATTTATTTATTTATTTTAAATTAAGTTATATTAGTAGAACCTGATTATGAGCTTGGTCGAAATCTTAATTCAGGTGCACGTGCACACTCATATTGAAATCGATTAATATGTATATGCGATAACTCAGCCATTTTGTAAGATACAAACGAAACAAAAAATGCTCTGAATCTTTGTATCAAGGTCAAACGCATAAAAGAAAAATCTTTTTCAATTTCTCACTTTCTGCACCTAATTTTAAATTTTAAATTTTATAAAATTTTTTAAATTGCCGCCATTTTGAAATAAAATGGCGGATGGAACTGAGTATCGAACTCGATTCATGCCTCACTAAATACTATGTACACACCAAGTTACATTCAAATCGATTCATAAATACGCGTGTTATCACGTGACAAAAATCAGATCGTTTCAAAATGTCAGCCATAAGAAAAATTCAAAGTGCTATAACTCAATCATTTTTCAAGATATAGACAAAATAAAAACTGTTCTGGAATCGTTGTTTTAGGTTCTAACACGTAAATGAAAAATATTTTTCAACTTTTAATTTTTCGCATTAAATTTTAAATTTTAAAATTTTTTTAAAAATTAAAATGGCCGCCATTTTGAAACAAAATGGCGGATGATGCTGGCCAACGAACTCGGTTGAGACATTTGAATGTAGTATGTGCATGCCAAGTTTCATTCAAGTCCGTTCATAAATACGCGTGTTATCACGTGACAAAAATCAGATCGTTTCAAAATGTCAGCCATAAGAAAAATTGAAAGTGCTATAACTCAATCATTTTTTAAGATATAGACAAAATAAAAAGTGTACTGAAATCGTTGTTTTAAGTTCTAACACGTAACAGAAAAATATTTTTCAACTTTTATTTTTTTTGCATTAAAGTTTAAATTTTAATTTTTTTTAATTTAAAATGGCCGCCATTTTGAAACAAAATGGCGGATAATGCTGGCCAACGAACTCGGTCGAGACATTTGTATATACTATGTACATACCAAGTTTCATTCAAATCGGTTCATAAATACGTTAGTTATCGCATGACAAATATCAGATACATATATATATATATGTCAACATTTGAACGGAGGGTGGTTTTGGGGTCTGGGGGTCGTGATCGGTGAAAATATACCAAAATTTTCTGGAAGTGCTTTCCTCCGGACGGCTGCAATAGGTAGCTTTTTACTTTTTGTAATGAAAGCTACCTAAAATTTCAAAATAAAACTACAGAAATGATGTCTGAGACCACTAATCTTCAAATTTACTAGATTAATGATTACTTATATTTACTATAACTTTCAAAATACTAATATTACATTTAATTACATTTAGCATTACATTTAATATTACATTTACATGTAATTTAATTGTTTTTATTTAGATAGGGAGGCATTAAGCCCTGTGATCCTCTATTAAACTATGCCCTTAAAAAATATTTTTTCCTCCTGACTGGTCTGCTTACCAGATATAAAATCTGCAAGGCTGAGTTATATACATAAAAAAAAGAATAAAATAATAATTTTATTACAACCACATAAGATAATTAAAAAGCAAATTTTCTAAAAAAAAAATTCTGTTGTGTCCATTTTGGTAAATAGAATTTAAAAACTAAATTTCCTTATTTAGGTTTTCATCTATGTCAAAATATTTCATGCACTATAAACATTACTGAAAATGTCTATATCGCGTGTCCATTATTGGAAATGGATTAAATAACTGTCCCAGTAAAGGACACTCCTCTTAAAGTCTTAAAAACAAAGACATTTTGTAAATGGTCATTGATTTAAATCTGAAACTTTTCTATTACTATGCAAACGAAAACTTTCAAATTTTGTAAGAAAATAAAGAATATATAAATTTATTAAATAAAGGAAGCTCAAAGCATATTCATTAAGATTTTCACTGGAAAACAGTGGAGCTTTGAAACATTATTTTCTGCATCCTGAATGGTTTAATTAAAAGTTGTCAAAAATAACGCAGATTGTAATACATGGAAGGGCAAATTATAAAACAATAATTAAAACAAAATATTTATTAGTTATTCTTTTATAAAACAAAAAACACGAAAGGGGTCCATTTCTGGAAGGGTGTCTATTGCTAGCCCACATATCTTGTGAAAATTCCCATCATAAACATAAAATATAACCACAAACACGTTAAGTATAATTATTAATATTTTATTTACAAGATTAGAGGGTAATTATAAATAAGAAAGACATTTTATCATGGTGTATATTTATAGTGCATATAATAGATTTTTTAAAACTTTACCTTATAAAATCATTCAGGAAATGAAATAATAATAATGTCTAGAATAAAAAATAAATAATAAAATATAGTTATTACATTTTTTAACTTCATTCTGTACCAGTACTTGTCTCATTTGTAAAGTACTATCCTATTTAAACTTTTATTGATTGATTAATATCTAAATTTTCATTCAAACTTATAGTTCTTATACGTAAATCTTATACTTATAGTTCTTAAAATATTCGAATAAGAATGTTTATTAACTGAGACGCTTTCACCCACTATTTTAATGGTACAATGGTGACACACGGACACACAGACGCACAGACACATACGTACGGACAGATAGACATTTTGCATAAACATGTATTTTGCTATATCAGACCCTTAAAACGTGTAAAACCATCAAAAACCGGAAGTCGGAAATTTTTTTTCAATTACAATACTTTTTTCGAATGAAGATAAAACAAAGCATAAACAAAAATCCATCTTTAAAAATATTTCTTTTACATATATACTTTTTTAAAATCGCTATATTAATGTAGACCATGGAATTGCTTAAAATGTGTTAAAAATTATAAATATTTTCTAATACATGCTCTTAAAATAAATCTTAGTCAGCTCGGAAAGAATGATTTTTTTTATATATTATTATATTATATTTAGGAAATGGTGTATACATAAAAAACCATTTAAAATTCTTTATTTTCTACACATTTTATCTTTATGAATTTTATTAAACATTTCAAAAATTTTTATTATTAGTATTTCGCTTATGCATTCTTTTGGAAGTACAAAAATAAACAATGACATTCTTTGAAGAATAATGTCGTTGAGAATGTATCCACTATATTATTATTAAACATCTTTGTTCACTTTTCCTTCTTTAAAAGCGATATAAAAGAAATACGTTTTTTGAGATATATTACCTTAAAATGAATTTTAAAATTCCACACAATGTGTTTTAATTTAAAGAATACCGTTATTTCTTGTTTTCTTTTCTTTCGGTTGGTTAATTTTATTTTTCAATGCATTCATTTTTTATTAGTAAAATTATACATTATTTGTAAACTGAAATGTGCTAAAAGTTTAATGAATAACATTTACTTCAGAAAAAAGCATTTTGGTAGTTTACGCTTAAAGAATTATATTAGTCACAATTTCAAAATGCATTAACGCATATACATATAGACGTGTGTTTCAAAACTCGCCTTGTGCAGATAATCTATTTTTGGAAAGACTCGAATAATTTCGGACGACATCCATTGATTTTTAATGTAAACCATGATTTTAGGATGTCTAAAATATGAGATAAAACTTATATTACTTTAACAATTTTTTATACAGATTTACCAATAGAATAAATTAATAGAAAAAACTTCTTTAAAAATGTTTAAGGTTTGTTTAAAACTTACTTCCACAAATATATTGTTCTATTGAATCAGGATTCATAGGATCAGGATACATTAATTTATAAATTAATATTTTGTTTTAACAATTAATTTTAACAATCCCTTCTATAGGTCAAAGGGTTAAAATGTTTTTTTTAATTATTTTAATTTATTTAGTATAATTTTGCTTGCACAAATTTGCATTGTGTATTTTTTTGAACAATTTTAAATTTCAAGATATAAATTTCCATTAAAATTTGTACGAAATACAATACATGAGGTATATATAAAAAAATCTTATATTTAAATCTTATATATTCAAAAAAGTATATATTTTAACAATTGATTATTTTGCATTTGATTATTTGCAAAACAGAACGCAGTAGGATGGAGCGTTTTATTTATTTTATTTTATTTTATTTTTCGAAATTTTTTCTCAATAACATGGAAAAGAGAACAACTTCAGAAATGGAAACTGGAAACTTTACCTGTTGTAGACTATAAGAAAACCAATGTAGCAATGTCTTCTGCAGACAAAACTGATTAAGAGAATGAAAAAAAAAACCTCTGTAGACTTTTATTTTTTTTTCTAGACAAATGGGATTCCTAGGACTTTTTATGTAGCAGTAATATATAATATTCCTGTAGCCGATTCTATTACAGGAAATTCTGCCGTTTATGTCTTATTAAAAGGACTAGGAAACCCATTTTTCAAGAAAAACCTTTAGTAATTTTACAGATATTTCTTCTACAATACAAATACTACAGATACCAGCACGTTATCTGCACTGTAGTGACAAATGATTTTTTTCCTGAGAATTTGTCTCATAAAAATCCTGGAAAGGTACCCCATATTTGATGGTGAAAATGCTTAACCTATTTTTGCATATTTATATTGTTACACAGGAAGAATCCAATGAACTACAAGCTATAAATAAGTTTATAATAAAAGTTACCGAACTTTCATGGTAACACAGGCCAATTGTATAAATGGAGCTAGTGTGGTGGTGGGTAGTGGTGGTGGTGTGGTTCGAAAGTTGTGACTGTGTCATCCTATAAAATTGTTACATTGGGCACACTGAAGCTATAATCATTGCAATGATTCTAAACCAAAACCCGCATGTCCGAACATGCAATACCTAAGATTTTGAAAGTAAGGAAAAAAAGAGTGCAGGAATTCATTTATTCCAATATGAATGATCTTAACTTTAAAACTACATTTTACACAAATCTCACGGACTGGCAGAGTTGCATAGAAAAATGTATATTAACGATTAATTGGTTATGGATTAACCAATTAATATTTTATTAGCAAATTAATATTTTTTAAACAGCGCACTATATTATATTTTGCAAAATCTGAACGGGAGTTGAAGAGCGTAGATCGCAGGGGGCTGAGCCTCCAAATTTATTATAAATTATTGGATAATATTTATAACTAATCTATATCTTTATAGTGACAAGTTGATACTCAAATCCTGACTGCTTATATTATGAAACGTTTTTAAATTCGTTTTTGCTGTTACAAACATACAATTGGAAGGTTCTCTTATTTAGAAACTATATATTCTGCCGTATTTATAGGTTTCTTGATAATAGCAGAATATATTTAAAAAATACTGTGAAATTGGACATGTTGAGCAAAATTTCCCGAAGCGTTTGGGATTACAGAATTGAAGATTTATTCAAATAAAAATTGCTTATTTCCTGACTCATTTTTAGATTCATTATTGCTCTCAAACTCATGAAATTGGCAGTATCTCTTATTTTTATATGATATAATAAGCAGTATTGGTCAATTTTTCTGTAAAACAGAATATATATATATATATATATATATATATATATATATATATATATATATATATATATATATTCTGTCAAAGTGGTTTTTTTAAGAACTTCCCAAAGAGATCATGATTGAATAACTTCAGGATGTATTCTAATAACAAATTACTTAATTTCAGACTCATTTTTAAATTTGTTTTTGCTCTCAAATACTCTCATGCAATTGACAGTTTTTCTTATTTAGGAAATATATAATATACTGTATTGGTCAAATTTTCATGTACGCAGAATATATTTCAAAAAATGCTGTCAAATTAGGCATTTTGAACCAAATTTCCTGTAAGATGATTTATATAAAACCGGTTCTTACCGAAAAATGAAATTAATAACTTTCCAAAAGCAGCCAAATAAAGTTTTTGAACTTAATTTATCTCTAATTATATTTTATTTTTTATTGGTCAAATGCGAACTTCACTTCGAAATCTACCTCCACCAATAGGCCGAGCCGACAGGGATTTTTTTATATATACCTCATGTATTGTATTTTGTACAATTTTTAATGGAAATTTATATCTTGAAATTGAAAATTATTCAAAAAAATGCATAATGCGAATTTGTGCAAGCAAAATTATACTAAATAAATTCAAATAATTAAAATAACCACTGTAACCCTTTGACCTATAGGCTTAAATTCGCCACTGTAGGAGATAAGAGCAAATTCCGCAATACTGTGTAAAATGTTTGCATCTTAAAGCTTCATTTCAAGAAATGTTCGATTATATAGGTCGCATATCACAAACAATCGAATATGCAACAATTACTGTGTATTGAACATAATCGTTCACGCCGGTTGTTCATTAAGTTTATTAGAGGATGTATACAATGTGCGTCCGGCGTTAAAAGGGTTAGGATTAAAATAGTTACTATGTCTATTATATATTTAGAAATTACCATTAACTATTTTTCAGAGCAATGTTATCCATGCATTATAATTCAAATTAGTCTTGTTAATAAAGGCAAAAAAAAAATTAAAATAACTAGGGAATGACCATATTTTAATACAAATGCAAACTTTTTTTTTTTTTCTCATATTTTACTTTGCTATATTTTCTGTTTTATTATTCTGTTTATATATATTTTGTTAGAAATACACCTATTTTTTTAAATGTTCGTCGCATTTATTTTCTAAACTCAAACTCGAAAGCAGCAAATCCAGCATACATAAAGAAAAATAGAATTTTGGATAATTACTAAAATGTTCTCATTAATGTTTAAAAGTCATTATATTCAAAATTCAAATAAAATTAATTTTGATTTTTGCTCAGCAAGAAAATATATAATTGATACAAACCAGGAAATAGAATAATATTTCATTGAAAACATAAAAATTCCTTTAAAAAAAATCTAGGAATTTCTTATTTTTTTTTTTAAATCATTTACGAAAACACCAGCAATGATTGATTTTCTATCGCATTCCAGTTTGAAATTTATATTTATCTTGTTGACAGTTGATAGTGTTGTCTTTAATAAGCAGCTAGTAAAAGAATTTTTCACATTCTTGTTGAATTCCGATACTGAATCTGTCGCATTTTTTGTTTGATCGGCATGTCAAAGTCTTTTGAGATCTTGTAAATAGATAAATTTTAAATTCAAAATGATTTTTTATTATAATTTTTTTATTTAGAATGATTTTTAATATTTTAATAACAATTTTAATTCGTGAACTGACTTCAAGAAAAACGGATTTAATTAAATAACATTTCAGAAATTAAATAACATTCAGAAATTTTATTCAAACAGGAATGAATTTCGCGTAGGATTGATTAATAATTTAATATATATATACCATGTGTCCCAAAAATGACTGATGGATTTTAAAATTCAAGAACTTGCAAACGGTGACAGCTATTTAAAATTTTTTTGCAGGAGGGTTATTTATAATGAAAGGAAATTTTTTACCGCAATTTTTTATTTTAGTTCCCATCTCAAACAATATGTGGCTCTGACGGTGATTGAAGGCCAGGTGATCAGTGCTGAGTGAAGCGTCGACCTGGAATTCAATCGCCGTCAGCGCCACCTATTGTTTGAGATGCGAACTAAAATAAAAAATTACGGTAAAAAAACTCCTGACATTATACATAACCCTCCTGTAATTTTTTTTTTTAAATAGCTGTCACCGTTTGCAAGTTATTGAATTTTAAATCCCATCAGTCATTTTTGGGACACCCGGTATATATATACAAACCATTTGCTTTCAGCAATGACTAATATAATAAAAATATCAAAATGGAACTTATGGAATAAGCATTATTAAAATCCTATTTTTATAGAAAATATATTATATTTGTATTACATAGTATATTTTGTTTTCTATAAATGTCAACATAATCACATATAGAGAAGATTGGAAAGTATTACTTTTTTAGATATAAGTTCGGAACTAACTAATAATCTGTGATTGCGTCGAAATCAGAACTTTTTTTTTATAAACCCGTCGTTGAACATTAAATTCTTAATGTCTTGAATGAATACTTGTACAACAGCTCAAATTAAGAAATCTTCGATTAAAAAAGCTTATTTACATTTACTTACATAAAAAGAAATATTAATAATTCATTTAATCACTTTTAAGATTTTGATTTTTACTATTATGTACGTTTCAAATATTTTTTTACATCTGCATTAAAATAATAATAGTATTAATGAGAAATAGAAGAAATGGCTGAAGATGCAATCGAATGACATTTATGGCCAGTATCGTCATGAAGACATTTTCAATAAAGGTTAAAGCAAAAATATATGAAAGATACATGTATTTCATTTTAGGCCTATTGACAATCAGTAAGACTATACCAATAAGCATTCTGCCTATTGGTATATAGTATATGGTATATGGTATTCCATTTGGCTATCTGCATTTTACACAAAAGTGTGTGTATCAACGTTTTCTACTAGTCTATTTGTATGTTCTACTATCGTTAGAAGAATAAAATATTGGATTCGTGAAAAAAAAAAGACTTCCGGTTTTTAGATGGATTTATATATTTTAGAGGGTCTTGAATACGATTTGACGTATTTTAGAAAATGCGAGTCAATGAGACTGTTTGTCACTCTATGAGTGTGTATGTGGAAAAAAATTAATGGCTTTATCTCAAGAACTCATGCACGAAAAATCAGAAAATTTCGGATTATGTTAGACATTGAAATAAGAAAAAAAAAGGATTTGAATTATTTTCGTAACAACAGGTTTCGGTCAACAGGTGGCGCTGCTATTTTGCGTTATTCACAATTTCCCCAATAGCTTTACTTCCAGGAATAAAGATGGATTTTCATAACATTTTAGATTCAATTAGTCCATTATATGATTTGGAGTTTAGTACTTTTTGATGCAAATTGCTCTGCCGATAGCGCTGCGAATTGATTATTGCTTCGTGATTATCACAACAGCTCTAGCTAAAGATCTAATGCAAAAATTTTCATCTAACTTCAGATTCAGATATGATATATATTAGTGTTGTTTCGTATTAGGTGTAAATTCCCCAAAACTGTAACAAATGTAAAAACTGTACCGCATAACTGTACAAGCATGGGCGCTTAGATATTCCACTACGCAGTTTCCATGGTAATTGTTTGGGCGAATAGTAATATTCGAAAGTAAGCTATATACTTATAAGAACGTAAACTATTATCTGTAAGACTGCAGTTATGCTTTTCTAAAATCCAATTTTAAATGGAATTTCACCTAATATTTGCTGCAGTGAAGATCTCCCATACAATTTCTTCTATCTGTGATAAATCAACTAAATTCAACTAACCAAAACAACTGTCAAAAGGCCCGGATTTAAATGCGGATTGCAAGCTGTGGATATTGAATCACATACACTTAATTCAAAACTAGCGTATTTAACTGATTTATTGTAAAGCAAAGCTCTTGTTTGGCATGTCTTATCTTCACAGACATGATTAAATATGCAGGCTTCGTTTCATGACAGTCATTAAGAAGACATGAAAAACGCAAACACTTTCATTATAAGACATGTATTTTTCAATAGAAAAAAATTAAAGAACATTTTTTCGAAAGAAAGATGTATTTTAAATATGTTTAAATTTGAATGGACTGTTTTTTAATTAATTAATTAATTATTTATTTATTTATTTATTTACAGCAAAAAATGTGTCTCAGGCGCTAAATAAAGTCATATTAAGTATATGCCTATTAAGTATAGTCATATTATAAATAAAGTATTTTTTTTTTAATTTTATTTAACATTATATTCATGTATAACGGTTCGTTAATATTGATAAATGGTTGTATTTGAATAATGGAAAATAAATGCAAATGTGCTGAATACAAGTAAATATACGTTTTCTTCATGCAAATGCTTTATAGTTTAGTAGTTTTATATTCATTACTTTATAAATAAAGATTAGAAAATGAATTTATTTTTGGCACTTAAAAATAGGCATATTGAGAGTGATTATAGGATATATATTCGATAAATCGATTTAGGGCAGATATTATTTATGGTACTTACTTGAGCATGGAACAAATAAACAAAACATAATTTTTAAAACAACATTTTGATGTTGAAATTTTCTGTTGTTGGATGAAAATATATTTGACTTGTTTTAAAATTGTAGCATATAAAAATTGAAGAAAATTTAAACTAGTCAGATGGGGCAAACACAAAATTTTCTTCTACCTCATGCATATTAATATTTCAAAAGTCTCTACCACAGTACCAAAATTAAATGACTGACTATGTTCATTTTGATTATTCTAAAGGCATGAAATTCCGTGCATTAGTTATTCAAATAGGGCTATTGCAGATATCGGTAAAAATGAAACATAAAGCGCTACTTGTTTAACGATTTATATCAAAACATAAACAGCATTTTTTTTTTAATCAAGCTATTGCTGAATCTAAAGTTTGATGAGAAATTTCGTGCATTAGTTTTTCAGAAATGTCTGTTATAGGAATCGAAAAAAAACAGCATAGCAGCGAAACTTTTGGGCGTTTGACACCCAAACATAAAAAGAACTTGTTCATATTATGGATTTAATGAATATGAAGGTTGATGAAAATCCGTCAATTAATTCTTAAGATAAAGCTATTGCAGAAGTTGTGAAAAATGCGGAAAAGTAGCGTCACATGTTGAGAGATACAGATCAAAATGTGAACTTGCCGGGAACTCCACAAACTTCGTTTTATGAATAAAATAATTGCTATAATATGAAAAGTATCGTCTTTGCGTTTACTGAAATCTCCATTATTCTCCGATTATGCTTTTACTAAAATATTTCCATGTTATGAATTTAATTTATTTTTCCAATGAAAAAAATCTCTGTTTAGTTAATTCAACAAATAAACTCGTCATACTATAATTTAGTATAATTTATATTAAATAGATTAATAAAGTTTTTTTCAAACTCTATTGAAATTCTCTTTTGATTAATTATTTTTGAAATATATCGTCTAAGTTATCCAAGTAAAACATTTTATATAGAAAAGAAAAAAATGAAGTAAAATACCCCTTATAAGTTTATTTTGAATCAGTCCGTTGTGCTAGGTAATGGTAGCAAAAAAGGCTGACAGGATATTTTGTGAACATACTTATATTTGATAATTCTTAGATTTTGATTTAGTACACTATATAGTCAACTTTTTAATGTCCATTTTAACGAGCATAATTTTTTTCAGAGAAGAAAAAAGAACATTCAAAGTATTTTTGTTTTAGGAAGTTTAAAATATTCAAAATTTCCTAATAATTTTATTCGTTTCCATGGAGATGCATTTGAAACTTCGAAAAGAAAAAAAATAGTTTCCTGGGACTTCTAAATTGGAATTCTTCTTTCACAAAGCAATAAAAATATATGAAGTAGTAGAAAAGAATTTGTGTTAAAAATAAAACAGGAAGTTCCATGAATTCTAGTAGAAATGAAAATACTGGGAATGCAAAGTAAAAAATAAATCTTTTTATTCAATTTAACAAACAATTTCATGAATAATTTATGTATATAATGTTGTTTTCTCAGTGATATTTAAGAAGATATGACAAAGTGGGTCCCCATAAAATGTCTGCAGTATAAAGAATTTATTTCATAATAGCTGGCATTTTCAACTTTTCTGTTTATATAACTGGGAAATACAATTAAAATCCCTTTAACCCTTTCCAGCGCAGGCAAATTATGCTCATTAAATAAGAAATTAATGATTGATACAGGCATTTAAAAACGACTTTTATAGAAATCAAGAATTCCTAAATTCAACCTTTATTGTAAAATCGAAATTGCTTTAAAATATTCTTGGTGCCGTTTGCAAGTTTGGAATTAAAATTCGTTGTGTCCAGAGTAGACAGACTGCGCCGGAAAGGATTAAAGTACTTGTTTTAGTTAAAATTACAACTCTATAGAAAAAAAAATGTAAGAAAAAAAGCAGATGACCTCCATGCAGTCTACTTGCAATCTTGATGTTTCTACTTGCAATCGCTAGAATTATTAATAAGTTTGAGTACCTGAAAATTTAAAAATATTCGCATATAATGACTTAAAATACCGTACTCATACTTTCTGTTTCGCAAATGAAAATTGCTATTATTTTCATCAGTACTGATATCGCCTGTAGAATACAGAAAAGACCACAATTTAAAATAATATAAAACGTTCTAGAGTTCTTAAAATTACATCTAGACATTTTTAATAAATGCTTGCAAATCATAATCATAGACATATACACTGATGCATCTTTGGCTATATTTTATAGTAATTTTAAACGAGTTTCTGCGGTCCGCCGCAATACGTGTCGCAAGACTGGGGACGTTATAACTCTGATAAATTACAAATGTCTAGACAAGATTGTCTATCAGTTGGAATGCGTTATTTTCTGCTGTTAAACAATCATCATTTTATTTTTTATTTAGAGAATGAAGTTCAAATTTATTCTATAAAATGTCATTCTTTAATAATTTATATTGCAGATATTTTTAGACACTTTGCGTATAACAGGGTTCGTAAGCTCAACGTCTTTCAAGCACTTTTATAAGAATATTTCTTAAACAGTATTCGCCTTATGTAATTGAAACAAAATTCTGTTTTCATAAATAGTCATCAAAACCGCAAACGAATCGAACAATTTTTCCGTTTTTTATAATTATTTCAAATTTTGGACCCTAAACTTTGATGGCGCCTATCTCCTACGGGAGACGTTAGGGACCCTTAGTTTCCCATTTAATATTATTTGTCTTGATATGTACTATCACCCCTTAAAATTTTGCCCAGTAGTTTAGATACGCTCTGTATATATATATATAAACCCAATATATCAAACTTAACTATACAAGACATCTATATTTAAATTGTTTTAATAGAGCATAATAATAAACAAAGAGAGATGAAAAACTTGCAGCGTCAAATGAAAAGTCTTAAAGGAAGGTATTAAATAACGACAAAATAAGAAATTCGAATGTCAGTACACTCTGAAAATGACCAATGCAGCGATAAACTTAGCATTACAATTAAGAAATTTGCTAATCTTGAAAAATATTTAGAAAATCAATTTGGTATTCAAAATAATACATAACATAAATATAATGAAATTTGGAGCTTAAAAATGAATTTTCTTTTTCAAAGTGAAATAAAAATACATCAATATATGCATTTATATAATCTTGGCCAGCTGTGTGTGTTTGCTTGTAGAAAAAATTTAGAGGAATTAACGAAACATTTTTTTATAATTCATTATTTCTCATATCTTTATACTTGTAATAAATAAAATATTAAAAAATACAGGCTTATTTTTAAAATTATTTTTATTGCAATACATTATAAATTATGCAATGATAGATATTTTAAATTATTTTTAAATAACTAGTATTTAACCTCAAGCTGTAAGATGTAAATAATACATAAAATTATCCATCTTGCAGTACGAATCAATAAAATGCATTAAAACTTTTGCAGTCTTTGATTGGGTAAACTATTTATGTATATATTCGAATACTAAAAACTTTTCTACAAACATTGATTGCTATAGTTTTAAAATAGCACCTTTGTATGGGAATATTTTTCACAAAAAACATAACAATAATCTTTGCATTAAATTTTAAAGTGAAACTTTTATGAAATAATAGCTAAACATATTTTCTCCCAAAGGTACAATAACTGTTCTTATTTGAGAGAAGCTATTTAGATAAAATATCTTTAATAGTGTGCACAAAAATATTGTTATAAGAACTTGAAACAACGCTCATATAAAAAAAAATATTTTTAATTTGACTGCAAACAATGAAAATGGTCGGGAGAAAATATATTGCTTTCCATTTCAATTATGTTATTTCCTCTGTTTTATACAAGCACTTTCAAATTTTAATAAACTTTCCTACTCTAAATATTTCCTCCAGAAATCGCTCATTTCCTTTCTTTTCAAAGATGTCATAAAAATGTAGAAAAGAATAAATATAAATCAAATAAAATTTTAATGCGGTTTTTGTAAAAAAAAAAAAAAAAAAAAAAAAAAAAAACACGTTTTTAAAAGCGGGTAATTTGGACATATATTATTTAACTGAAAAATAAATATACTGAAACATGAATAACTGAAAAATAAACATATATACTGGGTGATTCTAAATGTTTGGTACAATAAAAGAGGGGTGATAGTACACATCAAGACAAACAATATTAAATAGGAGGCCAAGGGTCCAAAACGTTTTCCAAAGGAGATAGCCGCCATTAAAGTTTAGGGACCGAAATTTCAAATAAACATAAAAAACGGAAAAATCGGTCGATTGATTTGAGGTTTTCGCTAAAATTATTATTATTATTATTATTATTATTTTTTGCCGGCATTTTCTTAAAATTAAATTATTAATTTCAAAAAATGCCGAGAGAGGGCGCTTTAGACTTTGCAGTAACGAACAACTATTTTTTGCCGGTATTTTTTGCATCTCATTAAATGTTTTCGTAATCATAAACTCAAACTTAAATTTTGAGCTGAAAATCTGAAAGTTGCGAGTAAATAAGTTAAACAAACTGAGCTGTGTTCAGAGGGTTCAAATTTCAAATGATTATAAAAAACGGAAAAATTGGTCGATTGATTTGCGGTTTTCACTAAAACTATTCTTTATTTAGGTATTTTCGTGAAAATAAATTATAAAGATAAATTTCAAAAAATGCCGATAGAGGGCGCTTTAGACTTTAGAGTAACGAACAAGTCTTTTTTGGCGTTATTTTTAACATTTTATTAAATGCTTTCGTAAGCTTAGCCTTGAACTTAAATTTTCAGCTCAAAATCTGAATAGCTGGGATTGGTTAAGTAGACAAACTTAGCTGTGTTCAGAGGGTTCAAATTTCAAATGATTGTAAAAAAATGGAAAAATTGGTCGATTCGTTTACGGTTTTCGCTAAAACTAATTTTTATATCAGCAATTTCTTAAAAATAAATTTTAAAGATAATTTTCACAAAATTCCGATAGAGGGCGCCTTAGACTTTGGAGTAGCGTACAACTATTTTTAACTGTTATTTTTTAAATCTCATTAAACGCCTTCAAATGTTCAGACTTAATTTTTGGGCTCAAATTCTGAATCGTTGGGAGTGTTTAAGTAGCGAAAAATTTAATTTTGTTCGAGGAGGAAGGAGGGTAAATTTCAACTCCTGAACACACTTCAGTTTGCGCTTCTTAACCCTTCATAACGATTCAGAATTTAAGCTCAAAATTTAAGTTTAAATCTAAGCTTCCGAAAATTTTTTAATGTCGTTTTCAAGCATTTAATTAGAATAAAAAATTAATGGTTAAAATAAATTGTTGGTTATTCTGAAGGTTAAGGTGCTCACTGACAGAATTTTTTTTTAATTTATCCTTAAAATTTTTTTTCAAGAAGATACTGACAGTTTTATTTTAAATCGCAAACGAATCGATCAATTTTTCCATTTTCTATAATTATTTTAAAATTGAACCTCCCCCCCCCTTAAACACAGTTCAGTTTATGCTACTTAGCCACTCCCTACTATTCAGATTTTGAGCTCAAAATTTAAATTTAAGTCTAAGCTTCCGAAATCATTTAATGCGATGCAAGAAATAACGGCAACAAATAGTTGTTCGTTACTCCAATATCTAAAGCGCCCTCTATCGACATTTTTTGAAATTTATTTTTATAATTTATTTTTAAAAAATACCAACATAAAGAATAGTGTTAGTGAAAACCACAAATCAATGAACCAATTTTTCCGTTTTTTAAAATCATTTGAAATTTTAACTCTCTGAACACAGTTCAATTTGTGCTATTGAACTACTCCAAGCTTTCAGATTTTGAGCTCAAAATTTAAGTTTGAGTTTATGCTTACGAAAACATTTAATGAGATTCAAAATATACCGGCAAAAAATAGTTGTTCGTTACTGCAAAGTCTAAAGAGCCCTCTATCGGCATTTTTTGAAATTTATCTTTATAATTTAATTTCAAGAAAATGCCGGGATAAAGAATAATTTTAGTGAAAACCGCAAATCAATTGACCGATTTTTCCGTTTTTTATGTTTATTTGAAATTTTGGTCCGTAACTTTAATGGCGGCTATCTCTTTTGGAAAACGTTTTGGACCCTTGGTCTCCTATTTAATATTGTTTGTCTTGATGTGTACTATCATCCCTATTTTATTGTAAAGAAAATTTAGAATCACCCTGTATATATGTATATATATAAGATTGCTAGAACATTAGCTACCTTTATTGTGTGTATATATATATATATATATATATATATATTAATAATAATATAAACGCATATACATATTAATATATATATATATAAATAAACATTGATACTGCCAAAAGTGACCGGCCACTTGCGATTTTTGATATTTTGTTTAAAAGCTACAAAAATACGTAAAGAAGACTGAAAATCTAAGCGTGTAATCATCAATAGATTTTAGACCGAAACTCCGTAGGAGACCGTCGAAAAATTGAAACAGAACAAATATCTTTTGGATAACCCTGTCAAAACTAATGTAGCAAAAGCGTTCAAATTGAAGATTATGATTACGTACTATTATAAAAAACCGCGTTTATTTTTATAAAGATAGAATGAATAGAGTGATAGAGAAATTAAGGTTTCATAAATACAATCCCTTTTTCATATTTTTTGCTTTTAATTTGCAGAGTTCTATTGTAAAATAATGATCTTATCTGAAAATATGACAAAATATTTTGTACACTACACTCTGTAATCAAAATTAACAAATAATCATAATTGTATGAAAACTGAGCAGGCATACTAAACAATTTTTCATTGCGAATGCGTAAACGCTATTAAAATTTCATTTGCATATTATGTTAGCTAAATGCATGAAGCAACGTTTATGAAAGCCGTGAAATCATAGCTTGAAAATAATGAAAGTGATCGTCGATAGAATAAGCTCAAAACCCGTTGTTCCCAAAAGGGAGCAAAAGAAAAAAAATGAGGGATTCTGTTCAAATATAGTATTACGTGCCATATTGCGTGTTTTATATTGACATTTTCAAAAGATATATGGATACAGTCCCTAATCTTTTAGCTTCATTTCGGAAATAACGGATTTTGTGTTGATTCATTAGACGATCACTTTCAGAATTTTCAAGATATGTTTTTGAGACTTTCACAAAAGTAGTTCACAAAAGGCAAATATCTGGGCGGCTTGTCGCCCAAAGAGCATTGATTGCAGAATAGAACAGATATTCTTGCGCATTATTTACCATGACCGAAAAGACCTATTAACATATTTTTTATTCACCAAAACAATTTTAAATTGACTTATTGTCTGTTGCATCTGAAAGTGGTACATGACGATTTAAAAAAGTGCACTTGTAAATGACTTACATAAATTTTGCTTCAAGTTTAATGTATAAATAACGCTTTATTATTTAAATCGCTGTAAGACAAACTACATTCAGACAAAATTAATTTAGCTGCATATAAATGTAAGTTAATATAAATTCCAAAGAATTTAATTTTACATTGAATACACACAAAATAGTCAACAACCAAATTCAAAATTCATAAGTAAATAAATAAATAAAAATAAATAAATAAATAAATAAATAAAATTTTCTGTAATTGGAATTTACAAAAACCACAGTATTTAGACTTATAAACGTATTTCTGAAATTTTAAAATTTCTGTTCTCTAACTAAAATATTTATATTTAATGAATTTATGTCATAGAATCTAGAATTTCTATATAGATGTTAAATTAATTCAGAGCAAAATATATTGTTTTTTCAGAAATAGCAAATTATGTGGGTTTATGAGGTTAATCTTTTTCATTTCTGTAGCCTACTCAATAAAAGATTAAATTTTAATTAAACTATCATTTGAAAAGTTTTTGTCTAACATTTCCTTCTCTAGCTATTCCTCAAGGCAATACTTTATTGCTAATGGATCTAGCACAGCTCATATATCTACCAATTTTGAAACATACTTGGAGATTTATGATTTTAAAATGCATTCAGTTCCGGAATGTTTTAAATTGCATTAAAATTTAAGAATCCTTTAACATCGTATGAAATAATTTCATGTTTTACAAATATATTAACTTTAAATTTGATTATTTCATAATCTTTACATGCATGGTCATATCAGTGTTTTTTGGTTAGATAAAAACTGGTAGAGAAGTAACTTTAGAGAAGTAAAATTGAGGGACTATAAACACGTCATCAGATGTCCGCTATATTTAATAAATTATTTTTATTCATCTCTATATTATGAAAGATAAAGTTGTCTGTGCGTAACGCCACCGAGATTTTAGGATTTGCAGCATCCATCTATTAAATTTAATTTTAATTATCTTTATTAATTTATTATATACCGCTCAATTTAAATTTTTAACAATTGAAGAAAAGAAGGGCTCCCGAATGCAATTCGTGTAAAACCTACTTCAAAATTACTTTGAAAACATACTAACTTTTTATTATTTTAAAATACTTATTAGACATAACTTAAAAAAAAATATATATATCTCTATCACTTACAGGTAAGTGATTACGAAAGATAAACGTGTTGGGACTAAAATGAATATAACTGAAAAAGTTCAACGTTTGTTTACTACTTATTATCAATAACGAAATAAAACCTTTATCATTTATCAGTGAAAAATTAAATGTACTAGATCAAACACAAATTTAAGACAAGTAAACGAGCCATGTTTAAATCACAGAAATTTGCAGAATTATAATTGTAATCTCTTCGAATGTTAAATAATAGCACGACTCCAGTGCAAAATCATTGCGTTAAATAAATTTCAAAAATTCGTTTCAATACATGATTTTTAATAAAATAGTTGCAGAAAAAAAATCTTATTTTATTTTTCTCAGTTTTAAATTGAAGAGACAGCTGAGAGATTCTACCATGCGTTGGTTACTTGTAGTGATGGCCCTTGCAGTTTAACATGATTTAACATTAGAAGGTGGTAAAATGTTTTTCGTAAAATTGATAAATGAATAAAATGAACAAATAATAATAAAAAATAAAGATGGTAAAATTTGGTCACTTAATATTTTTGATCTATTGAGTAGGCTAAATGCTAAGTAATACGAAAAAAAATGTGAGGTATTTTGAGATTTCTCACTGCGTCAGACTTTGATCAGACACCTCGCTGTTCATTAATCATCGGATTTTGCAATGGGAAAGTCATGATGGCCTCACAGGCACTGCCGCGTCTATTGGACGGAACTCACTTGCCGTTTGCTTCTCTCCCCCTTCATGCACAAGAGTCTACGCATGCTCACAACTACGCTGGATACCCCAATCGCATCTCTGGATGTCTCACTACTTTATTCCAAAGCGGCATATTCAAATTTCAACCGGTTTGGTAGTTAGGGCCTTTCGTACCTTTTCATTTGATCGCCCCTAGTATAAAGGCTAAACGTATCTGTGCATAACGCGTACGTCATTTTGTGAATGGCGACACTTTCGAATGCAATTCAGTTTTGCAATTTTCGGTTCAACAAAATTTATATTTCTAAATATGGCACATTTTCAATTTTTATATCGTCGTATTGAGGAAAAAAATTGCTTTTAAATGCAATTTGTTTGAAAGTTATATCTCAATTTATTTATGAGTTGTTAATTTTTTATAGTTTTTAGTAAGAATTTTGTAATTTTGGCAACAGAAATACGCCATTTTCTCTTAAAATTGATAAAAGCTGAAATAAAAATAACATGTCAAAGAAATCGTCTGATATAAAATCCGATGAATTTTGGTTTTATTGCGATTTTATTCATAAATTAAATGCTTTTATAGTTTAAAGCAAACTTAATTTACAAAGGATACAACACATTCTCTTTACAAAAATGTATTTTAAATAATATTGGAGTGGCTTTGACGCATTTACACAGTTCGTATCGGAAAGCTAAACGAGAGCAATTTTATTTATCCGTGTGTATGTAATTATATTTTCGAAATTTTGAAAAAAAAAATCAATTGAATGATTTCTGATAAAACATGGAGCTATTATAAATAAAGAAATGAAGATTTGTGAATCATCAGATATCCGATTTGTTTCTTGAGTGTCTTGAATATTGTTTGTTTTTGCTGAGTTTGTGTAATATTCCGTCCTAATGACGTTGTATGCATACTTTTCTATAAATGTTGTTTAAGACAAAATCCGTAAAAATAGAATGCTTTTAGCTGATGCAAATAACTTTTTTTATACAAAAAAAGCAAGCGATTTTAAAATGATGAAATTAAAATACTATGAGAAGTGAGTAAGTAAATTTTGAGACGATGAAAATAATGACGGGTATATATTTCACATGAGATGATCATGTCCATTTAAGAATATTTTTTTCATTCGCTTTATACCAAACATAAGATCCTCAACTGATAATAACTGACATTTGTTATACTCTACTGATTACATATGCGATTAAAAGTTAATTTTAATAATTTAGACAATTGAGTTTTTAGAGAAAGTTTTTTTTCTTTTTGTTTGTTTAGCTTAAAATAATATTTGTTTGAGAATTAGACTGACCAATCTAAGATGAATGTTTTTCTGTAGCTAAATTTGTATGTTAATTATAAAAAAAATGAAACAGTTCCTTCCTAAACATTTTCTTTTGTCGAAATTCGACGGGTTCCACCTCATGATAAATAATATCTAAAATGATAAAAATATCTCTGCTGGCTTGTCCTATAGGCTGAGGTAGATTTCGAAGAGTGCTCATTTCAACAAAAAAATTAAACATAATTAGAGATAAACCCAGGTGAACAACTTTATTTGGACACTTAAAAAAAAAAAAAAAAAAAAAAAAAAAAAAAAAAAATTCATTTTTCTAAAGGACTGGTTTTATCAAAATCATCTTAAGCGAAATTCGACTCAAATGCCCATTTTGATAACATATTTTGAAATCAATTGTGACTTTATTAAAAAATCGACCAATACGAACTTTGTATAGTTCCTAAATAACAAAAAAAACTGTCAATTGAATGCGTTTTAGAGCAAAACTGAATTTAAAAATGATTCATAAATTAAACAATTTTTTATTTGCATACATCCTCAATTCTATAATCACGATCACTTAGGGAAATTTTGTGCAAAGCGCACACTTTGACAGCTTTTTTTTTAAAATGTATTTAGTCTTTATCAAAAAAATCCTCAATACGGCACATTATACAGTTATTAAATAACAGAATCTGTCAATTGGATGCTTTTGAGAATAAAACTGAATTTAAAAATAAGTCAGAAAAACGCAATTTTGTTATTTGAACACCTCAATTTTTCAATCATGATCGCTTTAGGAAATTTTGTTCAAAGTATCTTCTTTGGTAGACTTTTATGAATTATATTCTGCCTTTATCAAAAAACTAGCCAATCCGTCACATTATATAGTTCCTAAATAAGAGGACCTGTGAATTTATTGCGTTTGATAGCAAAAATGGGTTTAAAAATGAGTCAAAAATAACGTAGTTTGTTAGTTGAATACTTCCTCAATTTTTTAATCATGATCACATTGGAAAATTCTGTTCAAAATACTCTTTTCAGCAGCCTTTTTAAAAATATATTCAACCTTTATCAAAAAACTGGCCAATACACCATATTACATAGTTTCTAAATAAGAGGATCAGCCGTTTGGATGTTTTTTAAAATCAAAAATGAATTTAAAAATGAGTCAAAATATAAGCAGTTAGGGTTTAAGGATTTTTTTTTCTCCGTTTCCTTCTTCTTTTTTTTTTTTTTTTTTTTTTTTTTTTTTTTTTTTTTTCTATAAAATTTGGTATTATAGAAAACTTGTTAGTGTAAAAGTTGTAGATATCATTGAGAACATGTAAAATAATTTAAATATATTTAATAACTTAAGTATTGGCTAAATTATGAATTTTTCTGTTTTTTCACCCTCATTTTCTTTTCATTTTTAATTTTTTTTCATCGGTAAAAGTTGGTCTTATAAAAACATTGTAAATACAAAAGTTTTAGATAATTTTAAGAACATTTATAATTTAGATGGATTTGATCTCTTGAGAATCGGCAAAGTTATGAATTTTTTCTCCCCAAAACACTGTTTTCTTCGCCCTGAAACCCATTTTTAACTTTATCAAAAATCTGTTATGCATAAAATTTTGGCCTATTTTTTAGAAGTCATATACGCTTTAAGCTGATTCGATATCTATTTTAATTAAGAAGTTATGACGTTTTTTAGGTTTTAACAAAAACTCTCCCTATTTCCTCAACATTGGTTCGATTTTGCCCATTAAAGAACTCCATCGAAATTTCATACCCATTGATTTTATGTATTAATTATAGAAGTTATCGTGTCCAGAAAAAAGTGATATATATATATATATATATATATATATAGATAGATAGATAGATAGATAGATAGATAGATAGATAGATAAACTTTTTTTATTGATGGTAGCTTTGGGGTCTAGAGGTCATGTTCGACGTAGATCTACAAAAAAATTTGAGAAATTCCAACATAGGAGCAACCACAATAGGTAGTATTAAAATCTACCTAATATGTTCAGTGGTCTACATCTAAGCATGAAAGAAAATTTTACCGTACACAGGTTTCACCAATAAGGAGGTGATCATTACTACTTCCTCGTTCTAACCACCCGATCTGACTCTAATGAAGGGAAGTATCTTTTTTAATTTAATCAGAGAATTTTCTAAATTGTGTACTTGAAGAACAGTTTTTTAAAGTTGTATATATATATGTGTGTGTGTGTGTCTGTGTGTGTGTGAGTTTGTGAGTGTGTGTATTTTACTTGATTTCACGGAAGTTTTTAGCAACAATCAACTATACAGTTGTTTCTTTCACATGTGCCATAAGTTTCTTAATATTAAAATAAAATTACATAATATTATTCCAAAGCTTATATTATTACAGTGCTATTACTAGTATTATAATTTCATTGGTAAATTCGTTGTAGTAAATATAATAATCTCTTAAAAACATAGTACACAAATTAAATAAAATAATGAAAACATAAAAAAATAACTTTTAAATAATAAATTATTAATTTTTATGTTTATTTCTTTCTATTCCTTAATAAAAATCTAGTTGGATGTGCCAATTCCAAAACATCCTTCTATCTCATACGTATATTTTAATATTTAAAAAATAATTACTTTGATAATTTCTATTCAATAAATTACCAACTATGATTTTCTGCTTCAGTCAATTAATCGGAGTAACAACGAGTTTCCGTCTCTGCACGAGCCGATGGACAATAGAACGATAAGCAGTTTTTTTTTAATTCAGGGAGAACCTACTAGCCATACCCAAAAATAATCATACACAAAAATTTTCGTTCAGTTCTATGCATAACTTAATGCACTTTTTGATGATAAAATAATGAAAATGTCCCAGACATCATGATTATAGTACGCCCTTCCAGCGGTTTTTTTTTTCAAATTCATGGCGGTCCTATTAATCATAGCCAAAAAGTTACACAAAAATTTCGTACAATTATACTTTTAGGTGGTACAATATTGAAAATGGCACAAAAATTACCCTTGCAGCGCCCTCTTCTGGTGGATTTTTTTCAAATCCAGGGAGGACCAACTATCCACAGCCATACACTTGAAAATTGTCCTTTTACGTTTACAACTAACGTTTGTAATGAAACTTCATTGGTAGAAGAAAATTTCTTATTTATGTTGTGGTTATGTTTAAAAAGTGTATCAATATTTTTTTCCTTTTGTTTCATCGTTGTGCAATATTTCTTTTAGATTTATTGCATTCTAAATTAGGACACATAAATTTTACATGTCTTTTCGAACAATTTTAGCATCTGATGTTCGACCTTGCACAAAAAACAAAAAGGTGGCCTTTATTAAAACAGATATGGCACAAATCTTTACTTTTGATGATCGAGAATTTTTCAGGCAGAGGCACACAAAATGCCCTTTTGCAAATACGCGATTCATGGTCTTAAAAAAAACACACAATAAACATCATTATAATTATGAGAAACCAATTCTACAGCAGAAAAATTACCGACTTTAAAATTCTGGCTTGTTGCCAAGTTTTTTCGTTCTGGAACAAAATTGCAAATGCCTGATCTTCCGGCCGAATATTTCAAACTTGAAGGAGGACCAGCTTGCAACAGCGAAAAACATTCACAAAAAATTTGGTTCAATTCTCTGCATATCTTAATACACTTTTTGATGGTAGAATGGCTACAGACGGACACACGGACACACAAACACGCAGACACACGGATACACGTATAGGCAGATATTTTCTAAAAATATTTTTTTTTGGAATCTCTGATTTCTAAAACGTGTAAATCCGTCGGAAACGGGAGGTCGAAAAACATATTTATATTACATTACTTTCTTCTATTGAAAATAGAAGAAAGGGAATAGAAGAAGAAGACATGGCATTTTAGTGATAAACCTCATAAAAATTTTGATTTTGCGGATGAGTACGAAGACGGAAATAGTACGTCAGATAAATATGTATAGCAGATAAATATCGATTACTTCGAATGAACGAGCTTTTACATGAAGCCAAGCATACTCCTTACATGTCAACTATAGATCTACGTTCTGGGTATCACCAAGTCTGCCCACCAGATCAAGATATAACTGCATTTGTCTGTCTTTATGGAATTTATCGTTTCTTAAAAATGCCTTTTGGACTAAAAAATTCTCGTGCCACGTTTCAAAGATTGATAGATCATTTTAGAACTGGTCTTAAGGAAGTCTTTGCTTTATCGTACCTAGACGACATCATAATTTTGTCAGAAACATTTGCGAAAACTCTCTTAGATCTTACAGCTGTGTTCGAGAGACTCCTTGAATTTAAGTTATATGCCAAACGAGAAAAATGCCATTTTTCTTGTGAGAAAGTCAAGTATCTAGGACACTGGATTACTCCAAATGGTTTAGAAATAGATCCAGACAAAGTATCTGCGATTAAAGCAATACCTCCACCAAAAAAATTAAAGAAATTCAGTCTTTCTTACAAACCTGTTCTTGGTACAGAAGATTTATATTTAACTAGCAGTTACCCGTGACTTCGTTCACATAACATTTAAAGAATAAATAATTTATCAAACAAGCAAAAAATTTCGATGATGAAAAGCATGTGTAATTAACTTTTTATCGCGAATTTATGGTAAAAAACTTCTGATAATCCCTATTTGCTAATTTGATTGCTGGTTAAAATTTTCCTTTCAGCGATTAATACTAATAGATAGAAACATTCTTGAATTCTTTTGTTCAGCCCTGTAGTTTTCCAAATTCCTTTAATACACGAAAGTATCTTTTTAAAATTTAGTCCAAACAAAAATATTTCTTATTACTACCTAAATTACATTTTCAGAAATTATCATCCTAAGACAACCTTGTATCCAGTTCTTTGCGGGACCCTGTATATCATTTTATATATATACTACAATCATTTCTTAGTTTACTAAATGCAGTTCAAAATAAAAATGCATATTTTATTTAAAAACACCTTTAAGTAAATTACGCTCATATTCAGTAACATTTCCGAGATCTTTTGTGTAACCCTGTATGTCTAAAATTAAATATTTATACTATTATCATTTATACTCTCCATTGAATATGCATACATTTCGCGAAACTTAAAAACACATTTCAAAATGCATTTCATCCATGCAACAGTCATCATCCATCATATACAGACTTCGAATAGAATATATAATATTTGAAATCTTTTGTGTATCCCTGTAAATGCTATGCACTTCGTATATTATGCATGAAATAACTCACATTAAGCCTCAGCAACGTATATCAATTTGATTATAGCGTAGATGTGCCAGAAATGGACCCCTATTAAGGAATTTCTCTAAAAAATATTTTTTTATTAATAGTTATAATTATTGTATTCCAATTTTTTTCATATTATATTAATCTTTCAACAATATTCAACTAATCCCATAGTTACATTTCCCAATAGAAATAAAAAGTTAATTTTAAATAATAGAAATATGTCTTAACACCCAAAAGCCCAGTAATGGAACACCTATGTTCCAGTAATGGACCGCCTATGTTCCAGTAATGGGCCACCCTACAAAAAATAACAGATAATTGTTTTTAAGTGCGTTCCTAATTATGTAAATACGTAGCACCTATTGTTGTCATTCAGTCCATCCGTCTGTCCGTCTGTCTGTGCGTCTGTCTGTCCGTCTACTTGTCTGTGTGTCCGCATATTACAACGCAAAAACTATCCAATCGAATCATTTGAAATTTGAAATACATAATTATTACATAATTTTGTCGAGTCATTTCAAATTTTATGAAAATCGGATGAATAGATCAATTACAGGGAAAATCAAAAAGATTCCGTTACATTACGGTCAATGAGGAAAATTTTCAAATGCATTTTAATCGTTTGAGATTTAAAACATATAATTATTATATAATTTCGTCGAGTTATTTAAGATCTTATGGTAATCAGATGCATAGATCAATTACAGGGACTATCAAAAGTATTTCGTTACATTATAGTCAATGGGGGGAAAAAGTTACAAATGCATTTTAATGGTGTTACACTCATTCGAACATAATAAAATTGACATGAACTTATGACGTATATATATACTAAAATATAAATTCTGTACAATCTGAGATGCAAAGAATATTTATTATTAAATTACAGGGCCACACAAAAGTATTCCACTACATAATGCTATATAGAGAAACATTGTTTGGGACATGTTTTAATTATATTAAACTATGCCAAATTTTATGAATATGATATACGTTGCTGAGTTGAAAATTACTTCCTGTATGTTTATAGGAACACAAAGAGTTCAACCACTCTACTGTATCCGAAGTATTGTCTACTATATCAGGAAGATCTGTATATTTTTAAAACTTCGTTATCGTACGAACGTACCTCATTTGCTACGCTTCACGTGCAATTTCCAACTTGTTTCAATTGTATTTTGCTCCTGAACTTAATGAAAGCATGCTAATAAAACAAAATATTAAAACTTTAGTTAGAAATTCCTTACATTGAAGGATTTATACTACAAAAACATAAAACAAAATATTTAAATTTAAGTTATGAAGTTATTATAATCAAGGATTTATAATGTAGATATAAAACAAAATATTAATGAAATTATTAACTGTTTACTATTAGCTAACATTAAAGGATTCATATTGTAAAGATATAAAACAAAATATTTAAATTTAAAGGATTTATAAGATAAAGACAATGTTTTACTGAAATCACCTTTAGATAAATTAAGGCATTAAAAAAAAAAGTTTCCAATCTTCATTTATATCATTATCTAAATGATGTGCTGTGAAACTATGAAATATAAATAACAGATCTTCAATTTTATCATTCCTTTCGGATAGTCCAAATTATTCAATATGGAATTTTAGAATGCATTTAAAATGATAAATGTTAAAATGATAAATGCACTATCCAACCATTTTCAGATAATCATATAGCCCATCAATTTGGCACAGATTTATTCTACAATTTCACTTCAGAGATGCTTATATGTATATATTATCACAAATGGAACAATCGCATTATTTGCTGAAAAACATACCATAACAGTGATTTGTTCTTTTTCGTTATTTGGTTCTACATAATACACATCTTTAACTGATTTTGGCCCCAAAATTTTCCTTGTTTTAAGAGCACAAAATAAACCTTGTTTTAATCTTATTGAAAATTCCTCCTCCGTAAGCTTTAGAATTCGGAAGAAAATATTAATAATATCTTCTTCCAAATATGATTTTACATTTCTGAACCAACTTAAAACAACTTCTTTTGTAACGGCACATATAGATTTTGTCAAATGTTCTGCTTGTTTTTTGTGCTAACTTTGGATGACTTTTTAAAAACAACTATTTATGAAGAAATTGCCTTTATTAAACTCTAATAGGTAAAATTTAAGTATTAAATTTGATTATTTAGCTTTTCAGTTAAATCAAAATATTTTATCTCTACTGAAATTACACTTTTTGTATTGGCCACTTGAGTGGTCCATTACTGGAAAATCACGAAATAAGCAATCCAGTAATGGACCACCCCTCCTAAAATCTTAAAAATAAATAAAATTTTGTAAATGGCCATTGGTATATTAAATTCAATGTTTTAAATTACTAACCAAACAAAAACATTTAATTTTTACGGAAAAATAAAAAAGGTATAAACTAAGTAGGTAAAGTCAGCTCTTAGCATGTTCATTAAGATTTTCAGTGAAAAACAGAAAAACTGTGAAACTTTATTTTCTGCTTCCTAATTGTTTCTACGAAAAGTGTAAAAAATTAATCCAGCTTATAAAGCATGCAAGGTGGAGTTCAGAAAAAAATAATAAAAGCTTAACTATTATTTATTATTTTTTATAAACCAAAAAGTGCGAAGTCGCCCATTACTGGAAGGTGGCCCATTACTGGCACATCTACCCTACATGAAATCGTTTACCATAATGGAAATATGTGGAAAACATTTCCTCCCTTTATTCTTATGCAATGGAATTCTTCTGTGCAACCCTGTAAATGAATCATAAGTGTCCTTTTCACTACATACTTTACAAAATGCATATTTTAGTGCACTTTGTAAATGTATATAAATTTGTGGGGTGTAACACAGAGTGTAACATCATTAAAGCGATTTTCCACATAACGCCGTAATGTAAGGAAATTTTTTGACAATCCCTGTAAATAAACTAATCATGTTAGAAACTTTATTTTCAATAGGTATTCGTGCTAGGTAAACGTTAAGAACGTCCAAAAATTTCATGGAAATCGGAGTATATTTAAGAAAATTAGAAAGCGGCCAGACAGACAGACAAACCGAAAGCATAATAACTTTTCAACTTTGTTCGAAAGTGTTAAAAAATCGAGCCAAAAATATATTAATCAGTAGTTTTATTTTCCTCCTTTTCCCCACATAAAATTTCTTCCATTGATAATTATGGGTTTTGAATAAAAATATTCATTTGTATGTAACTTATAACTTATTAATTAATAGAAGTAAAAAATATTTCTGATTCATTTTAAATATCATGTCATTATTTATATCGCTCCACTAGCTACTGATATTCATACCCCTTGTATTTTTAACGACTGCTACTATAAAGTACCTGTTTTATTTCAACTATGACGTCACATTTTCATAAGTAAACCATTTTGTTAAAAATATATTTCTTTTTCATTCTTTTTACTTTAAATTTATCTCGCCATATTTTACACAAAAATTCCCATTAACTAAACAAATATCCTTGTTAAATATATTATAAAAAATACACCTTTTATTTTTATTTCAAACATGACGTCATATTTATTTTCTTTTAAATTATTTTATTATAGTTTTTCGCGTGGAAGTTTTTTTATTAAAAATTCATTGCCGCTGAAAAATTATTATTCCAATTTTTTATTTTCTTGGCAACAGGAAAGGAAAATGGTTAAATTTTATCTGAAAAATGCCTATTGATTTTGTATGAAAAATAATTAAATTTTGAATTATTTAAGGAAACTATTCGAATAAAATAAATAAAAATTAGCCTATGTTCATTCCACTCCTATAATCTACCCATATGCAAAGATTCAAAGACATTAATCCATCCGTTTTGAAGCCAAGTTCATTCCAATTTTCGGACACACTTTCACATTTATAATATACTAGCTGTTACCCGTGACTTCGTTCACATAACATTTAAAAAAGAATTAACTGATCAATCAAGCAAAAGAATTCGTTGGTTAAAACATGTGTAATAAGCTTTTTATCGCGATTTTTAGTAAAAGTATTCTGATTATCCTTTTTTGCCGATTTTTTTGCTGGTTTAAATTTTTTTTTCAGCGACTTATAGATAGAAACATTCTTGAATACTTTTGTTCAGCCCTGTAGTTTACCTAGTACCTTTAATGTACGAAAGTATTTTTCTAAACTTTAGTTCAAACAAAAATATTCCTTATTACTACTTAAATTACATTTTCAGAAATTATCATCCGAAGACAACCATGTATCCTGTTCTTTGCATGTCCCTGTATATCATTTTATCTATATACTACAAACATTTCTAAGTTTACTCAATGCAGTTCAAAATAAAAATGCATATTTTATTTTAAAACCACCTTTAAGTAAATTACGCTCATATTTAGTAACCTTACCAAGATATTTTCTGTAACCCTATGTATCTAAATTGTGTAAATATCAGCATTTATACACACCATTTAATATTCAATCATTTAGTGAAACTTAAAAGAACATATCATATTTCAAAATGCATTCCATCCATGCAACAGTCATCATCCATCCTATACAGTTTTTCGGATAGAATGTATACTATTTAAAATCTTTTGTGTGTCCCGGTAAATGCTATGAACTTCGTATTATGCATGAAATAACTCACATTAAGCCTCAGCAACGAATATCAATTTGATTATACATGAAATCGTTTACCATAATTAAAATGTGTCGCAAACTGTTCCTGCCTTTATTCTTATGCAATGGAATTCTTCTGTGTGACCCTGTAAATGAATAATAAGTGCCCTTTTTATTGCATACTTTAGAAAATGCATATTTTAGGACACTTTGTTGATGCATATAAATTTGAATATGTTTCACAGGGTGTAACGTCGTTAAAATTCAAATGAAACGATTTTTCCCTATAATGCCTCAATGTAAAGAACATTTTTGACTATCCCTATAAATAAACTAATCATGGTAGAAATTTCATTTTCAATAGGTATTCGTGCTAAGATAAATGTTAGTAAACTCCAAAAATTTCATTGCTGCTCGGATTTCCATGAAATTTACGAAAGTTAGAAAGCGGCCAGACAGACAGACAAACCGAAAGCATAATAACTTTTCAACTTTGTTGGGAAGTGTTAAAAAATCCAGCCAAAAATACATTAATCAGTAGTTTTATATTCTGATGAGCATATTTATTTTATTTTCCATAGGTGACGTCACAGTCGTCTCTTTTTAGCACTTAACAAGAATTACATTGTGTTATTAAAAATGAATATTTGAAAACTTATGTTTTTGTTTCAAATATTACGTTGCATTGATATTTTTTAAATTCTTAATGGAAAATATTCCTGTGACGTCACAATTGGTAAAAAGTTGAATTTTATAACCTCGAACCGAAAAAAAGAAAAATTTTCATTTCTATTACAGATTAATATTTGGAAAAACTGTTAAAATATTCATATTCTTTTAAGTGTAAAAGAAATTTTATATAATCGTCTGCTTGATATAAGAAGAAAAACAGTATTCCTGTGACGTCACAATTGGTAAAATTGCGGTTTTTAACCTCGAACCGAAAAACAGAATAGGGTCCATTTATTTATTTCATTTTGTTTTATCACGTGAAAATCTTTCAGTTGAAAATTAATAGAGAAATAATTATTCCTTTTTTTTGGCAACGAAAAAAGAAAGATGACTAAATATTATGGAAAATTTTTCAATTTATTCTGTATGAAAAATAGTGAAATATTGAATTACTAAGAAAAATATTTGAATAATATAAATAAAAATTAGCCTATGTTCATTTCAGACCAATAATCTATCTATATACAAAAATTCAAAAACATTAATCCATCCGTTTTGATGCCAAGTTCATTCCAATTTTCGGACACACTTTCACATTTATAATATACTAGCTGTTACCCGTGACGTCGTTCACGTAGCATTAAAAAAAAGATAAACGCTTTAATTAAACAAAACATTTCATTAACAATAATTTAAAATATATATAACACATATCTTATACCAGGCTATGCAGCAGTTTTTTTTATAGGGGACTTAAAGAACTCAGTCAAATAAATGGAAAATGTGTTAGATAATATTAACGATCGCGAAAATGAAATTGCAACCATTTATACTGTAGAACGCACAGCAATAGTAGTAGTAACGCACCCCAATGGTACAGAAATCATGTTGTAGTGCATTTCAGAATTCCATATCAAAGAAAGAAAAATCATGTGTTAAACCTAGATAATAAAAAAAATATCCAACATTTCCATAATACATAACTTCGCCGGCCCATTCTTTTCTGCATACGTGTATGTGATCTATGTGCTTGTAAATATTCTAAATACAATGTTAAAATTTTTGCTTAGTTAGAAAAAGTACAACGAAGATTAAAATTCACCTTTAGCAATTTCTAATAATAGACAGAAACGTACTTAAATTCTTTTGTACAGTCCTGTATATTCCGTGCAAATATTTATATGACCGCATATTTAGCTTAAATTATTCAAGCAAAAAACCCGATTCAAATTATTGAATTCATATTTCCGGAACTCGCTATTGCACAGGTGACCATATACCCAGTTTATTGTATAGCCCGATACATCATTTATTTAAATTCTACAAACATCTCTTATTATACCAAATGTAGCTGAACTTCAGGATGCATTAGTTTTCCTTAAAATACATACTATAATTGAAAAAGCTCTTCAGCAATCTTTTCTAATAGACCATACTTTGGATACAATATCTGAGATCTGGACACGGGTCCAAAATCTTTTATGCGTCTCTGTAAATGAACAACAAATGTGATGCAAATCATACTTTACTGCAAGCATATTAGTAAATTTCAGTATTTATCATTGTATTGATTATCTTAGTATATTAATTTCATCATGTTTGAAATAGTGCAACGCAATTAAAATACGCTGGGAATATTTTTTCCCCGTAGGCTATTATATGACCAAACATTTTTCTGTTATCTTGTAAAAGAATTTTAAACCTTTTCACCCAATTTTCTACAGAAATCCTGTTTTAGTGCACTTCAGAAACTGATATCAATTTCAATATTATTAAAATAACCTTAATAAAATAACATTATTAAAATATGCTGCAAATGGTTTTTCTTCACAGACTATGATATATTGAAATACTTTTGAGCTCACTGTACTCACACTATAAGTACTATACTTAACATATTCGATAGTAACCATGTTCTTGTGAACCTTAAAAATGCATGTAAATTTCATTACATTTAAAATTATGCAACATTATCAAAATACACCACAAATTATTTTTTCGCCGTATATCATAATGTAAAGTCTCCTTTTGAGTGCTTCTGTGATTCAGCTATAATTGCTACCTGGTTCATCTTCAATGCCGCACATGCTATAGCAAATCTCAATAACATATGTTATTTTCGTATGAATCTCACTATATTTACTCAAGTTGAAACGCGAATAAACAGACGGCAGACCCCAGGCACTCGGCATCCGGTATACAGACAGGTTGAAGTCGTAAACACTTTTAGACCATGTTAGAAAGTGTCAAAAAGGGGGTAGTTTCCGTAAAACGAAAAAAAAAAATGAAAACTTAAAAACTTATACTTTATTTCAGATATGACGTTACATTGATATTTTTAAAATTCTTAATGGAAAGTATTCCTGTGACGTCACAATTGGTAAAAAGTTGAATTTTATAGCCTCGAACCGAAAGAAAGAAAAAGGTTCATTTTTATTACGGATTAATATCTGGAAAAACTACTAAAATATTCATATTCTTGTAAAGTGTGAAGTTATATTCTTGTGAAGTCTTCTAAGTGTAAAAGAAATTTTATATAATCGTCTGCGTGATATAAGAAGAAAAACAGTATTCCTGTGACGTCCCAATTGGTAAAATCGCGGTTTTTAACCTCGAACCGAAAAATAGAATAGGGTCGATTTATTTATTTCATTTTCTTTTATCACGTGAAAATCATTCAGTTGAAAATTAATTACAGAAGAGAAATAATTATTCGGGTTTTTTTATTTTTTGGCAACGAAAAAAAAAAGATGATTAAATATTATGGAAAATTTTTCAATTTATTCTGTATGAAAAATAGTGAAATGTTGAATTATTAAGAAAAATATTTGAATAAAATAAATAAAAATTAGCCTATGTTCATTTCAGACCAATAATCTATCTATATACAAAAATTCAAAGACATTAATCCATCCGTTTTGAAGCCAAGTTCATTCCAATTTTCGGACACACTTAAGGATATATAAGGATTTTAACAGGCAAAATTATGCAAAATGTAATGATAACTAAAATTTATCTTATTGGAATTATTTCTTTTTCATTTAATAAATTTTAATGTGGACTGTAAAGTATTTTCACCTTCGAAAATGCACGTGTCTAGGAAAAGAGTATTCTATTTAATCCAATGTTTATATACAGTGGCTCACAAAAGTGTTCGTACACTTTAAAAATTTGTACTAAAAAGAAATTTCCCTGAAATTAAATTCCTATAGGATGTCGAAAATTTTTTTTATATTATCTCCAAGTTATTCTAAATAACAAACAACCTTTTTGTTTAATATTAAGGGTTTTTTCTTTAAATCTAAAAATGAAAACGGAAGATGCTACAGAAAGAAGACGCCACAAAAGTCTTCGTACACAGAAACATTTTCGGATAATTTCATTATTAAAAATATTGTTTGTCGTTTTATTTTTTTTTTTGCATTGTATTGCCATTTATAAAATTGCTGGGCTTTATATTTAGCAGAATTGGTCCGTAATATTCTATTTATTTATTAAAAGTGGTTTGTAATCGTAATGTTACGACTAATAGCGTTTGAAATTAGTTATTTTTCTTCATAATAGTAGTAAATCAATTCGAAATATTGCAAAATTATTTAGTTTATTCCATTCTATGGTGAAGTATGCGATAAAAGGCTTTGTAGAAAAAAAAATGGATTGAAAACTAGGTATGAAAAGGTTGTCAATCTAAGTTAACGCAATGGGATCGAATACTTACAATTAGAAAAGTCTTAAAAAATCCCCGTTTAAGTTCTATAAAAGTTGCTACAGAATTTAATGAAACAGTTTCTACTTCATTTTCACCTGAAACTGTTCGACGAGTGATAAACCAAGCTGCATTATATAGCTATTCTGCCCGTAGAAATTTTTTTGTTAGGGCGAAAAACTGAAAGCTTAGGCTTTCTTTAGCAAAATCAATGATAAATAAACCCGAATCGTATTAAAATAATGTTTTATTTACAGATGAAATCTAGTATGCCATTCTTGGTCCAATGAGTGCATAATAGTATGGAGAAAAAAATTAAGAATTTAATTCAAAGAACTTTGTTGGAACAGTTAAGCATGTCCGTGGAGTTGTCCTTGTATAAGGGTACATATCAGCATCAGGATTAGGTAATTTGGTACATATTGATAGCATAATAAATCACGATCTTTGTTCCAATATTTTAAAAGGCAATATAAAATTATCAGGCCAATATATGGATAACAGATGCAACTTTGTTTTTTATCAGGATAATGATACAAGGCACATTGCTCTCAACGTTCGCCTCTGGCGTCTTTATAATTGTTCACAAGTTCTGAAAACATGACCTCCATTTGCTGAATTTAAACCCAGTAAAATATATTTGGAGATAACTGGAAGTTAGAAAACGAAAACACAGCATTGAAACAAAAAACGAAGTAAAAACAGCAATGTTCGATGAAGGCATCAACTTTCACGCAGAAATTACAAAAACACTAATTAAATCTATACCCAGGTGGTTAAACAACTTTTGTGGTGCTAAATAATATCCTATTAAGTGCAACTTTAGCGAAGTATTACAATATTTACATACATACAGCGATTTTTGTTAAGTGTACGAAGACTTTTGTGAGGTAATTTTTTTGTTATTTTTTGATTAGTGATTTTTTCAAAATAAAGTTTTGCTATGTTTTTAAAATATTGTATGTAGTTTTGCTAATAATGAGTCATAGATCTTACTCTTAAATATCCATTCTAAAATATTAATTTTAATTAATAGATAGAGCCCTTTTTCATTGAAATTCCTAAGTGTACGAACACTTTTGTGAGCCACTGTAGTCCCATTGTTGGAAACTTTGTGTAAACCATTATCCTTGGTTCCAATTTCCTTGAAAAACGCAACATGAAGTTTCAACAGAATGAAAATTTTGTCAAACATATTCCATGTTTGACTGTTTAAAATCTTGGTCTAGTTTGAACCAAATTCTGGTGCTCAATAGCTGCCACTGTAAGGTGGTGAAATCTTGAACTAATATTTGGAGCTCCTGTTGAAGCATAGTTCCAATTGTCGGAAGAATGTTGAATTAGGAAGCTCCAAATTTTAGTAGCTTATGATGGCATCTACTGAGCATCAAAATTTGGTTCGAACTAACAAGGAAGGTCTCCATACTGGGCATACTCAGAATTTTATGAAAAAAATACTAGTTGAAGTACTTATGTATGTAATAAAGGATCAGTCAAAATTAGCGTCAGAATCACGGTAGAAAACGTGTAAAAAAGTAAAATATTTTCGAATATTTGGCGTGAAAAGTCGAAAGAGTCACACGATTTGGCGAGAAACCTTTTTCCTCATCAAAAGCAAACGATTATAATGCAATATTTACAATGCGCATAAATGGTATTTAATGAATTTAAACATAAACAATGAGGGAATTTAATACATTATATACATCTATATACGTATTGTATCACATATATATATTACTTATTGAAGTAGTTATTTAATGAATCACTGGAAAAAATGTTTTCATAGATAAAAAAATTATATTGAGAAAAATTATCTTCATACATTTAAGTTTATTCAAAAATAAAAACCATATGTTTCTATAGCAACAAAATCTAATCGAAAATTCTCAATTGGACTTTGAGCTTGAAACAAATTTAATTAATTTAAATTATGAATTTCGTTTTAATCTCAAATTTTGATGATTGAATTTGAATATACATGTAAATATCGATATAAAAAATTATACTTAAAACAAACTAAAGTTATTTAAATTAAATTTATCATAACAAGTTCAACATGAAATCTTTTTTTTTTTTTCTTGATATATATTTAACGTAAAGTATTTTTTTGGAATTAGATTCCATCGCCAACCAGCGATAAATCGCCAAATAACGAAATTTTCATTATTTTTTTATGGAAACTGAATGGAGATTCCGCCAAAATTTTTTAAAAACGTGTATATCCATACGAGAAGAATATTTTGTATTTTTTTCAGATTTTTCGGGTCATGCCCGTATGGAAACCTTCCTTGTAAGACAAGACTTTTAGTAGTGTAATAAGATATGCATCTGGGATGTCACAATATTATTTATGAAAGAGACATTATACAACGTGCATCCTAAGATCGATTTTTTATGGGAAAATTGTATCATAATGATATTATACCACGAAATAACATTTATCGAAATAGATAAATATGAATTAATTTTTTCTAGTTTTCCGACTGAGATACGTTCTAGTTTTACGACTGCGTTAACAGTGGTCATAACATTTATGTTGGCTTACTTCCCTATACTTACTCTTAAATGGGATAAATATAATGAAATAATTTTAGAACATGTATATTCATAAGCTTTATTTACTATTATTTTAAATGTATATACACTCTCAAAAAAACTTCCGTCTTTTCACAGAAAAAGTACTGGCAGCACTGCTGCCAGAAATTGTCTGTATATTGGCGATTTTCCGTTTATTTTTTTCTCCGTTAAAAGAGGAAAAATATCCGTCACGTGAAAAAAGTTTGGGAAAAATCAATGCGGAAGAGGTGGGGATCAAACTGACGACCCCAGGTTTACAGGGCCAGCGTTCATCCGATTGCGCCACGATTGCTCATGAAAAATATGCTTTAAAATAGAAGTGTTGATTTCATATGGGTGTGGTTTGGTGTATTTCGTTAAAAAGCTTTTAATTTTGCAGTTAATCTCGGAAAGATTTCATCTTTAATGAAACTGTGGCTGGTTTTTTTTCTTTTTTTTTACGTTTAGTATTAATATAGTATAAAAATGTGAATTTTAAATATATTATGTAGATTGTCAGAGAAAAAACATGAATCTTTTATTTTTATTCGATAAGATTTTTTTTTTAATAATATCAATTTTCTTTTTGCATTTTCTTTTTTAATTAAAATATTTTTTAAATGTCTTCACTTAAAGTATATTTTATATGCAAATATTTATCATAGAAATAACTTAGTATATTGAACTATATTCAACTTATCCAACTTTGAATAACAGATTGTGAGAATTTTTGAACGAATAAAGAAAGTAATTGTTATTTATTTTTAAATTCGAAAACATTTTTGTCTTTTAAAACTAAATTAGACATTTTAATCGATAGAATATTTTTGTTTTTCATTTTAAAAATAAAATCGAATTTATTACTAACAGACCCAATGCGCATGCGTGCTAGATATAAACGGAATCGTTTCCTCAATTTTCGACTTTCGGAATGAACTCACAGAACAAATACGTTTTCTGGGAAAACAGAAGTTATTTGTGAAAAAATAACGATAACTTAGTGTATATTGACGAATTTTTCTGACAGTGTATAGAATGGTTTATTATTTTCTGATGTTTAATCAAGTGTTATACAGTTTTAATTTTCTGAGGATTGAATGTTAACAAATTTGTTTAAATATATTTCATGAAATTCCACGTAAAATGCATTTTGAATAAGATATTTTACTCGTCAATTTGTAGGAAATGCCAGTTAAATTGTAGTTTGGAGTGTACTTCAGCTTTCCATTGAGTCACGTTTAAATGAAATGAGGTGAGATGAGGACATCATACAAAAGATGCTTATCAGTGATTGTGGGAAATACATTCAAAGTTATGGGCTCTTATACTTTTTTGCCTACAATTTTAAAACAGAAACGATAAGTATTTCCTCATAGATATCTCAAAATATGTATTCTGCAATGTAAATATAATATGTAATTCATGTTATTTGATGAGATTTTTAGCTTATTTTATGCTAAGATAAAAATTATAAATTATTTTTTTTTTAATTTCGTGGGTAATATTAGACCTTTTTTATCTATTAATATTTTCATATGTATATTCATTTTAATATTTAAGAATGATCATGTACGAATAATCCCCTTGCCTTTCTTCGTACAGCATACACATTATCCCTTCCTGTTTCACACGAACACGCCTAAAATAAAAAATTTTCTTTCTTTTATAAAAGCGACTCGGAAGAAATCGGTGATGTCTTGTCTACTAATTTAATTAGATAGCTATACGCATTATTAATAAAATAACAATTTTTCTTAATTAAATGTTACATTTCGAACTATATACATTAAATTTTGAAATAAGATTGTTTCAGTAATTTATAATAGCATTGAGATTTATTTCTTGTTTCCTAATTGCATTTTTAGACCCTGTTTTTCAAGTCCAGTGGATATTGTAGTCAAAACACTAACAATGCTTGCACACGAGTAAACAAGTAACAAATATCATGCATTAAGCATAGATTATAAAACATAATCAAACACTACCTTAAATATTTACCAAAATATCGTTTCTTAGGTAAATAATGTGTTACTGTCCATATCCTAATATATACTCCAATAATTTTGAGCTACCTTGTATTTGATCTGTCGAGAGATGTATACCACATAATGTGGAATTTTAGTTTAGTAAGAAAACGGAAAAACGTGTTGAAATTTCTCTTTCAGTAATTTATACTAAAAGACGGAAACATACTTGAATACCTTAATTCAGCCCTGTAGCTTACATAGTATTTAGTTTATACATCAGTATTTAGCTGAAATTTAGTTCAAATTGAAATATTCCCAAAACTTCAGAAATCTTATTAATAGAAATTATCATCCATAGGCGACCATGTATCCAATTCTTTGCATTGCCCTGTTTATCATTTTATTCATATTATACAAACACTTCTTTATAAACTAAATGCAGTTCAGCGTAAAAAAATGTATAATTTATTTAAAAGCAACCTTTAAGTAAATTACGCTCATATTCACTAACATTTAGGAGCGATTTTTTGTAGCCCTGTATGTGAAGTATACCATTTAAACACAGCATATAATATGCAATAACTTATTAAAACTTAAAATCGCATATCATAACTAAAGTTTCATTTCATCCATTCATCAGTCATCTTAGACAAAATATGGTTCTTGGGAGTTCTTTCCGAGAACTTCTCTTTGAAAAAGTTTCTGTGTTCTTGTAAATGCTACGGACTATATTGTGACGGATTATATTGTGACTCAGCGACACAAATAATTTTATTATGCATGAAATAATTTTATATATTTAAAATATGTAGCAAACTGTTCTCCATTTACCATTTTGTAATAGGATACTTTTGTATGTTTTCTGCATTGTTTACAGAATGCATATTTTAGCGCAATATGTATGTCGATATAGCGAGCCCATAGTAACAGGCTCGCTCAGATGCATTTGGCCGATTCGGCATCCGCCCCATGGCAAGGTACGACACGTGTTTGACCTTTTTAGCCACGTGTTAACTAAATGTTGCTGAGTTAGCACCTTCACACGAAAGGGCCCCAGCAACAAGCACAGAACAAGTACAGAAGGATGCCAGAGCCCGCCTGATGAAGACGTACTTAGCAGAGCTCAGGGCTAAAAGACAGAAGATGCCCCATAATTCTAATCCTTTAAGTATTTTTTCCCTTGTAAATATTGCACTTTTCCCTTGTAAATATTACGCATTAATCAAGAATATTAAACTTATGTAACAATACCCCTGGACTCCTTAATCTACATGGGGGCTGCGGCCTACTTGGACCCCCAAACAACCTGCACTGCAAGAGTTCTTATTTTTGCATATGGATTGATGTGCAGTGTGCAAGAGGAAAGATTATATTTCCCCTAGTCCCCATCCGGCAGCGAGATGATGTTTATGCTTTCTGCTTATCAGCGCGGTCCCACAGCTCACCAGAAGGGAGAAAAAGAAAAAGAAAATGAAGAAAGTGTGTCAGTAGTGTCGGTCGCCGCCTGTAATTTGTGATGTTCTTGTGCATACCGTGGATTTATTTTTTTTTCATTGAAAAAGTAGCATAGATCAAATTGGATTACACTTAAATAGCAGTAAGTGATATTTTTTTTTTACTATACCTTATTTCTTTGCTGTGAGTAATGGAGCTCCAAGCGATCCCAGTGATCAGACAGCATTTAAAAACTGCCAAAGCCGATAAAATACAGCTTCTACATTTGTTTATTTTTGGAAAAGACGAAGCGAGGCGAAATCGTTCTAATTTAAGGGTTTATACCGGATTACCGTTTAAAGAAGGTAGCCCTGAATTCGCCAACAAATTGAAAGAAATTACTGATACTTTTGACCAGTTGCAATTGATAACAGTCGCTAATCTGCTATCCATAGATATAAATGGAAATAAAGATGAGATAGCGACTCGCATTTTGGTCGCATTATCAGACATTGCTGCTTTTAAGGAAACATTTGGGAATATTTCGGCTTCGGAGACAGACATTGAGCATAATCAGAACGACAGCAGTGCCAGCACAGAATTAATTTCCCCCTTAAAAATACAACCACAGCAAATGGTTGTACATTCGCAATACACTGCAAGTAAACAAAATATTTCTTTCACCGACATAGAACAATTAATTCCGCCGTTTAGCGGGGAAAAATCTGAAAACATCCAAACATGGTTTACACGATTCGAAACACTCTCGGAATCATTGAACCTCTCAGATATTCAAAAATTTGTCTTCGCAGAACGGAGTTTAAAAGGTTTAGCATTGCTAGTAATTAGAGCTGAAATTAATATTAATTCCTATTCCGCACTAAAGGAAGCTTTATTCCGCGAATTTCATCAAACGGCTTCGCCCGCACAAATACATCAAATATTAGCAAACCGCGGATGTCAACCAAACGAACAATTATTGGAATATTTTTTGAAGATGAAAGAAATCGCGCAGCGAGGGAATGTGGATGACATCTCTTTAATTCATTACACGATACAAGGTATTAGAGATACACCCCAAAATAAATCCATTTTATATGGCTGTTCCGATTTAGTAGAGTTTAAGAAAAAATTGCTAATTTATGATGAAATTTGCCGATCAGCCAGTGGTCAGGTGAAACGCATGTCGTATCATGCGAAAGGCCCTACTCCTGCACCACACCTTAAAAATGAACGTAAAATTATCTGTTTTAACTGCGGTTTAGGAAACCACGTTTCCGCAGATTGTCATAATAAAAATAAGGGCCCGAAATGCTTTAATTGCTCTTTATGGGGCCATCGGTCTTTTGAATGCGGCGAGCGCACTGGGGAGAAACAGCCTACAGCCCGAGGCACCCCTCCCCAACAACGTTCGGGGTTAAAGCGCGATAAGAAAGTCCACGTCGTAGACTCACAGCAATCGTATACCAACATGAATAAATTAGTCAAAATTGCGGATGTCATAATAGACGCATTAATTGATACGGGAAGTGCGATTACAGCAATAAGAGAGGATTTTTATAAATTAGTTGGCTCCCCTCCCCTACAATGTGAAACCATACAACTGGGCGGTTTTGGTGGTGGCAGTTTAACGCCATTAGGATCATTTGAAACGGATATTCAAATAGATGGAACTCTGTTCTCTACTAGAGTTTATGTCGTAAACTCATCACAAATGTCCACCCCTTTTATTGTAGGGCGGGACGTGCTTACACAGGGTACACTAACGTGTGGTCAGGACGGGATATCGCTCCATAAAACTCCCCAAGCGGATATTTTCATTAACTGCATTAATGTGTTCGAAACACAGGACGAGATCGATCTAAATCACATTATCGATCATAACATTCGTACGGAAGTCGCTACTTTAATTAAAACCTACAAACCCTCAAAAACGAAGAGCACAGACTTAAAAATGTCGATAGTATTAACTGATGATATACCCGTGTATCAACGCCCCCGTAGAATGTCCCTAAGCGAAAAAGAATTAATCCGCGACCAAATTCAACAGTGGTTGCGGGACGGCATTATAAAACCGTCGTATAGCGATTACGCAAGCCCCGTTGTCTTAGTAAGAAAAAAGGACAATTCCATGCGCTTATGCATTGATTTTCGAAAATTAAATAAAAAAATAGTGAAGGATCGTTTTCCGTTACCCCTAATTGATGACATATTGGATCAACTCAAACAAGCTGAAATTTTTACGACCCTTGATCTTAAGAATGGGTTCTTCCATGTTGATGTAGACCCAAACAGTACAAAATATACAGCTTTTATCACTCACGACGGGACTTATGAATTTTTAAAGGCCCCTTTTGGCCTTTGTTCAAGCCCCTCGGCATTTACGAGATATCTCGCGTGTGTTTTCCGTGAATTACTCATGGAAGGTGTATTAATATTATACATGGATGATCTTGTAATTCCTACAAAATCGGAAGAAGAGGGACTCCATAACTTAAAACGTGTACTAGATACTGCTTCTGATTACGGATTGGAGATTAATTTTAAGAAATGTCAATTTTTACAGCGCAAAATAGAATTTTTGGGGCATATTATCGAGCATAACACTATAGCGCCATCCCCTGCGAAAATTAAAGCAGTCCAACATTTCCCGGAGCCTAAAAATGTTAAACAGCTGCAATCCTTACTCGGGCTAACGGGTTATTTTCGAAAATTCATACCGGGATACGCTTCTATTGCACGCCCCCTAAGTGATTTGTTACGTAAAACAGCGACTTTCGATTTCGGTCCGGAGCAACGGCAAGCACTGCATATACTACGTAATCGACTCACCAGCAATCCAGTTCTACACATTTTTGTACCCGGCTCGGAGCTCGAAGTGCACACTGACGCCAGTAAATACGGCTTTGGCGCGACGCTTATGCAAAAATCCCCCGACGGTCATTTTCACCCGCTCCAATACATGAGCAAAAAAACATCCCCCCAGGAAGAGAAGTTGAGCAGTTACGAATTAGAAGTGCTAGCGGTCATCGAAGCACTAAAAAAATTTCGTGTTTATCTGCATGGCACTAAATTTCGAATCATCACGGATTGCCAGGCCTTTCAGAAAACGATGGAAAAAAAGGAACTCACACCCAAAATTGCACGTTGGGCCTTATTTCTACAAGATTTCGATTTCGAAATAAAACACCGACCAGCTGCAAAAATGCAGCATGTCGATTGCCTTAGCAGATACCCCGTCATGCAGATTACGCATGATGAATTAACTCTAAAAATTATGCAAGCACAAGACAGAGACCCATTTATAGCCGGCATCAAGGCCGCAGCGATAAGCTCTCCGGTAGCTGATTTTGTGCTTCGTAACAACGTACTGTATAAAATTGAACGTGGCAGAGATTTATTAGTTATCCCCGAAGTGATGCAGCTTAATATTCTCCAGGATATACATGCTAAAGGCCACTTCTCAGCTAAAAAAACTGCAGAAATAGCATCTCAGAACTTTTTTATTCCGAAACTATCCGAACTCGCACGAACCATCGTGATAAACTGTGTTCCGTGCATTTTAGCATCTCGGAAATTGGGTAAAAAAGAAGGTTTTTTACACCCGATTCCAAAAGGTGACACGCCACTGGATACATATCATTGTGATTTTCTCGGACCACTCCCATCAACAAATAAAAATTATAAACATTTATTTACTGTAGTGGATGCATTTACAAAATTTTTCTGGTTATATCCAGTAAAATCTACGGCGGCGCAAGACGCACTAGATAAACTGAAATTACAACAAACTACATTCGGTAATCCCCGACGCATTATCACAGACAAAGGCCCCGCATTCACGTCAGCCGACTTCGCGACCTACTGTAAGGAGGAAAACATCGAACACCATCCGATCACCACGGGAGTACCCCGGGGAAACTCCCAAATCGAAAGAATACACGGCACACTCATCCCAATATTAACAAAGTTATCGTTGGACGATCCCGAAAAGTGGTACAAACATGTCGCTCCGGTGCAGAGAATTATAAATAGCACCATTTCATCCGCTACCAACTTTTCCCCTTTCGAAATTCTTACTGGCGTTAAAATGAAAAATAAAGAAGACTTACACATCCGACAACTCTTAGAAACAGAAGAGGCTCAATTAGCAGTAGACCATAAAAAACAGTTAAGAGATGTGGCAAAGACGCACATTTTAAAACAACAGCAAATGACACGTATGCAGTATGATAAGAAAAGGAAACCTGCTACTGCTTATGAAATCGGCGATCTGGTCGCGATAAAAAGAACTCAGTTTGGTACGGGCCTAAAACTCCGTCCTAAATTTTTCGGCCCATACCAGATTACCGCAGTGCACCCCAACGAACGATATCAAGTTAAAAAAATTGGGTCACATGAAGGCCCACAGATTACCACTACGGCAGCTGACATGATGAAATATTGGACACAGTCGATATAAACTGACTCATAGTGACTGGAAGAATTTACTGCAAGATAATCTCTACGTTTACGAGTGTTTTTTTTTTTTTTTCTCTTTTCTTATTTCTCTTGCAAAATCACAAACACAGATGTGGTTTTAGTTTTGTGTTTACTCCTCCACGCAACGAAGAGGGAATAATGGTGTTTTTTTTTTAATTATTCCCTCGAATGTGAAATATGCCACAGCAATAAATAAAGCTAAGTCAAGTGCTTTTTTTTTTGTTGGCTGGCTAAAGCATTGTTATCATTATTATTATTTCATTAACCAGGATTATGTTAACAGGTGCCAAGTGATTTTTTTTTTTGGCACAAACATTTAACTTTTACAACATATAGGACATATTTTTTTTACATACTTAGTACCATTTTATGTGCTTCGAAATATTGTATGTTTTGTTTGAAATATGATTGTTTTTATAAATATGTTTATCTGTATAAACTATTTCTTCTACACCCCCCCCCCCCCCAAAAAAAAAATGACAAAATATGATGTAGCAGGAAGACTATAATTTTCGATTTTTTTTTTCTTCTTCCTCTACTCTTTCTTTCCTTTTGACAGACAAAAGATAATTATTTTCGTTTGTTTGTTTTGTCTTTGTCATAAAAGTTTTTACGATTAGTCCAATTTGAGCAATTTTCTTTTACATAAAAATAAAAGTTTTTCTCTATTTTTTTTGAAGACGTATTAAGAAACACTATAATAAATTTGAGACCTTTTTTCTTAGACGAAGACGAATATCGGTTTCGAAGACGTTGTGTTGGAAACCCCCTTTGGGGAATGATGATAAAACAAAAGACAGGTGTGCAAAGAGCACATTAACGACGCTAACTATTATGATATAATTTTTTTTTCTTTTCATTGTGTGTGCTGTTAATGACGTCTTCAAAATTCCTTTTTTGTTCTTCTCTCTTATTAATATTAATTTTTTTTTAAATTCATGTTTTACAGTGATCGTCTGGTTTTTTTTTTTTTTTTTTCTCTCTCCCTTGAAGAAATAGTTTATTTTCAGTATCCTGATCGGTGTACACGTTCAGCTGTGGTCAGCTGCATGTCGGATTGGCCGAGTGTCGATATAGCGAGCCCATAGTAACAGGCTCGCTCAGATGCATTTGGCCGATTCGGCATCCGCCCCATGGCAAGGTACGACACGTGTTTGACCTTTTTAGCCACGTGTTAACTAAATGTTGCTGAGTTAGCACCTTCACACGAAAGGGCCCCAGCAACAAGCACAGAACAAGTACAGAAGGATGCCAGAGCCCGCCTGATGAAGACGTACTTAGCAGAGCTCAGGGCTAAAAGACAGAAGATGCCCCATAATTCTAATCCTTTAAGTAATTTTTCCCTTGTAAATATTGCACTTTTCCCTTGTAAATATTACGCATTAATCAAGAATATTAAACTTATGTAACAATACCCCTGGACTCCTTAATCTACATGTATATACATATAAGTTTTAATATTTTAAAGATTTTAACATCTTTAAAATTCATTTGAAGGGATTTTTCCCCATAGTCCGTAATGTAACGGAAACTTTTTGACTGTCAATACAAATAAACTATTCATGCTAGAGACATTGCTCATTTTCAGTAAGATCAATAACTTCCAAAATTTTCGGGTAGAGAAGTCCGAATATATTTATGAGCGTTAGAGCTTGGTTAGACAAATATTCTACTTCCGCGATAGATAGAACTACACAACTCTTTTTCGCGAAAACTAAGAAATGAATTTGTTCCCGAGAAAAAATAAATTCCCTTTATTGATTTTCAATTTTCTGAGTCTCCAGTGCAATCTGAGTCAAAATATGCTGTTAAAAAAGGGAAGTTTATGTTTACTATGAACAATTTGAGATGTTCAGTAGCGCGTACGTATCTGATGACATTTTCCACTGCTTTCCAGTCAGTTCGCCAGGGAGATTCATTTTTCTTCGTATTATAAGAACTGTAGCAGCAATGTCTCCACATACTCCATATATAGAAGAGCCTTTAGTGTTCGCTTATACTTTTGGTTGTTCCTCAGTGCTTTGCTGTGTGGATCTGAATTGAAATATTTTTTTTGCCGTGTGTATGGGATTTCGAATAGTTAAACTAATTTTTTTTCACCTATTTCATCAATTTTACTTTTCCAGATCAAGCTCAAAGTTTCTATTAGCTAATTCCATATTGTTAAAACGAGATACTCTGATGACTTACCTAAATTTTTGATCTCGTATTCCTTCGACAACTATTAATATATTTCACACGTATCATCCATGTTTGCAGCGACAGGATTCTTGAACATGTACAAATATGTTTGAGATATTTCCGTTTTACTTCTATTAAGGGAGGCCCGTAAGAAAAAACCCAAAATTTTTATTATTGATTTAAAAAAAATGAATTTTGGTGTACTATTTAAGAATCTTCTTGTGGGGAATAATTAGCAAAAAATTCACTTTTTATTAAAAAGTATATTTTTATGGGGATTTTTATGATTTTTTGCTGTTGAAAAATACACTTTTTAAAATTACTACTCCTCATTCAATTTTCAATATTTTGGTATTACTAAAATTTCTTAAATAGTGTTATAGTATATAGAAATAAACTAAGGAGAGATATTTTTAATTTTCTATTTTAATCGGCAAAATAAATAAATAAATAAATAAAAATACGCATGGTAAATTTCCTTAAATTCGTTATAATTTTCATGTTTACCAATTTATGAAAAATTTTCAGAAATAGTTAAAAAAATATCTCTCCTTAATTTTGTTGTAAATTTTTTAATATTCTAAAAACATAAAAACTTTGTTTCTAAATCATTTTACCACTGAGCTTTAGTACTTTGAACTTAGGCAAAATATGAAAAAAGTCATTTTCAGAAAAACACGTTTTAAATGGCCGCTAGTCCTTTAAACTCCATAGTGAGTACAATTTAAAAAGCTCATTTTCTACCTGTTCCAAGTGTCCCGGGGTTCTAAAATTTTGCATGGATATTCGCAAATATGTATTTTATCGTCTTCTGAGAAAAAAAAAAAAAACTTTTTTTGAACTTTTGATGATTTTTGGCAGAAAATGGGTTAGGGGTCTCCCTTAACTGAGCATTGATTTGAATTTAATTCTTTAAAAATTACATTTCTCAAAGGTTTATTTATCATTATCAGGACCTGGCAGATTGTTTAACTCCTTTTTAACCTGCCCCTTTCCTCTTCTTCCCGTTACCTTTTCTATCAGAGAAATTTGGATCAGATTTTTGAAAGATTTTTAGCTTTTGAGTAACATTTCTAGTAAATTTGTTTTAGTTCGTTTTTAGGTGCGTTCGTAATTATGTGAATAAGTAGCACCTATTGTTGTCTTGCAATCCGTCTGTCTTTCCGCATACAGCAACGCAAAAACTACCCGACCGAATCGTTTGGAATTTTAACATATACACTTAGTGCATTTGTCGAGGCATTTGAAATTTTGTGAAAATCGGCATAGTTGAATTACATGGATAATCAGAAGTATTCCGTTACATTACGTTCAATGGAGAAAAAAGTGTCAATTGCATTTTAATGGTGTTAAACTCTTTCGAACATAATAAAATTTATATGCATCTAGTAAGTATATAATAATTATACATTCTGTACAATCTGTGGTGCAAAAAATAATTGTTATTGATTTACAGAACCATACAAAACTATTTCATTGTATAACGGTCGCACATTGTTTTCTGCGCATTTTAATTGCATTAAACTATTTATCATTTTAGGAAATTCCTATATATTGTTGAGGAAATGCTATAAGTTTTTTTCTGTATAATAGAAAGCAGATTGTATTTACAGGGACACACAAAAGATTTCAGCTACAATACTGAATCCAAAATATTTTATACTGTTATACCTAGATCTAAATATTTTAGGTGCACTCGTAATTATATAAATACGTAGTACCTATAGTCGTCGTTCAGTCTGTTCGTCCGTCAGTCTGTCCAAAAATAACAGTGCAAAAATTACCCAACCAAATCATTTGAGATTTAAAATATATAATTGTTGCAAAAATCTGTCCAGTCACTTAAAATTTTACAAAACTTGGATGTATAGTTTAATTACAGGGACAATCAAAATTATTCTAGCACATTACGGTCAACAGGAAAAAAAAATCAATTACATTTTAATGATATTACACTCTTTCGAGTAAAATAAAATTGACAAGAATATATGAAGTATGTATTAAAATATGCATCTATGTTAAAAGTTTCGTCACGTTTCGTTGGATGTCAGCAATATGGTCAAATCTCTTTGAAAATGAGTTTGAGTCGTGAAAATAGGAAGAAGTCTGGAGGATTGAGATCTAGCGAGTATGGTAGGTGTTCAATTTGCACCATCCGTCATGAATTTCTTTCGGTGTCTTGCACAGCTTAAAACCAAACTTTAATCTCATCTTTTATTCGTTCATTTTCCTGTTCTCAGTTAAGGACCAAAGCACTGAACAAGCACTTAGTTAAGCACGTCTTATACACAAAATAAACGACGCTCAACTGAACAACGATGGGGGAAGATGGTTTACACTTGCCTCTATGCAGGTGCAGCATTTTGTTTCCCCAGTGTTTACCAGATCGGTCGTTCTGAATTCATTCACAGAACTTTATTGTCAGAGGTAGTATATTAAACTATTTCATATTTAATGAAATGGATATACGTTATTATGGATTAATACAAATTACTTTCTGTACAATAGAAAACAGATAGCATGTACAGGAACACACAAAAGTTTTCGACCACTATAGTGTATCCGAAGTACTGTATACTATAAATGCAAGATCTCAATATTTTTAAAACTTTATTTTAGAACAAACGCACCGCATTTGCTACGCTTCACGTGCAATTTCCAACTTGTTAAATAAGAAATAGCGCCACTGAGGTTATTTTAAATGCTTTATCAAACTTCTAATACTTCATTCAGTTTGAATTTACTTAAAATTGCGTATTACGTAACACGTATTTTTATTTATCTACTTATTTAATTTATTTGTATTTTATATTTAATTAATTAATTTATTTTATTAGTGTTTTAGAAAATTAATTCATCAGGATGGTTTTAAAGGGAAGTAAAAAAGTCAATTATAACTTTTTTTTACACACACACACACATATATATATATATATATATATATATATATATATGTATGTTCAACATTTTGAAATATAAAGTGTAAGTTGGATAGCTACATTTTGTTTTTGTTTTCACAAGTTTCATGAGTTTTAATATTTTGAAACAAACGTTGTATGATACACATAATCGTATATGTTTATTTATTAAAATTACATTTAATGCAAATATTACATGAAACTATATAGACGTTCATGCAGTACGTATTATAACTTTTACAGCATATGTACGTGTTTGTTTAAAAAATCTACATTATATGAAATGAACGAACAATTTTACCGAAAAAAATCCCTATAATATTTTAACTAAAACATTATGGATATTAATTAAAATAATGTTTCATTATAAATTATTTAAATATAAAATATATTGCCAGTGTCTTACGCAAATATCTGAGATTTTTGGAATAATTTGAAAAAGAAATCATGAGTATTCAATAATTTTCCCATCACAAAATAATTTGTCTTTTAATTATTACTTGAAAAAAAGATTGAATTATAAATGAGTTCTTCTAAGAGCTCATTAAGTTAAAAAAGAATCTAAAAAAATGTAAAAAGAAAATCTGAATAATATTTTTTCCCCTTTTATCATTTCAGAATACATTTTTAAAGAAAATCATTATCCAGTTACATGAAGAAATATCTTTCCTTTAACTCGGGGAGATCGTTATTGAAATTTATAGAGAAATTATTTTTCTCAAAATGATTTTTATCCTGCATTTTCCAATAAAACAGTCTATTTGATAAGATTTTTGACGAAAATGAATCGTGAAATATTTTTAACTAACGTTTCAATTAAAACGTTATGAAACGTTTTCTTAAGAATTTCTTTATAAAGTTTTTTTTTTATTTTTTATAAAAATATATCTTCTGAAAACGAACAAATTTTAGCTATTTTAAGTATTTAATTTTATATTAATTAATTAATTAACTAATTATTTTATTAATTTTATTTTATTCCATTATTGTATTTTTCTTTTGTGTCAAAAAATTAATAGAAATATTACCTAGATTTATAAGGAGTGTTAATTAATTATACGATTTTTTATTAGCATCTTTTACACTATGCTTTCTGTATCCATACATAAAATTATTTACTTGTTTCTTGAAATTATTTCAATGTAACCTTTTTCCGTTTACGAGATTTTACTAGAAGTCATCTTCCTAAAGCAAGTTTTAAATTTCTTTTTCTGATACTTTCATGCTCATCCATTGCACCTGTTACAGATAATAAAGAAATCATTGTAACCATAACCATCTCCAAAAGAGATGGACCCTGTTAGTGTGACATCAAAATGGCATTTTGGGGGGGGATATTTCCGACATCTTAATCCTTAATTATGTAATGCCATATTTTCCAAAACATTGTCTTATTTATTTGAGAAATATCACAGCATAATTTTCAAACGCAGGAATTTGGAGGAATATACATGAAATTGTGACTTAGAACTTAGACAAATTAGGGTCCTTTAACCGGGCAAGATCTCAATATTTGCACAATTTTTTGCTTGTTTCCAAACTTTTGAAAATTACCAGGATTTTATTTAAAATAACTTGTTTCGAACTTCGGGAAAAATCTGTTTGAAATACTAGAAAAATTGCGATGCCGTCATTTAAAAGAATTGTTTATTACGGAATAAAAAATGGATTGCATGATATTTTATTTGGATTATTGCAGGATAAATAACGTCTGGACTCCATATCACAATTATGATGAAGACTTCTTCTAAAAGAAATTAATGGACACACTGAAAAAAAAATGTATGAAATATCAAACAAAGCAAAGTCGTTGCGACACTATCGTTACTGACAAGTCATTGTTCACTCACTACTTTTCTAATTTAAACAAAATGTATATCTAGTTTAATATTTTCTAGTTTAATAAGACTATATGTAAATATCTCAAAATTATAGAAAATATATCTTGCCATACGTTGAAAGTATACTTCAAATGATCGTGCATTTTATACATGAATACCATAATATATAAAAAATACTCTGTTTTTGTTCTGACTAATATCATACTAGTCTATTAAATCTATATATGGGTGTTCAATTTGCTATAGAGAACAGTACACTTGTCATGGAAACCTTGACTTCTTCAATATCGAAATGTATAACAGTGAGAAATGTGTAGATTTCAGAATCGGTATTTTAGACAATTTTTATGAAAAGAAAACATACTTTAGTTATGGCAAAGAGTACAGTTAAACAATAATTCTTTCTTTGCTTCACACTTGAACCGCGGGAAAGTTCACTCAAATTTCATAAAAACAGTTTACATAAAATTTTTTATTTAAAACTATTTAACTTATTTATTTAAACTACTTTAATGCAAGATATATATAACTTATTTAATGAACGAATTTCTGGATTCAATCGACACTTAATTCTTTTGTACGGGTCAAAATGACCCGTCACCGCGGTTCTAGTGTTAACCAATACATCCGAATTGAGTGATTGAATTCATGTGTCCGCATTTTAGCTATCCGTGAGATGCAGAGATATGTAAGGCACATGGAAATATAAAATATCGGATTATAACAAGGTATATGCTATGGAATTGCTGAGAGTTAATCCCGGTATCTTAAGGACCTTTCAGATATGTGAAAATACAAATTATATTATGCTTTTGATATATACAAAAATTTCACTTCAATCATTCCATTAAAATTCTGACGAAAAACTTTTCAAATGATGTAGCTTCCTTTGATCAAATAGATAATGAAATAATCGATGCAGCCTAGTAATTATTTTTATCGAATAACTATCGACAAATACACATTCGAAGCACTATATTTATCGCAATAAGCATATTTAAACTTAATTTAATAATACAAATTCTTCTGATATTCATTAATATAAAATTATTATGAAAAAAAATATTTCTGTCATGGGTTTGTCATCGGTAGCGATAAGGCAGACTATATTATTATTTTTATATTAGATAAAAAATAACATTTTTATCAGTTTATTTCTCTTGCATTATATTATTCAGGGTAAGTCTCTGTAAATACACCGGGAATGGTATTATTACTTACCCTAAATGTTACTTAACCTTCGGTGGCCCTGCATCATTAAATTTTATTACTTTTAAATTTACATAATATATTTATATAGATATATCCTTGTATCTTTACACTAACTAAAAGTTTTAAGAAATGTCTTTATAAATTGAAATTAGCAGGTTTTCTATAATTAAAAAAATGCATTCCTAGTTCTTAGAAAACATTTTTTATTACGAATTTTAAACTATGCATCGTTTTCTTCTGGAATTGTAAAGGTAAAATCAATAATTATAATTATATAGAATACTTATATATATATATATATATATATATATATATATATATATATATATATATATATATATATATATATATATATATATATATATATATATATATATATATATACATATATATATATATATATTTAAAACTACATTGAGAAGAACTTTAATATGTACTACTTATCCAATAATGCTGCCAAAAATAATAAAATAAAAAAGAAACAAATAAAAATGTCGATTTCCGTTTTCTTTAAATGATGAACTATTTATTTGTTATTATTATGCAAAACTTAATGGTTATATATATATATATATATATATATATATATATACATATAACCATTAATTGCATTACAATATATGAACCAATGGATATAATAGAAATATGGGGGGGGGATAAATAAATAAATAAAATGAATATAAATGGAATTTGCAGAACCAAAGCAGAATTGTCAAGCCCCAAATACTTTGGAGCTGCAAATGAAGTGTGTGGTTTCATCTTCGTATTAGCTATAATAAAAAAGAATATTACCCAGTTAAACTGATGGCATTGAGCTCACATGCTACGCATACTAATTGTACATTACAGCGTTGTATTTGCGTTAATTTCGTTCGAAAAAAAATAAAAAGGGGTAACAGCTCTTCTCTTTCTCCTTTTTTATACTTAATCATTGAACCTCCTAAACTATCAAGTACATGTTTTATCATATTAAAAAACCTATATCCAAAATTCAGAGCAAATCGGATAATTCTTAATAAAAACCCATTTAGCATTTATGTAATTTAAGAGGAGTTATTCTCCTATTTTATACTTAACAATTAAACTTCCAAAACTATTCAGAGATTTGAACGAAATCTGACAATTCTGATTGAAAAATCCATTTATACAAGTTAAGGGGAGGGGCATTAGAACCTCCGTTACCCCTGTTTATACTTATTCAATGAACACCTAATAACAGCCACGGACTCGGCTCATCAGAATGGTCCTATATCTAAATTTTGAACGAAAACTCTTAATTCTGCATGAAAATCCCGTTTATATCAATTAAGGGGAGGGGCATGAACCCCCCGTTCCCTCTGCTTATACCTATTCTATGAACACCTAATAACAGCCACGGTATCGCCTCATCAGAATAACCCTATATCTAAATTTTGAACGAAAACTGTTAATTCTGCATGAAAATCCCGTTTATATCAATTAAGGGGAGGGGCATGAGGCCCCCGTTCCCCCTGTTTATACTTATTCAATGAACACCTAATGACAGTTACGGAATCGCCTCATCAGAATGATCCTATATCTAAATTTTGAACGAAAACTGTTAATTCTGCATGAAAATCCCGTTTATATCAATTATGGGGGGGGGGAGCATGAGCCCCCCGTTCCCCCTGTTTATACTTATTTAATGCACACATAATGACAGTCACGGAATCGCCTCATCAGAATGATCCTATATCTAAATTTTGAACGAAAATTGTTAATTCTGCATGAAAATCCCGTTTATATCAATTAAGGGGAGGGGCATGAGCCCCCCGTTCCCCCTGTTTATACTTATTCATTAAACACCTAATAACAGTCACAGAATCGCCTCATCAGAATGATCCTATAGCTAAATTTTGAACGAAAACTGTTAATTCTGCATGAAAATCTCTTTTATATCAATTAAGGGGGGGGGGCATGAGCCCCCATTCCCCCTCTTATACATATCGAATGAACTCCAAAAACTAATCAGGAAAGCGCCTTATCAGGATATACCTATATACAAAATTTCAAGTGGATCCGATATTTTTATCATGAGTTATAGCGTTACGCACGAACGAACATACGAACGTACGAACGTACATACAGAACGGACGAGCACATAAGCTCTCAGGCTATGATAGCCTGTGAGCTAAAAAATCAAAATAAAATGAATTTGGGGCTACCAACACACATAAAACCAAAATTAAATGAAGAAAAAACATCAAAAACGAAACACAATAAAATTACTAAATTGGATAGAAAAATAAAATATAAAAAAGTATATTGCCCAAGTAAACTGGTGGCATTGAGCTCACAGGCTACGCATACTAATTGTACATTACAGCCTTGTATTTTCGTTAATTCCGTTCGAAAAAAAAAAGTTAAGAAGGGGAAACTGAAAAGAAAGATATCAAAAGATATCAAAAGAAAGATATCGTCAAAGATATCAAAATGAAATTTTGATATCTTTGACGCATGCGCAGTAAAAAATTATATAGTAAACCTACTCATTTTTCATACAATTTTTATTATTTTTTAATTCTGATTACAGGGTACTGTGTGCAATGTTGTTTGTCATATTTTCTGAAAAAAATATTATTTTATATTAAGAACTCTGAAAATTATAATGGAAAAACGTGGAAAAATTTGGGACCATTTTTATAAAAACCTTAATTACTCTGCGAGTGTGCATGCTATTTGCATAAAAATTAACATAGTGTATTACAATAAGGCATTCAATCATAATCTAGAGTTTGAGCGCTTTTGCTACATTACTTTTGACAGGGTTATTCAAAATATATTCATTATTTTTTAATTTGTTGACGGTCCCCTATGGCGTTTCGGTAAAAAATCTTCACGGAGATGTATGACGTATACTATTATATTTATACACTAAGAGTTTCGAGATGATTCCTCATGTATTTTTCTAGATATTTAGTAAAATGTCTAAAATCGCAAGTGTCCCATAATCAATGGCAATATAGTGTATATATATATATATATATATATATATATATATATATATATATATATATATGTTTACTTTTTTAATTTTTTATTATTGTTTATGTGTTTTGATAATTTTTATACATTTTTTATTCAATTTGTAAATTATTATTAAGATCATGTAATAACTAATTGTATATTAAATAATATATGAATTTTTAGGATAATCATTATATAGTGCATCATAAATTTGCTTATTAATATTTGCATTAATAAGATGAGAAGAACATCAAAATTTTATTCTATATAAATGATTAATAGTTATATTGCATATACAGAATTATGAAGATAGGATTTAAAATTAGTAAATGTATTAACTTTAAAATTAAAATCGCTCCGTTTGTCACATATATCGGTAATTAATTTGTTTTCTTTAAGTATAATTTTAAGATATAATAATTTAATGGAATTGTTAGAGAGCAGACTTTTTGTAATTTCTAAATTAGCTGGATAATCCACTGAAAATTGAGCTATACTTAATTGACACTTCAGTATTATCAGTGTCAATTAATGTTATTTCATCAATGTATCTATATAAACGTATGGTATTGTTAATATATTTACGTTCAAAATTATATGAATATTAGTCTGATAATATACTAGATGTACTACCACCTTGTGGTATACCGACTTTTTGTATATATATTGTGTTATCTTGCATTATAAAATTATTATAAATAATGAAATTTGGTAAACTATGAAAATAATGAGTATCTGTGTTTGTTGATATATTTAAACCTTGTTGATACTTTTTATTGATTGTTGATACTTCATTTTGGTACTATTACTAAGAGGCTAATCTTCGGATTAGCCTCTACAAACAAACAAGCTTTTCTTGTTTATAACGTACGCAAAGATAAGTAATTATTATGCTATATGTCATGCTTGTAGTCCCTTCAGTAATTTAAAAATCGCTTTTTAGAACGTTTTTTGCTCTTGCACACCTTTGGATTTGTGGCATCGACATAAGATAAGGCGTATGTTGGATTCAAAACAAACACCATCATTTTTGTACCATTAGTTTCGAAATCGGATTAGTATTTCTGGAGATTAGCCCCTTCAAACAAGCAAATTTTCTTATTTATAATATTGATATAGATAACGCACGATTGAAATTTTGCACTGAATCTGTAGAAGTTGTAATACTTTTGACTGAATACTTTACAGTAAACACGTCAAAATTATTGCAATATTACAGTAAAAGCCTATTGGGATTTCAGATTTTCTTAGAGATTTAAATCAACTGTTATATATGAGTGATATGCAGTGATTAAAGCTTCACTGAAAGAGTTATGATGTAACAAATCTTACCTATTTTCACGCTGATCAATCTCTTGCCAACGAAATTACAACAGAAACTATCAAGATATTTGTCAATTAGATCATAACTTTAAATTTTCATTTAATTTCGAATATAATTCAGGTTGCGTAGCTTAAAAAAAACAACCAGCTAATATTAGTCATCCGAATTTTATTAGCAACGTGTCTCCGAAAACATTTCCTGACGTTCCAGTTAGAAACCCGGGTATTTGATATGAAGATTTCATTGTTGATTTAGAAGAAATTAGAAAGTGAAATTTATTGTCATCAGAAAACTTTCAATCAACATTGGTAGTGGCAAATGAAAAATCGAACAAAACTGGCACTTTACTCTGCTACTTCAGCTTTTTGTGACTAACTCACATTAATATAAATCATGACGTCGTGTTTGCTATAGAAAATATGATGAATAATAAATACGCGCGTGAAGATTATGTCGCGTCTCATGAAAGTAATTCTGTATGAAAATGTACGAGAAAAGGAACAGTTCTGACAAATTGGAAACGTTAGAATTTCGTTTAAAAATATTCCAGCGTACAAAGTATTTGTTAATAATAATAATATTTATTAATAATAAAGTTTTTTCAAAAAAATTGAATTAACACCAAATAAGAGGGATGGTAAAAAATTAGGATACAATTTAGACAAAAACTAAAAGTTTTGTATTTAAATTGAATAAGGTAATTTATTTGATAAGAAATTATTATGATTAATGATATATTTTATTTAGGAATAAAAAATAGTGTATATGCTGTAATTTAACATAATGAAAGCAAATAAAAACAAGGAAAATCCCATTATAGACCCTATGAGTACAAGAAATTACATGACCAGCCTTCACGCAATGTAAACACACAACAAAAGAAAATTTTTTTCAAGAAATTTCAAGCAGAACTTCGCTTTCTTTTTTACATATTTATAATTGTGTAACGAGTGATTATGTATTTTCAGGACATAAAGATGAAAATAAATAATGTGCTTGCTTTAAGAAAAACATTTGCACAAAAATGCCTTCGGAATACAATAAATTATATAATAAGCAAGTTTTTACTAAAATATGACAAATAACGACAAATATATTAGTCTAAAAATCTTTGGCTACATTCCAAGCCGACCCGAAATACAACAGTCGAAACCATTTCCTATAATGCTAATAAATATCTAGTTAATTATGTGGTTTCCGACAAAATGAAAGAAAAATGTAAATGCATTGTCTAAGACATCATTAATGCATTTATTTAAGAAGCATAGTTCATAAAGACATATTATTATATTTTGAAGATTTTTATGGTGAATATGCATATGCAGTTCCACTCTAAAATATATTATGGCTTGAGATTTCAAAGAAAAAATTTATGTATAAATTTTAATAAATTGTAAAAATGTTAGTATTTGAAATAATGTTAAATTATATTTTTAGATAACGGTTAATCTTAAAATGAAAAATTAATTGACACAGTATATTATAAATAAATTAACAACAATGATAAAAACAAAAACGCACTTTTTTCTTACAAATTAATTTTGATAGCAAAAGCATATTGTCGTAAAAGGATAAATGATACAAGATTTTGTAATTAAACATATTTTCCATGTTAATCCGATAGAAAAAATCGATCAGTGTTTTTTTTTTTTCCTATAAAAGCATAGGACTTTTAAGGAAACTATATCCTCGTTTTAATTTGCATTACTTTTACGGTTCGCATCAGTCTAAAAGAATTGTTGTGAGATATGAATTGATTAATGGTAAAGATATGTGTATTTTATAGAAAATTGAAAATGTTTTTCTATTCTCTACGATACAAATAGTAATGTCTGCGAACTTCATCTATTTATTCATTACTTTTATTTAATGTGTCCATCAAACATTCTTGTTAAGGAATAAAAAATGCGGGAATCCTTTTAGCTCTGAAATTTATTTTTATTTTATTCCAAATTTCTTTTACAATAGAACGATTTATTTTAATCAGTAATTTTTATGTAAGATATTTTAAAAATGATATATTACATTTGATACAATTTTTAATATCATGCATATATATATATATATATATATATATATATATATATATATATATTTAATAATCATTTGGTACCGAGTTAAAATAGGCTGGAAATCTGATGTCAAAAATATTCCGGGCCTGGATGGGCTCGAATTCAAAATCGTCAGGCTCGGGCGGTCCCGGTCTCATAAAAACGAGCCCAAACTCGTATCAGCTAAGTATGCCTGATAATTATTGCATAGTACAACTATCCACGATGCATACCATCGTACGTTCTCTTACTGAACATCTAAATATATATCGAAGTTATGTCATGCCTATTGATTTGTAAAAAAAAAAAAAAAAAAAAAAAAAAAAAAAAAAAAAAAAAAAAAAAAAAAAAAACTTTTGTTTACAGAAATATACAATGATAATATAATTTTTAAATATTCAAATTGTATATTTGAAGTCTTCGGTTCCTATTGAAATTTCAATTTCTTTTCATTTCTTTATGTTACAGCACATACGTATGCGTAATTATATTGACATATAGATCATACATATCTTTTTTACTATGACCATGTAAAAAATTATTTTAAGTTATGTATAATTTAGAGAATCCCATATGTGTGACAAATATTTACATTCATCGGGAACAACCATCAATAATGATCAAATATTATCTATCAGTTTGATAGAAGTATAAAATATGTAATTTAAACCATTTTTCAAAGGAAATTAATTTATAACAAAGTAACACTAAAAGACAAAAAGCTTTGCAAGTATTAAATTAAGTTTTTTAGTATAAATTTCTTGAAACAAGTTTGTAAATGTAGAATTAATCATGTGTTCCGAAGAAGGTAATTTCAATTTAATTATTTACAAGGAATAAAACTTTTAAAAAAATCCTAGAAATTTCTTATGGGAACATTTCTTTAAATAAAATCTGATAATCTGCATTTTGAGAATTCACTTGATTAGAAATGAAAACTCACAAAGTTTATTCGAAAAAAATGTATACTATTTAGGTGAGTTTGCATATGGAATATAATAAAAAAAGTTTGTATACATAAAATATTTGCAGTCATATGTTTTATGAAGTTTGAGATATGATTTTAGGGTAATATGTCGCTGGTATATATTCTCCAAATAAATGTGAGCAATTTTAATTAGAAGAATTTATGAATCAAGATAGGGTAATTATTCTTCATTATTCAGAAAAAAGTAGTTATTCAAACACAATGTTTCAGTGCTAGGGCCAGTTTGCATGTAACAATCAGTAACTGACTTATGTACTGTTGTACAGGATTATTACAAATGGATCATAGGTTTTTGATACATTACTACGTGCGAACTCGAAAATGTATATGTTTCCGTGACAACTCAAACGCGAGGGCATTAACTACAGTTTTTCGATGTTTATGTGTTATGCGCGTGTGGACGCCATGGTTGCTGCTCGTGCGTCACATTCAAAATCGCGTTTGGACACAAGAAAGCATTTTGTGTACTAGAAATTCCAAAGTATGAATAACTTATAATCGTTCAGAGAGCTTACGAATTTTAAGGATCATTAAGCATACAAATGCAAACCATCAACTCAACAAAGTATTCTGAACTGATATCGACAGTTCAAAGAAACCGGTTGTTTACAAAAGATCCGCCCAATTCCAGCGATTTTCACCCATATCTTCTATAATAACATCTATGAGAGATCAATAACGTAGTTCCAATTTACATACAATTTTGAATTAAACTTTTTTAAGGAGAAGTTTTTTTTTTCGAAATAATGCACCGGTAGTGTTTCATCCTGTTAATATATGGGCAAAAGGTAAAGCTTATCAAGCCTTCTCTACATTAGAGTTTTGCATGGTTTGAATGGCATGAACACTACCTGACTGTTTGGCAGATTGCATTAACGTGTTCTTCGAAAAATCTAATAGTAGTGAAATATAAAATATTTGTGACATCAGCTACTACAGTGACATGAGTTTCCTGGCTAATGTTTTATGTTACTCTGATGATTATCATGGTTCCATCACCATCTTCGTGAAAGACGGAATGATCCCTTTCTTGAAAATAATTCAACTGCATATTGGAAAAAACATTGTTTGTCTTTAATGTTGAAAATAATTTTGTTTTTCTTGATGAATACGGATAAATTTTCTTCAAAGCATATTGTAACAAACGACTGCTTCATGCGTAATCTATGCTCCATATTTATTTTTTCTTCTTTAATCGAACTCATAAAAAATTATTGTCACTTTTCCTTTGACTTCTGTTGACATAAGATTAGTACTGCCTTATGACATCATCAAACGCTGCAGAAGTGGGCCATAGAAACTATTGAATTAATGCACCGCGATCAAGGGAGTAGCAAGCACATTATTATTTTCATCCTGTTTTGTAAAAAAATACTAGAATGTTTATTAAACTAAAACTCTTACCTCGGAATGTAGGTTATTCGCTTTATTTGGTGTAATAATAAGTATATTCTTCTACATGATAAGTATATTCTTCAGAAAACATCGCTTTTGACGAAACTATAACATTTAATTGACATGACAAACATAAATATTACATGAATTCTCTTTTCTGTTATATCTCGATTTATAACGCGTATAATTGTACGTCTCGTTATCTCAGAGCAATCATAAAAAAAAAAAGAAAATATCAAAATGGAAACCAAAAAGTCATTAGTTCACGCAGCTTGCGAAGTGTTCGCGCGCCATGGAGTTTCGAAGTTGACTGTCTGAAAACACAACACATCCCAATCAAACTGATTGGTAAATCTATCTTACGAATTGAATAATTCCAACTGAGTGAAAAATTGCACAGGTCGGGAATCGAACCCAGATCCTAGGCTTACAACGCAAATGCATTACCGTTTAAACTTACTGGGTTTATTCTGCTAAATTGTCTAAAAATGACAGACCAGATGTTATTACCAAAAAGGTTATCTGAACGAACGATCTTTTCTAAAATTTTCCTAAATATCTATTCCTCTGAATACACATTTAGGCTTGTATATATTTTTTTAAATTTATTTTGTATGCGTTATCTATGTAAATATAATGCATATTCTTTATTTATATTGAAATAACAAATAAAATCTTGAAATCTATATTTATTAGCCTATTTTACGGTACAAAAGTTATTTTATATTAAATAAATATACTTAATGACAGCTTTCACACACTGCTATATTTAATTATCAATATAAAGATATTTCAAAATAGCTTTTTAAGAGCCTTTATTAAAAATCTTTTTTAATAAAAATCACTCTATTATTTTCTGACACAAAAGACAGTAAATTTATCTGTTTCTTTTATTTAATATAATTTAATTAAAACTCCTTATACATTCTTTTACTGTGTTACCATTTTTATATTTTTACTCATTGTAGCAAAGACTTTACTTCTAAATAAACTAAATGTATTACAAAATTAAAAAGTTTGATTTCTATCGCAATCTTCATTAAAAATTCTGGAAATTATTTATATTAATGGTGATATCGAAATTGTTTCATTTTTTTTCAAAAGTAAAATGATTGCTTTAAATGCTTTCTTTAATTAAGGTCACGTGTTTTTCATTATTTTTTTAGGCAGTTTCTTAAAACGAATATTTATCCAATATATTTTTTTGAATTCAAGTTTTATTATATTCTTCATTTTCCTTTCTCTTAATTTTGAATTAATTTCAGAAGAGTACATAAGTAATGTATAATATTTATTATTTTTCCTAAAACACGTGATACATGCATTAGTTTAATATAAATTTTAAACTTGGCTTTTGCATAAAAATTATATAGTTAAAACATTTTAACATTTTTTTAAACTGTAAATAAATATAGAATTCATTAATCTACAATATTCGTTTACAATTTCGTCATGATTCATGAATCAAATCTTCAAACGCAGAGGTAAAAGAAAAAAAAAAAAAAGGTGATATTGCAACTGTGCATATCTCATTTGAAGAGCATAATTACTCTTAAAAATATTTTCATGCAGTTGCCTATTTGTTTTTCCAGTTTATTTTTGCAGATATACAATTATAAAAAATAATAATTTTCATTTATCTCTGGTAAATTCTGTCATTCAGTATTTTTCCGCGACTAAACAAAGATATATAATTTTGTTCTAAGTTACTTTTTCTCAATTATTTTACATAGCATTGAAATGTATTTTCTTATATTACCATAAGATTTAAATACGAAGATCGATCTAATGAATAAATAAAATTTATATATATATATATATATTAGAATTTCATGGGATATAATAATATTATATCCAGGTATTGATTTCTCTAAGAGTATTTGGAGCACAAGGTCCGGGCCCTAAATTAAAATCGGACCACATAATAAAACATATAATTTAAATTACTGATCTAACTAATAAATATAATGTACGTATACATGAGTACATAAATTTGAGATTGGAACACTAAAAGATCATTTAAGATATGAATTAATAATATTATATAATTTGTGGGTCATGTACATGTCGATTTATATACCATGTGTTCATTATTTTGCGATGTTTGTATTGGGTATTGCCTCTCCACTCTCTTGTTCCATTAACAAATTTAATTTGCAGGTAAAATTATACAAATAATTAAAAATAGTTAATATTCATATTTTTTAAATTGTACCTTAAATTTTATTTTTATTTATTTATATAGTTATTTGCTTAAATATATAATTTTTGAGTGAAAGCATTTTCTACTCCCAAAATGGATGCATCTGGGAATAACTGTCCTATTTAGACCGTAATCATGCTAACCCAGGCAGGACGGACTGGCGGAACCCATTTGCTTTCAGACCAATTTCTACAGTGCTTAAAGTGCTATATTTACCATAAAATTGAAATGTTTCTTAAAAATATTTCTTTACGGATAATGTTTACAAAAACAAGTAAAATTCGATTGAAATATTTATAGTCTTGTAACACGCGCATTCCAAAGAAAAAAAAAAAGAGAAAAAAAAAATAGACTGTCACGGGTCACGTGACCTAAGTTTTGCTAAATTAAATATGTAGTTGTAATACTTTTCGTCTTAAAAAAATCTGGCAACACTAGTTCTATTAAAAAAATGTTCTATTCTTAGCGATGTTTAAAAAGTTGGTTGTGAATTGTAGTTCATGTCTTATGTTGGTGGCGTGCGCCAGGTGAATTATGTAAAAAGCTTTATTTGTATATAATGTTTGTATGTTAGTGTTCTATAGGTAAGTGCTGTTTTTTTTCAAGTAATAAAAAGTATTTAAAGAAACCAGTAGCCCCGAGATCTGCATATTAAGATAAGTGATGTTCTTCTTTCTTTTTTTTTATAAATTTGTATGACGAATTCTTTCAGTCTCTCGAATCCGTAATAAAAACGACATTTCCTTTTACCCAATAATTTTAAATAAAGATATATGTTTTGTAATAATTTCGAAACATGCATCTAAAAGTATTTCTTTATATCAATGTATAAATTAGAGTAATATTCTTTCAATGCTTTATCATTGACTGTTTTCTTTTACTGAAGTGCGAATTTTAACAGAAGTTAAACTATAAGTAAAACTATATAGATTTTAAAGTATAGTTTACAAAACTCAATTTAAAAGTACCTTTTAAAAAGGCTATTTTACTCAAAAATCGCTGGAAAAGGCTATTTAAAATGTAGTTTGAGGAGTGCTTGAGCTTTTCATTCAGTCACGTTCCAATGAAATGAGGTGAAAGAAAATGTTACAAAATCTATTTATCAGTGATAGCGGAAAATGTATCCAAGTTTATCGCTTTTCATTATCTTTTATTACAAATTTAAACAAAATGTATTTCCACATAAGTCAATTATCCACATTCTGAAATGTATGATATTTAATTATTATTTTATTCTTATTTTATTATCTAAATTATAATGCATCATATTTAAATGTATTATTATAATTTAATTATATTATTATATTTTAATTGTATTATATGTAATTCATTATATTTTATAGTAATTTATTTTCTCTCAATTTATAAAATAAAATAAACTTGTTGAAATCCATTCCTATAAAAATGTTTTTTGTTAAAATATCTTGTTTTATTTTAAAATTATGTTTAATAGATGGTATAAATGAAGATAGTTGAATTTAGGATTTTCATAAATGATTCAGTAAAACATCTTGTATAGTGTGAAACAGATGAAATCATATAGAATTAGTGTTGATTGCTGATTGTCTAAAATTAAATAATGCACTTTATAGAGAAATAGTAAAATTTGGTAAATTGTATGGAATAATTTTACAGAACTAAAATATGTCTTTTTAAAATTATTAGTCTTAATGTTTTTTTTAATTATTTTTAAAGATAATAAAAGTTTTACGAAAAAATAAATCTTGCATGCCTTGCGCGCACGATTTTTCAAATTTGAATAGCTAAAACAAACCAATATTTTTTTTCCGAGTAGAGATATAATGTGTTTTCAAAATGACCTACGATGAAAAAAATAAAACTTATAGATCCAGAGAAAAAAAAAAATATTTTTTAAAGAAATTCGAAATATCGATATTTTTTTTTACACGAAAGTAGTCGTGAATTCTAAATTTCTAATTTGAGGAACATAATAGTAGGTCATTTTCAGCCTGTATACGTTTAATACATTCAGCGAAAACTTCGTGAAATTCTACGCAACCATTTTTCAGAAATCGTGCGCGCAATGATCAAAATCGCTGTTTTGAGAAGGTTGACGTTGAAGTTTAAATTACCCGTTAGTCGTATAGGAAAAGCGCAAAGTGTTTTAGACATAAGTCTTCTTCTAATGTGAATTTTTTAATGTGGTTTGTTTTTAAATGTTCCTAAAGAATCATACTTAATTATAAGCTATTTTTTAAAAAATTGATTTTTGGTTTCCTTAAGCAAAAAGGAACTGTTCAGAGATTTTTTTCTTATATTTTTATTCTGTATCAATTGTATTATTTTTATTTGAATACAAATATAAAAATTCTGTTTCTACAATCATATACTGTACTTCAAATTTTTTTTTCTTCTTTTTACTTTTTTCTTTACTTTTTTTTTTTTTTTTTTTTTTTTTTATTATTATTCTAGAGAATCCGAACACACACAAAAAAATAAATAATAAATAAAAATAAAATAAATAAATAAAGAATACTGCCCAGTTAAACTGATGGCATTGAGCTCACAGGCTACAAATACTAACTGTACATTAAAGCCTTATATTTTCAAGGATTAATTCGGTTCGAAAAAAATTAAGAAGGGGAAACAGCTCTCCGCGTTTCCTCTTTTTTATACTTAAACATTGAACCTGCTACACTATCAAAGACATGCTTTATCATAAAAAAATCTATATCCAAAATTCAGAGCAAATGAGATAATTCTTAATAAAAACCCATTTAGCATTTATATAATTTAAAAGGAGTTATCCCCCTCTTTTATACTTAACCATTAAACTTCCAAAACTATTCAGAGATTTGAACGAAATCTGAAAATCCCCCTTATATAAATTAAGGGGGGGGGGCATTAGAACCCCTGTTTCCCCTATTTATACTTATTGAATGAACACCTAATAACAGTCACGGAATCGCCTCATCAGAATGATCCTAATCTAAATTTTGAACGAAAACTTAATTCTGCATGAAAATCCCATTTATATCAATTATATCGGAGGGGCATGAGCCCCCCGTTCCCCCTCTTATACATATCTAATGAACGCCAGAAACTAATCAGGGAAGCGCCTTGTCAGGATATACCTACATACAAAATTTCAAGTGGATCGGATATTTTTATCATGAGTTATCGCGTTACGCACGAACGTACGAACGTAGATACAGAACGGACGGACACATAAGCTCTCAAGCTATGATAGCCTGTGAGCTAAAATAAAATAAAAATAAATACATATGTTTTCTTGTTCGGATATTTGAAAAAGATGGGGACTTTTATTCATTCAAAATTTCATATTAATGTCAGTTTCAGCTATAAGTTTTACTGATGGCTAGCGTTTGAAGTATTTTCTGAAAAAAAAAATGAGATTCGTGTTTTACTTACACTAATTTGAATTAAGATATAATATATAGATTTGTTATAAGGAATATATTTGAAAATTCTTTTATTTTGAGAGCATTTTTTCTATTTATTCATATTACTTTAAAATTGAATCCTTTTATTTAAAGGTAAATGTAACTGTTTATAAAATTAAAACTTATATTTATATAATATGCTAAGGTGACAATAATGGGTCGCGTTCATCCTCAGATAGGAATGTGTGGTAATATTAGGCTTAAACATTCTGATGTCCTAAACTAGGCAATTGTTAGACTTTTAATAATCTACATTGTATCATACATACGCTACTTAATTTTCATTCATACCTTAAATAACTATACTGTAAAAATATTTTAATTTTTAAATTAAAAACAACCAACTACAAGCAGCCGATTAACAATGAAAAACAACGAAAGAAGTGGCTGTTGCAATTCAAAAGAGCAAATTGAAAATTCACAAACAATTTAATGACTCTTTGAGGGAATCATTAAAAAAAATACTGTAAACATCAGATACTACTTTTAAAATATTTGTAAAAGATTATATTTTGAAAATTTAAATATTTTGAAATACGCTTTTCACTTCTATTTATGTTTATAAGGAGTAACGTTGAACTCAGTATAAGTTCAATCAATCATGAGTTCAAAAAGTTGGATTCTGTGAATCGTTCCTGGAAATTATTTTATACAGGACTAGGGGGGCCCCGCCCCCCTGCTCGCTATGCTCGCCAACCCCCAGCGTAATCGCTTCGCGATTCCAAATTATTGGCTACCCCTGCTTGCTGCGCTCGCCAATACCCCATGGTATGAATAAGCAGTTGCAGAACTTTCAAATGATGTGTCACACGACTGGTGTTGTAAAGAAATTAAAAATGTGCCCCCCTGGGGGGCAGAGTGGGAGGCGACACAAAAGACATCCATAATATGAATAAGCAGCTGCAGACCTCTCAAATGATGCGTCACACGACTGGTGTTGTAAATAAATTAAAAATGTGCCCCCCTGGGGGGGCAGAGGGGGGTGACACACAAGACATCCATAAAATGAATAAACAGTTGCAGACCTTTCAAATGATGTGTCACACAATTTGTGTTGTAAAGAAATTACAAAATGCGCCCCCTCTGAGGGCAGAGGGAGGGGGGGTTACACACAAGATATCCATAATATGAATAAGTATTTGCAGACCTCTCAAATGGTGTGTCACACAATTGGTGTTGTAAAGAAATTAAAAATGTGCCCCCCCCGGGGGGCAGAGTGGGGGATGACACACAACACATCCATAATATGAATAAGCAGTTGCAGACCTTTCAAATGATGTGTCACACAACTGGTGTTGTAAAGAAATTAAAAATGTGACCCCCCCTGGGGAGAACAGAGTGTGGGGGTGACACACAAGACATCCATAATATGAATAAGCAGTTGCAGACCTTTAAATCGTGTGTAATACGACTGGTGTTGTAAAGAAATTAAAAATGTGTCCCCCCTGGGGAGCAGAATGGGGGATAACACACAAAACATCCATTATATGAATAAGCAGTTGCAAACCCCTCAAATGATGTATCAAACGGCTGGTGTTGTAAAGAAATTAAAAATTTGGCGAAATATTACAGTTATCGCCAAGTTGGCGTCACTTTTGACAACTAATTTTGGTCGCCAAATTTGGCGATATATCGCCAAGTTGGCGACAAATTTGGCGATTGTTGGCGATGGTAACCTTTCCTCTCTTTATGGTAACCCATGCGGCGATGCATAGACGGAGTCCTTTCCTGATTGGTCTATTCGACTCATGGAAGGATTGGACAACCCGGATTCGTTAGTTCCGGAAATCTTCCACATCAGCATCATTCCAGGAGTCATTCCTTTTAAGGCTAGTTTTTTTTTTACTATAGAAGGATTAAACTCGGAATTATAAACGTCGCTGAAATAAAAAAATAAAAATCGTCGCTGAAATTATTTTGGTGCCATCTATCGATATTTAGCATAAACAGTCCTTTTTTATGTATTTTAGCAGTTTTCAAGGAATAGAAAATAAAAAGATTAGTTCTTATCAATTATTATTTTAGATAAAAATATAAGGGAAAGATTTACAATTTCGTTTTAACATAGTAAGTTTGTAGAGGAGAAAATAAACTCTGTGGTATTAGTGCAACTAATAGTTAAAATTTTACATTTAGACGTGATTTACATTTGAAATTTAGTTTACTTCCTATATAACTTTGAGAAATGATGCAGATTAAGTTAATATAATTAAAAATCTGCTGTTTAATGTGTTACAGAATAATTGAAATTTACTTTATGAGTTTCAAAATAATTTTTAAGTCACACAGTCACAAATGAAAGTATGTCCCAACGTTTTTGGGTAAAGCATAAAATAAAAGTATTCTACTCAGTAAAATAAATATATAAATGCTTTTTATAACAAGTTTTATAGAATTAAGTATTTTATGCAAAACACACACACACACACACATATATATATATTTGTGTGTATGTAGTGCAATTCGATTTTTATGCTGTAATATTTAAAATTTGGATGTAGTTCTGATATTTCCAAAAGTGGCATTTTTTAGTTTAAATATCTGTATTTTAAATATCATTTTAAACTATAGTTTATATAATATCTTTGTTTTAGTCACACAAAATCAATTGATACTATTTTTCTATTAACAAAATGCAAAAATCATAAAATGCGTTTTTTTTTAATTGACAGGAAAGTATTTTCAATGCACAATTTTCATCACTAAATGATGTTAGAAACTGTAGCTATTTTGATGGAAGGGTTTTTTTTTATATTGTTTCATAATAATTTAAAAAGAGAGGTTTAAATCTTTTTTCAGTTAGCATTTTTTCTTATTATTCATTCATATTTAATAATCATGTTGATTGTTTTTAACTTCAGAAAAAAGTAATATAATCACTAATGAAATTTAATGCTGTCATCTACAATAAAAAAATTGAAACTACATTCATATCACGTGATGCTTAAATTGAAAGCACCAGTGCCGCGAACCGAATACTATTTTTTTGTACAAGTCCTGTGATTGAAAATCTATATTAAATTTTCATTTCTATTGTCTACTTTCATTATCCAAACTTCTAAATATAGTTTTGAAGACATTTCGTTCACCGTTGTTGTTGATCAACGTAATAGACTAGTTTTTAAATAAAAATAGAATACATTATGTTTTCATATTTTTAAATTTAATATTATATGTTATTTTATTTACAACTAATTTAGACTAATATTGAGCAGTTCCTATTATGTTAAAAACAAAAATCTATTTTTAAATTAGCGAATAATAATGAAATATATATTTTTGCTGTAAAAATCATTACATATGTATGTAAGATAATATTTCAATTTTTTTATGGCTAATTACAACAGTTTCAGGAAGAATACATACATACACTTTTCAAAGAACCGAAATTTGAAATTATCATACTTTATATTGTTCGAACATATTACAGCTTCAAATTGGGTACATTTATTTATTTATTTTTATAATTTGAAGTTCAGATTACATTTATGACAATTGTATTCTATCAAAACTACTTCAGATTCTTTATAAATCTGCATGTAGTAAAAATTGTTATAATAGCATACGAAATAGGTATAAAATATGGATTCAACTGGTATGGGGTCTAAAAAGGTAATTGATATTGAGCTATGGGAATGAATTTCATTCCGTTGAAAAATGATCCTTCAGGGAGGTTTCACTGTATATTACATATATTTCTTACTTTTTACTCCAAAAACGCTATATATATTAAAATAAATTGAAAATAATTAAACGTACAACATTTTAATTTAAACATTTAAGTTAACATTTATTCAAAGAAGATTAAGGAAATGCATTTATATTTTACCTCTGTTAGAGGTCTGAGAAAAAATTGATAGTATATATTTTAAATCACATTCTAGAAGAACCAAACTTAGTATTAAAGTGAAATCAAGAAGCAGAATTCTTTCTGAGGAATAAATTTAGTTTATTCGAACACATTGCAAATGTAGAGTTAAAGCAAAAGTACATAAAAAGAAGTAGTTTTTTTATATAATAACTAGGGAGATGACTTAACAAATTAAAAACTCTTGGATGATCATGTACGAGTCTCTTAAAAGAAAAGAGATTGTGATAAAAATGTCTGTGTTAACGTATTTTATGTGTTAAATCAGAATTAATCCATTGAAAAATTTACTCGAATAAACAAAAAGCTGCATAACTAATCGGATAAAACTCTATTGGCATTTTCAACACAAAATGTCTAAAATTTAACATTTTAATAAATTTTAGTAATAACATTTTAGTAAAAACAAAGCACATGAATATAATGCTTTTACATTGATTCGTATGTTTATAAATATGTTAGTAATTACTATGCAAATAAAATATTTCGCTAAATTTGGGTGAATATGCAGTCACGTGAACGCCAAGTTAATTCTACATACTGGATTCGAAGTGGTTGCATAAAATACATTTGAATATGTTTTAAAGACTAGTATGTTTAAGGCTTATAACACACTTTTAAAGACAGTTAAGCCTTCACCGTAACTTCTTAGTATGCTATATTGTGCAGTTGGTTGTAACCATCACTCAACATCATTTAATAATTAGTTGGTTCAACAATTATCGTCAATAATGTACACACACACATACAAAAGAAAAGTAACACACCCCAAATAATTTCTCAACAAATTATCGTAGAAGAATATTTCTGTAATCGAATGATAGCAAATAAGATTTACTTTAAATTATACATATAAAATTTGTTAAAGGGGTCATCTACATATTAAAGCAAACAGAAAATTCTTTTTCTTTTCAATAGTCCAATTTTAACAAGATATTTCAAATCTCCGTTTAAACTATGCCTAGACCATAAAATAGAATCATGTGAATGAAACTTTTTTAAATGATAAACATTCAACATTTAATTTTTCTAATGATAAATTATAATTTCGTATTTTTTTTAATATCTAATGAAATTATATTCCTAATGTGTTATTTTTTTTTTTATGTAGCAATAATACTAAAGTGCCCAAACATAAATACGTTGAATTTGCATTTTTTATAATTTTATGATATGAATTATGAATTAGAAATTAATATTAAAAAAACATGAATTTTAATTAAGAGGTTTCTTTTATGGTTGATTGATTTTTCTCGTCCGATTATCTACGCTAATGGGATATAGGACCAGGGGGAGTGCCCTCCGTGGGGGTCTTTCTAAGGGAACCTAACCCGTATTTACGCAAGGTTCGAAGAAAACCACGGAAAACTCCGAACGGTTAGGCCGACAGCCGCGATTGGGTTCGAACCCAGCACCTGCCGTCTACCAGTTGAGAGGTCCGAACCTCTCGGCCACTGGTGGGGCGTTTCTTTTATGGATTTAGATTTATCAATTTCTGCTTTGTGAAATTCCAAAATTTCATTTTTTTTCAAGTAGTTTTCAAATTATGCTTAAAAAACTTCAAAATGATGGTTTATGGGATCGTCTACAATAGAAATGTGTCTTTATTATGCTATCCTGCAATCTAGCAGTATTGGATGGCTGCTTGAAAGGCGCCTAAGATGCCATGTAAGGACCTCTTTTGGTCGACAATCGAGTATTGAACTTCAATTAGGAAATAACCCCTAAAATATACTCGTTTTAAAATAATTAATTTATCGCAAACTTTTCGTACGAATTGCATGAAAAATTGTTTTTAAGGTAATTGAACGGTGTAGAATTCATTTATACTGTCAGAATTCAGTACAGATTTTGAAAAAAAAAAAAAATATGGTTCCTTTAATTTGTTGATGGCCCCTAAGCAAATTCCATATACATCATTTAATAGTAGACTTTATTTTAAAAAAATCTAGTAATTTTCTTCTACGATTATTATTATTATTATTATTATTATTATTATTATTATTTTATGCTGAGTTACTAGGATTTCTTTTTTCAATGGTTGATGTGGAACATCAAAAATTAGTCTTAGATACATATATGCTCAATTTCAGAAGTATATTTGCTATTTAACTTATTTGCATATTTTGGGGCAGGGGCACATAAATTCGGAGGGGTGAAACATTGGTTTGGAGTTTATAGGGCTAGATTTGTGACAGCGGATGAGACGTCGCTACCGTCATTTGGACTTAGGATCATAGAGACGAAATCACGTCCCTTAAATTGTCCCAAATCTAGTCCCATAATCTCCAAACGAATCATTCACCTTCACCCATCCCCTTTAAAAAATCATTTAAAATTATTTCTTTAAACTTCACCTCTTCCACCAAAACCATGTTAATATTGCTGCCACGTTTTTTAAATTGGCTTCGATATTCTTCATCAAACACTGCGAAGAAACATTGTATATACATTAGGGGCGATAATTGTTGAACCCCTCACGGACAGTATAAAGAATAAATAAAATAATATAGATTATTATCGATTACTTTATATAAAAAATGATTTCAGGTGTTTAATTGTGTAAATTTTTTCTAGAATATACATTGAAGAATATTTGTTTATCATATTTGTAACTATACGTTCTTGAATGTGCATCTACGGAAGCTTATAATTTAAATTAAACTGCAATAGAAATGTTATAAAAAACAATTTAGATAATACGGTACTATAGCTCATATACTTTAGTAAAATCATAATAAACATGAGAAATTATAGAATGCATACACGCAAAACAGATTGGAAAAATGTAGATAAATAAAAGTGTTTTCGAGAAATGCCATTGTCTACTAAAATCAATTTTATAAAAATGCTAATTGCTTCGAATTCCATAAAATGTTTTTGAATGGAATCACTTTGGTTTGCATTTTGAGAAATACACATGTTTTGCAATAATTGTAACAATAATAATCATCAGATATTATAAGAATCGATATCTTAAAGAAATGTCGAAGGAAACATAAATTGTTACAAAATTCTTATATGTTTTATGGTGAGAATCAATTGACTATTGTATAGAAAAATTTAAGAGTAAACATAAAGAATTAAAGAAATGCGGGACATTTCTACATTTCTACATTGTTGTACATTTTAAAATCAATGTATTCATAAATGAGACCATCATGACAAGAAAATCTATTACATTTTACCTTTATATATGAATAACTATACAAGGATTCACACGCTTTAAAATGACCAGAATAAAAGTATTGGATTTCTGAAAATTTTAGAATTCATTTTTTGACACATTTACATGTTTTGAGATTTAAAAAAAAATGTTTTTTCAAAATATCTGTGTATGAGTATCGGCGTATGTAACTCTGCTATAATTACATAAATATTTGGCCCATTCTACTTCAAGAACTAATGAAATTTAATAAAAAATCATATACAGATAGTGTCTGATTGAAATTGATGCTAATTAAATTTTAGTGTAAATCGCTCGACAGGTGCTATACCGCATTATTTTACGATTTATGCAACAGTTATATCTCAATATCTAAGGCACGGATTTCTATCAAACTTGAGATTCATTAGTTCTTGACATGAATTAATGATGTAAATTTGATGTAAATCTCTTAACAGGTAACTCTGCTACGCTGCATTTTTCACGATTACCTGAATAGCTGTATCCCAAGGATTAAAGCACGGATTATCATCTAACTGCAATTCCAGTAAGTCCGTGTTATTAAACAGTTCTAATTACATTTTGGTGTCCATCTGTCTATAGGTAGTGCTGCTATGTTCAATTTTCCCGACTACTGCAATAGCTTTATCTTAAGAACTAATTAACGAAATTTCTTCATATTTCAGATCCAGGTATATAATGTTCATATTACTGTTTTTTTAGCTCACAGGCTATCATAGCCTGAGAGCTTATGTGCCCGTCCGTTCTGTATGTACGTTCGTACGTGCGTTCGTGCGTAACGCGATAACTCATGATAAAAATATCGGATCCACTTGAAATATTGTATATAGGTATATCCTGATAAAGCGCTTTCCTGATTAGTTTTTGGAGTTCATTCGATAGGTATAAGAGGGGGAATGCCCCTCCCCTTAACTGATATAAACGGGATTTTCATGCAAAATTTAGAGTTTTCGTTCAAAATTTAGATATAGGATCATTCTGATGAGGCGATACCGTGACTGTTATTAGGTGTTCATTGAATGAGGATAAACAGGGGGAACGGGGGGGGGGGCTCACGCCCCTCCCCTTAATTGATACATTGATTATGGGACACTTGCGATTTTAGACATTTTACTAAATATCTAGAAAAATACATGAGGAATCATCTCGAAACTCTTAGTGTATAAATATAATAGTATACGTCATACATCTCCGTGGAGATTTTTTCCCGAAACTCCAAAGGGGACCGTCAACAAATTAAAAAAGAATGAATATCTTTTGAATAACCCTGTCAAAACTAATGTAGCAAAAGCGCTCAAACTCTAGATTGTGATTGTATGCCTTATTGTAATAAGCCTTGTTCATTTTTATGCTAATAGCATGCATACTCGCAGAGTAATTAAGGTTTTTATAAAAATGATCCCAAATTTTTCCAAGTTTTTTCCTTATAATTTTCAGATTTCTTAATATAAAATATTATTTTTTTCAGAAAATATGACAAACAACATTGCACATAGTACCCTGTAATCAGAATTAAAAAATAATGAAAATTGTATAAAAAATGAGTTGGTTTACTAAATAATTTTTTACTGCGCATGCGTCAACGATATCAAAATTTCATTTGCATATTATGTTAGCTAAATGTATAGAGCAACTTTTGTGAAAGTCACAAAAGCATAACTTGAAAATTCTGGCAATAATCGTCAAATGAATAAGTCGAAAATCCGTTATTCTCAAAATGAAGCAAAAACAAGAGGGGTTGTATCCATATATTCATTGATTAGTGTCAATATAGAATACACAATATGGGATGTACTACTGCATTTGGACTACTGTATTTGCTCATTTTTTTGCTTCATTTTGGAAACAACGGATTTTGTCCTTTTTCTATAGACGATTACTTTCAGAATTTTCAAGCTATGATTTTGAGACTTTTACAAAAGTTGCTCAATACATTTAGCTAACATAATATGCAAATGAAATTTTGATATCTTTGACGCATGCGCAGTAAACAATTATTTAGTAAACCTACTCAATTTTCATACAATTTTTATTATTTTTTAATTCTGATTACAGGATACTGTGTGCAATGTTGTGTGTCATATTTTCTGAAAAAAATATTATTTTATATTAAGAACTCTGAAAATTATAATGGAAAAACTTGGAAAAATTTGGGACCATTTTTATAAAAACCTTAATTACTCTGCGAGTGTGCATGCTATTTGCATAAAAATGAACACAGTGTATTACAATAAGCCATTCAATCATAATGTAGAGTTTGAACGTTTTTGCTACATTAGTTTTGACAGGGTTATTCAAAAGATATTCATTATTTTTTAATTTGTTGACGGTCCCCTATGGCGTTTCGGTAAAAACTCTTCACGGAGATGTATGACGTATACTATTATATTTATACACTGAGAGTTTCGAGATGATTCCTTATGTATTTTTCTAGATATTTAGTAAAATGTCTAAAATCGCAAGTGTCCCATAATTAATGGCAATATAGTGTATAAACGGGATTTTTATGCAGAATTAACAGTTTTCGTTCAAAATTTAGATATAGGATTACTCTTATGAGGCGATACCGTGGCTGTTATTAACTGTTCATTGAATAAGTATAAACAGGGGGAACGGGGGGCTCATGCCCCTCCCCTTAATTGATATAAACGGGATTTTCATGCAGAATTAACAGTTTTCGTTCAAAATTTAAATATAGGATCCTTCTGATGAGGCGAGTCCGTGGCTGTTATTAGGTGTTCATTGAATAAGTATAAACCCGGGGAACGGGGGTTCTAATGCCCCTCCCCTTAACTTGTATAAATGGATTTTTCAAGCAGAATTGTCAGATTTCGTTCAAATCTCTGAATAGTTTTTTAAAGATTAATGGTTAAGTATAAAAGAGGCGAATAACTCCTCTTAAATTATATAAATGCTAAATGGGTTTTTAAAAAGAATTATCCGATTTGCTCTGAATTTTGGATATAGATTTTTTATATGATAAAGCATGTCCTTGATAGTTTAGGAGGTTCAGTTATTAAATATAAAAAAGGGAAAAGGGGAGAGCTGTTTCCCCTTCTTATTTTTTTTTCGAACGGAATTAACGAAAATACAAGGCTGTAATGTACTATTAGTATGCGTAGCCTGTGAGCTCAATGCCATCAGTTTAACTCGGCAATATTCTTTTTATTATGTTTCGGTATAAATTGTTTAACAGATGGCACATTTATTTGGCAATTACATTTATATCCACGATTGTCTCGAACTAAATTAAGAACTAATGCACAGAATTACACGCCTTTAGAATACTCACGATGAGCATAGATCGTCGTTTACATTTGGCTTTTGTGCTGGTGAATTTTGAAGAATTAATTTGCATGAGATTATAGAAAGTTTTGGATTTGCCACATCTGAAAATTAGATAATAGTGAACAATACTTTACGAAACTTCTCTTGCTAAAGTCTCTTAAATCCCCTGAGTAGCTGGATGCGTACGAAACTTGCATGCAAACTGAAAATACAAAGCTTCATTTTAACCTTGCATTCATTTTAAACTGGAAAATGTGAGATTACACGAATAAGACAACGCTTATGGATATTTGAATGTACATAAAGTTTTTAGTTTAAATTTCGACTTTAGTCGATGTTTTTCATTTTTATTCAGATTTATTTATTTATTTATTTATTTATTTTACTGCTACTTGTCATTAATAATTAGAATTATCACTGTAAATAAATGTTTTTTCAACTAATACGGATTAAAATACCGATTAAAGCATACAATATGTAATCTGTTGGAAAATAAATATAAATGTGTATATGTTTAACATAAAACATAAAAAAGGATAAATTTATAGTCGCTAATTAAAAATAAAAAGAATAATGATGCTTAGTTTTTAATACTGTTTTCGAATTAAATAAAAAAAATATTTTAAAATTTATATTTACTTTTAAAATAGTTAAACAGTCATGTAGTGAATACAGAGGAGTAAGAAAAAAATTCTTTATTTGATACATTGAACAGTTACCTCAGATTGTTATAATCAAATTTAACAAAGAAAGAGTTATAAAATATTTTAAAACTATGCAGCAAGAATATGCTATTTTAAGAAAGCCAAGAATTGGAAAGCTAAAATTTGAAGAAAACAAAAATTTTAAATATATTCGCTCTATCTTCAAAATGCTAAATATGTAATTTCTGAAAAAAAAAGTGTTTAACAAAATGGGGTTTAAGAACAATATTTTCCAAACTTTCTTATATAATTTTGAAGAGACATATAAAAATCAAAAAGGTGCGTTAGTAACATTTGTTCAATCATTATATCACTAAAGAGCGGAGGAAAAATTTACTTTCTCACTTCACTTGAACACAAAACTTATTTTGACACCTATCAAAAGGTCACATATAAGAAGAATTTTCAAATTTTGTATTAGATAGCTTAAGTGTTCCTTAGGTTACATAATATATCCAAGAAATAATAGCTGTAAAAAAATCTTGTGGAGTATTCAGTGGAGCAGTTAGTTATCAAGTAAGAGTTAGAGTATCTTGGCGTCCTACTTTGTAACACACATGATATAGGTTACTTTGAGTAAGGAAATTACTTTATCTTCTGGATATCATACAATATTCAACAAAAAAGATAGACTGAATCTGAGTCAAGTTTAATATATTTGGTTGACTCGCACGTACAATTTTAGAACGTATTTGTTTATCTTGATCTATCATTTATCTAATATAAGCATATATTTATAGGTTAACATTGCGCACACAAGTTCTTTTAAACAAATTGTTATGTGGTATGGGGCAAGCTAAACAGCAGATAGTTTTTTAAATAATTTATTTAGTATATGCATAAACAAAATTATCAAATAAAAAGAGTGGTCATCAGCTACTTAAAAAAAAAGTGTAATGAATAAAATTTATGTACACCCATGTTTATAAAATTTATTCAAGATAAAAATTCTTAAAATTCTTGGCGATTATTCAGTGGATGCGTTGAGATATCTTGAATTCCTACTTTGTCAAATACATGATATCGATTCCGGAGAATAATGGAACCACTTCATCCTACGAATAGCGTGAGATAATCAGTTAAAGGTAGAGTGAATTTTGGTTGAGAATAATCCATCTCATCTACACTCACCTAAAGTTTCGGAACGTATTTCTTTATTTTTAGGTATTTCCCAGACACCCGTTTTAGACAATTATGCACATATCCATTTTTATAAAGAAATCTTCATTATATTTGGTGTTTGTAATATAACAGATACTTTTAAATGTTATTACATTTATCACAAACCATTGCCAAATGGTAACAGTGAGCATAAGCTACAGGGAATCCTATATATTGAATCTATATAAAATATTAAAAATCATACTGTCATCATTTAAAATATTATGTCTTATTTGTAACAAAATTAATCCAGATATTTTAAATATTCATTTACATATATCTGGAAGCTTTTTTGTTAATACCTAGCGTATAACACGCATGTATACATTTTAACAGATTTTCAAACATGCTCATTAAACACCAAAATATAAAACAAATAATTTGGCGAAAAAGCTAACAGTGTATTTTTCATCGTTGCTATTAACGATATGACACTTGCTTTTGCAAAGTATGTTTTAGTTTATATGTTTAGATTAATAATGTGCATACATATGTATTGAAAAGTAATTTTAATGAAAAATGAAATACATTCCAGATATTTTAGTGACTTTTGACGTCTTAGATATGCATTATATTTACATAAGAAACTTACACAAACGATTAACACACAGAAAAGAACATAAAGCATTTACATTACTCTTCTATATTAGCATAAATGTAAACATCAGTTTTTAAAAATGATGTTTCAATAAACCTGTTTACGCCGCTGAAAATATTTAAAGATAAACTTGAGATGTAATGCTCTTATAATGAAATGTAAATAAATATTTGTATTCTGGAATTCATTATGGTAATTATGTTAGAAAACGTTAATTAATTCAATTACTTTTGTGTATTCTGATTCAGGAAGATGATATTTGTATTTGAAGTAATTTTTTTTATTTTTCTTTAAAATAATAAAATTTCGTTTTGCAAATAAATATATGCACTGTCAGTTATTTTAAAAAATGCTTTAAAACTAATTATTAACAAGTAATAACAGGTATTTTCTTAATTGCGACCACATAATAAAACTTCATTTCATAACTCTTTTAATTATATAAAAAAATCGCTAAATCTTTTAATTGCTTTTTTGTGTTTGATAAAATATATTTGTTCGCTATTTGAACGGAAAAATACCAGCATTATTATTGTATACCATGTTATTGAAAAAATTTAATTATCTAATTTTTTTTACTGTTTCTTTCATGCAAATGTTAGATAATAAATAAATACGAATCGTTATTTTTGTAACAACTAAAATAGAATCAATAAAAAACAACCTTAAATTCTCATAATCTTTGCTTTTTTGATATTTTAATAAAGTTGGCACATTTTGTAAACAAATTTAACACATTTATGTTTTATAAAAATTCGAAAAATAATTAATATTAGCTTTGAACATTATGGAATAGACGAATTATTTATTTAAATATATTTTCTTTACATTAACCGGCAATATAGAATTAAAATACTTTGATTCTTAAATTGCATATTTGTAAAAGTATGCAAATTAATAATCAAAATACTTTTTTATTCTTTAATCTATGTAATTTTCAGAGTTTAAGTACAAGAAATTTCAGAGTTTAAGTAAAAATGAACCATGATACTGATAAAAAAATGGTTACTGAAAAGTGAATTTGCTCTTAAATAAATTTTAAATTTCATACCCTAAATATTTAATAATTTTTTTACTTCCTCTATACTGGTAACGCTGCATTAACTTTACTACTTTGAATCATAAATAATGTTTTGTAGTCATTAGGATCTCACAAAGCACTTCTTTTTTAATCTAAATTTATGATAAAAAGATAATACAAATTATGCAAGGTGAAGCAAATCATTTTGGAGTCATGTCATACATAGTTTGCTATATTAAAAAAATATCCTTTTAGTTTTTGCATCAATAATCATATAAATGCTCAGTGGGATATCTAAAATATTATTCACCTGAGAAATAAGAAATTCTTGTAACTGCACTTGAGAAAACTATCTATTACCATGTAGACATACCGATAAATCCACGAAAAAAAATCTTTTTTTTAAAGAGTATCAATGTTTGAAATTTTATGCAGCTAAAATGTAGATGGACATATAATTATAAACAAAATCATTAAACATTAAAATGCATTTAAAAACTGTTTTGTTACCAAATTAACAACACAGAATATGTGTACATACATTCTGACACTTTTTTTAGATAAGCTGAGGAAAAGCATCGTACGCCAAATGAACATCGGATACGTGAAGTGCTATTTAAGAGTGCCATGTTAATAATGATTTTTTTTTATCAATTGAGTGAATACATCACCAAATTCAATCAGAGAAATAGACGTAAGTGTAAAAAAATCGTAAATTCAATATCCCTAAAATTTTCTTATTCTCTTATAATATCCGATTTCATGACGTTGATAATGAGAATAGTTCTAAACCAAACAGAATACTCAGGATGTTACATTAAAAAACTTATTTGATTACTAAATTCTAATATTTAGCATTACAATTTCTGTTTAGTAATACACTGCAATATAGTATAACATAATTGCAACACTATCTGAACATAATAATCAAAACTTGTCAATAAAATATTTTGCGATACATACATTTCGGTAATGCTCTGAAGGTGTTTCGAATGTGTTATGCCCAGTAAAATGTAAAAATTGTTGTTAAAAATATCAAGATAAAAGAATATGTTTTCAAACCATCCATTCTTAAAATTGTGTATTTTTGTATTCCATTCGACGTTTTCGAATTCACATCACATGAAAATGTTGTTAAGTTGGTGACATTTTTCTAAAATGTATTTATTTTTTGTGTTGAAGAATTTTCTGTGTACGTTTTCATACACGGATAGATTTCTCAAGTCGTCAGTTTTATATTATAAAATATCGAATTTTGTAAGCCTAAATTTATTAAAATGCATTAATATAAAAAATCTGTAGATTCAAATGCATAGTAATAGATATTTTTTTATGTACATTGGTGTTCAGGTCTGTTCAAGTCTAATGAAACTTATATTACAAAAGCATCTTTTTACCTCGTTTAAATGCTCAGAACACGTTATTTTAAACCTTTTAATATCATAAAGTTTAATATACAGTCCACATCTATTCATATATATTTTATGCAAAAACATAGGCAAAACTTCTTATTCAAGAAATAAATTTGCAGATCTTGACTTTGATTGTCAGTTGCACAAACCATGCACTTATTTAATTTCGGTCTATGTAACACTGCCAACATTCGATTCTTTTTTTGCCAAGTAGTATATGTGTGTCTGTATTTATTAGAAGAAGTGTACACTGTAAAACAAATCTGCAAAGGTTCTAAACCTTTTCTAGGAAACTGGGATTCCAAGAACTTTACCTGTAACGGTAACAGCAAAAATTCAAGTTTCAGAATCGATTACATGAATTTTTCCTGTTATCGTTACATGAAAAGTTCTTGGAATCCCAGTTTCCTAGAAAATGTTTAGTACCTTCACAGATTTTTTTTACAGTGTACTGCTAAGAATATTTAAAAAAATTACTTATTAAACCATATTGCAAATACGTGAAACATTTTTAGAACATTTTAAAAAAATGTTGTTAAAAACTTCATACTTTATTTTCAGAAATACAGTTATTGATATATATTGGCAAAATTAATAAACTCACTCAGTTATCTCCAGATTTTGTTTACTATAAATCGAATTCTGCGTTATTTCCATTTTAAAATTGTGTTGTTTAAAAAGTACTATGTACAAATTGATTACATTTTTTTAGTGTTTTAAAATCTACGGAGTTTACAATGTGTTTTTAATTTGGTGAAAAAGGTATGTGCAGCACAACACCATTGTAAAAAAAATATATTTTTATCAACATCATTTACAACACTATTTCAACAAAACTAACAAAACTAATTTTAGAACGGATTTCTAGATAACAACAGTTTTTCAATACATTAACAATTTATTTCGAGACAGCAATCTTTTACAACATATTAAAATCACAATGACAGCATGAAAAACGTTTCGTATATGAAGTAATAAACAACATATTTATATGTTGTATTTGGTGACATATATGGGTTCAAAATATGTTAAGTTGAATTTACAATACACATTCTGCATTTAGGTAAAATGAGACTTTAATTGATGAAAGCAATCTGAACAAAATCGGAAAAAAATATAATGTAGAATGTATTTTTAAGCTTTTATTCTCATTTTAGATTCCATTTGATGTTTTATTTTATTTTAAAAGCATTTACATCTTAAACCTAACCATCGTTATTATACAAACTACATTTTTCCAACTCAGCAAGAAAATGGCCAAGAAAGGAATCGAACCAACATCCTGGGATTAAATTGCCAATGCACTACCGTTTAAGCTCACTGAGCTAAAAACTTGCTAGTATATTGCGTTCAGATGACATCGGTATTAGACCTGTGTCCCATTCCCGGTGTAGGCTTTTTTTTTTTTTTTTTTTTTTTTTTTTTTTTTTTTTTTTTGCTCAACAGGAAATTTAAACTCGTATCGTAAATTAACCAATCGTTGAGACAGTATTCAAAATAAAAATACATTTCATCTAATTCCGAGCTTTTAATCTATCAAACAATATTAAGTTATTAGTGGTATTGGCAACGACATAAAATATAATTTATGTATTAGCAGGGAATTTTTCCATCAGTTTGTTAACATTAGTATTTAAATAAGGTTGACATGTGTTACCATAAAAATAGTAATTTGTAATGCTTTTTATATAACTTTTGCTCAAATGAAGATTTTAACTGTCAAGAAATTTACAAACTGTTTTCAACGAGTATTTACAAATTAGATAACTATTTAGCGAAGTTTTAAATTTTCAAATTAACTAAAATTTATGAGAATTGTAGCTTAGAGCATCATGCGAATAACTATTACAAAAAACTCCAAGACTTTTTTAAGAACCCCATAGAAAGTTATATATATGTAATAAATTAAAAAAAAATTCGCCATTTTTGCTGCCCTGAGTTTTATTCTAACGTTTTATGGAATATACTTTAATTCTCATTTTCCGTAATGTATTAATATTTTTAACGGCTTAAGTTCTTTTATTTTATTTTATTTAACTTATAATAATCTATTGATTATTTTCTTAAAAAGAGCTAGAATATTTCTTGAATGCCAAAATCTTATTGCGAAATCTTACATTCAGTACACAAATCCATTTTCCTTTTTAGAATTTAAAAAAAAAAAACATTTATCGAAACTTTAATTTTGTTTTATTATTTAATTAATCGTCTGCTAGGGATTCATACGCCTTGCGACTAGGCAAATTACGCTATTACGCGATTCGGTAAAGATTCCATGCATCTAGTCACGCCTACCGGCCAATTGGAGGTAGCGGGTTGGATTATCTTTGCGTTGAAAATGATTCTAATGGATCTTTATAAGCCTTACGTAAAAAGGGGAGGGGCTAGATTGGCTTGGAACTTTGAAAGAGTCGTTTTGGTTTTGAAGAGCGTAGAATGCTTTGGACCTTTCAAATGCCAGGATTTCCGTCTCATCTTCGGAATAATTTAGAATGTTTGAGATTATGCAGGCTTAGAACAAGATGTATATTAGGAATTTGTGAGACTGGAGAGATGTGATATATTTGATGGTCGTGCTAAAAATAATAAAGGTCTAAAAACTAATTTTCTTGCATTTTTACTGGAGATACTCTCATCGAACACAACTCCATTGCTTCTGACTACGGCTGCTAAACCAACATTGATAAAAAGACAGATGTTATTCCCAGAGAATCGATATATTATTTCAAGCAAACCTGTTTATTATTTCAAGTAAATCGACTTATTAATGCATATATATATATATATATATGTATATATATATATATATATATATATATATATATATATATATATATATATATATATATATATATATATATATATATATATATATATATATATATATATATTAACGTTTTCAGCTCATTTAACTATTTCTATGCATAAAAATTATTCTTACAGAACATTTAAATATTGTAAGTAATTACTTTATCGAAGATCACTTTTCTTGGCTCTTCAATATCCGATATAAATTGTAATTTTGATTTTATTTTTCTCTGCAAGCACTTTTTTTACGGGTTAATTCAGCGATGTAAAATATATACTGTTAAAAATATTCTCCTAGTTTGAACCAAATTTTGGTGCTCATTACCTGCCACTGTAAGGTGGTGAAATCTTGAACCAGTATTTGGAGATAATGTAGAACTGCAGTTCCAATAGTTATAACGAGGTTGAAATAGGTGGTGTGATGTGTCACCATCTTAAGATGGCTGCTACTCAGCATCAAAATTTGGTTAAAAGTAAGGCAAATTTTTTAACAGTGTATCCTTAGTTAGAGAAGAGTCAGTCAACATCTATTTGTCGTCTGAAGGTTTAAAACTGGCACGGTTTTTCTTGAGATTCTACCATGCCAAGTTCCTTTATTATTCAGCATTACAAAAATCTCAAGTTTAGATTTTTGTTTTGTTGTTGTTACTCACTGGTAAAATTTGCACTTATATAAAATAATCGCCTATATAGCATCAGGCACTCTCACCATAAATTCGCAAACATTACATTTAAAATAGGTTTTGTACTTTCTAAAATTCCATATAAATCTTATACAAGAACATTTTGATATGTTTTTTGCTTTTAAATGGGATATCTTTTAGAAAATGTTTTTAGAGCTTTTTATTTTACAGCTTATAAGTAAACACACATAAAATTTTAAGTTTCTAGATACCTCAGTATCGTTAATTTTTACAATTTTGAAGTGTGCTTTGCTCCTGATACCCCTTGGTTATTATATCACTAGTACAAAAAATAGCCTATATTGGAGCAGAGACTGTCCCCATCATTTTGAAATAATTACTTTATTATTTTAGGTAGATTTCGTATGAAATACTACCTATTGCAATCGCACCAATTTATATATCTATTATTCTATCTATCTATCTATATATATATATATATATATATCACTTTTTTATGGACACGATAGCTTCTATAATTCTTCACCAATCTCCACAAACTGGTACATAAAATCAAAGGGGAAAAAATCTCGTTTTGTTCGTTAATGGGCAAAATCAGACAAGGGGGTCGGAATAGGGGGCGTTTTTGTGAAAACCGAAAAAGCGCCATAACTTCTTTATTAAAGTAGATATCGAATCGGTTTAAAGTTTATATTACTTCTTAAAAATAGGCCAAAAGTTTATGTATGACAGATTTTTGATAAATTTAAAAGTGGGCTCAAGGGGAGAAAAAAACAGGGATTTTGAGAGAAAAAAATTCATAACTTCGTCAATATTCAAGATCTCAAGTCCAACTAAGTTTTATGTAAATGTTCTCAAAATTATCTAAAACTTTTGTATTATTTACAAGTTTTTGATAGGATCAACTTTTACCCATGAAAAAAATTAAAAACGAAAAGAAAAAGGGCGGTGAAAAAAGAGAAAAATCCATAACTCCGTCAATTTTTACGATATCAAATCTGATTAAATTTATTTTACATCTTGGAAGATGTCAAATAAAAAAAAATTTAAAAATATCTACAACTTTTATGTTGACAATTTTTTAATAGGACCAATTCGTATAGCAAAAAGAAATTAAACAAAAATAGGAGTTGGAGAAAAAAACCTCAAATCCAAACTGCTTATATTCTGACTCATTTTTAAATTCATTTTTGATTTTAAACGCATCCAAATGGTAGATCCTCTTATTTAGAAACTGTATAAAGTGAAGCACTGGTCAGTTTTCTGACAAAGACAGAATATATTTCAAAAAAGGCTACCAAAAAGGGTATTTTGAACAGAATTTCCCAAAGTCATCGGGACTGAAAATTGAAGGAAGTATTCAAATAAGAAATTGCTTTTTTTTTCTGACTCGCTTTTAAATCCATTTTTGTTCTCAAACGCATCCAATTTACAGATCCTCTTATTTAGGAACTATATAACGTGATACGTTGGTCAGATTTTTGATAAAGACGGAATATATTTCAAAAAAGGCTACCAAAAAGGGTATTTTGAACAGAATTTTCCGAAATCATCGTGACTGAAAATTTAAGGAAGTGTTCAAATAAGAAATTGCGTTTTTTTCTGACTCGTTTTAATATCTATTTTTGCTCTCAAACGCATCCAATTTACAGATCCTCTTATTTAGGATCTATATAATGTGATGCATTGATCGGTTTTTTGATAAAAACAGAATATATTTCGAAAAAGGCTACTAAAAAGGGTATTTTGAACAGAATTTCCCGAAGTCTTCCTTATTTGAAAATTTAAGGAAGTTTTCACATAGCAAATTGCGTTTTTTATGACTCATTTTAAAATCCATTTTCGCTCTCAAACGCATCCAATTTACAGATCCTCTTATTTAGGAACTATATACTGTGACGCATTGGCTAGTTTTTTGATAAAGATAGAATATATTTTTAAAAATGCTGCCAAAGTGAGTATTTCGCACAAAATTTTCCGAAGCAATCATGATTAAAGAATTAAGGATGTATTCAAACAACAAATCTGTTATTTTATGACTCATTTTTAAATTCAATTTTTTTTCTCAAATGCATTCAACTGACAGTTTCTTGTTATTTAGAAACTGTATAATGTGCTGTTTTGGTCGACTTATTTTTTAATTAAATTCAGAATTTATTTCAAAATATGTTGTCAAAATGGGCATTTGAGTTGAATTTTTCTTAAGATGATTCTGATAAAACCAGTTTTTGTAGAAAAATGAAATTAAAAATTTTTCATAAACGGCCAAATGAAGTTAATAAACTGAGTTTATCTCTAATCATATATACCCTCATAGCATGCATGTTCACAGTGACGTCACAATGACGTCACTGTGAGTCACTTTGGTCACATCACATCTGTGACGAAAATGCCACCACTCAGTGACGTCACAATGTGACTAAGATGTGACTTTCTAAAAACATTTTCACAGTTCGTCACAATGTTAATGTCAAAGTAGTCACAAATGACACACTTTTCACAAATTTGTCACATTGTGACGTCACAAAGTGGTCACAATGTGACGTCACAAAAAAGCTCTAAAACGGCCATAACGACTTCACATTTTAGTCACTGTGACTTCACATCGACGTCACGTGACGTCACATCGACCATCGATGGTCACAAAGTCACAATGTGACTTCACAACGACGTTGCAGTGACGTCACCATGTCTTACGGGTATGTATATTTGTTGTTGAAGTGAGCACTCTTCGAAATCTTTTTTATGTTGCATAGAAATCGTAATTTAGATTTTTTTTCCGAATATAACCTAATCAGTATTTACAAAAAGAAATCCCAACTTCAAAGAAAAACATTAAAAGTTCCAAACGGTTAATCAGACGGGCGTGATTGGTTACGGTTATTGTGATCGGTCGTGTAGTTAGTACTCTACTATATTATAAACGTTTATAAATTCATTTTAATTTACTATAAGATGTATTTTTAAAATGTTCTTTGGTGTCAGACTTTGAGATTAAATTTCATAATAACTGTCACATTAAATTTTTATACTTAATACTTTTATACGGAACATACTATGTTTAGAAAACCCATAACAAGATTTTAAAATGCATAAAAATTAAATTTTTTCTTAATGGAAATTCGTTGTATGAATGTGACAAGAAAATGTGAATCTCAGCACTGATTTAATGAAAAATACAAATACGTATAATTTAAAAATATTTAAAAAAAATAGTTTTTCACAAAAGTAATTACAGTTACATACATTACTCCAGAATATTTTAAAACAAAAGTGTCCAAAATAATTAAATTATTTTTATTTTTCATTATTTAATTACAGCGGCTAATGTGTTTTCTCTCTTAAATGTTCTGTTTTTTGTGTAAAAGTAATTACAATTTTAAATGTAAATAAAATAAATATCTTAAATCATTAAAGTTTTTACTTTCTACCGTTTGCTTTAAAATGTGCATCCTCTTCATTTTTTTTGTAATTTTAAAATTCGCTTCTTCATTTTAATTGCAAAAATGAGCCTTTAAAGGATTCTTTAAGTTAGTTATTTATGTTTGCAAAAGTCTTGGTTACTAAAAGCAAAGTTAAACATGTTTATAAATGAAATCAGTTCATTTTAATGTTTCATGATTTTTATTAATTATATAGTAGATTCTCGATTTACTGAGATCGAAATATCCGGGTAGCAGATAAAACGCGATGAAAAATACGAGTTTTATCTGCAATTTATTATTATGTTGATATGATGGTGCATGGAAATTAGCACTTAGTCAGAAATTGCGCATCAAGCGTAGCAAAGTGTAGCAAAGTATCGTTTGTACTGTGACGAAGCTCTAAAAATAGAGACCTTAATCTAATAGTGCACAGTACTTTTGCTACAATATAATAGCTGATTTTTTTGTGTCCCTGTAAATGCTATCTGCTTTCTATTATACACAAAGTAACTTGTAATAAAGCTTAGCAACAAATATCAATTTCATAAAATATGAAACAGTTAATGTAATTAACACGGTCATAAACAATATTTCAACCTATACCATTTTGCAATGGAATAATTTAATTTGATCCTGTAAATTAATAAAAAATTTCTTTGCATCACTAATTGTACAGAATTTAATTTTAATATATATTCATAGAGGTACATCAATTTTATTATGTTAGAAAGTGTGTAACATCATTAAAATGTACTTGAAATTATTTTTCCCATTGTGCATAAAGCAACGGAATTCGTTTGATTGATTCTGTATTAAAACGATTTTCATAAAATTTAAATGTCTCGACAAAACTATCCACAATTATAAGTTTAAATTTCAAAAGATTTGTATTGTTAGTTTTTTTTCCTTTCTTATATAAGCACGGGCAGACGGTCTTAATGAGACTATAAGTGCTTAGTAGTTATATAATTACGATTTCATCTAAAAATTATGAAGGTTAAGAAATCAAGAGAAATATTCTCTCACATGAACAAAAAAAAAAAAAAAAAAAAAAAAAAAAAAAATCTGCAGAAATGACGATACTACGGATTTTCTGAAAGAATACACCTCTAATGAATTAGTTTCAATTAATTTCTGATATATATGTATTCATTATAGACTATATAATATTGCCATGGTACAAGTACCGTTACTTGACATGTGGTATCGACAGGACTGATATTTGTAAATTATTAATTGGTATCTTTGGTTGAGACGTTTTGGCGTATTTCAAATATTTACAATATCTCTTATTAAGAAATGACAACAAAATGCACGATATCCACAAGATAAATCATTTAAATTATGACTGCAATACAAGAAACTATAAAGACCGCTCACTATCTAAAATATACTGTTCGTAGATATTTTTGGCACTTTCTCTCGGATCGAAACGTAAGAGAGTGACCAGGTGAATTACTGATTATTCCGATGTCTTACTTAGCATGGAAATAGGGATGTTAATTTTTTTTTTTCGTAGTGCGCCAAAAAATAGCATCTATAGTATCTGCAAGGTCTCTGCATCTATAGTCTCTGCCACCAATAGTCTCTGCATGGGTTGTGTACAATACAAGCAGTAAATTGTTATGCAGAAAAGTACCAAAAGGCCGGAAAATTTCGAAAATTGGATTCCGAAGAAACGGCAAAAATATTAACTTATAATTGTAATTCTTTATTTTTGTGTTGCTAGAACATAGTGATTTTTAAGGACCATCCCAAACTGATCAAAGAAATCTATGACCATTTATTAATTTTTGTCTTTTTACATTGTTTGTTTAATTTTCGAACATTCGGTCTATTGAGGAAACAGGAGATATAAACCCACTTGTAGTTTTCGGAAACTTTTTAACGCAAAGTGTTTTGAGAATTATATTTTTTTCTGTATTTCTTAGTTACCCCATATCTTGCTCATCTGTTATGATCCATTTTTTGTTTGATACATACTTCTTGATACTTTCAGCTTCCGTTAAGACAGTTTTTATTGTTTTTGTTTAATTGTTTAACATATATATTATCTATTTATTTATTTATTTATTTATTACGCATAACTTAAAATTTGTGTTTTTTAAATTAGTAATGAACATAATCAAATTAATTTCTATTATACTAAATATTAAAGAAATAAATTATGGTATTACTAATTTTATACATAAAATCATTATGATCATACAATTATTCATTTTTTGTTACATTTTTTATACAAAGCGGTTCTAAATTGTTTTTACAAAAGAAGAGGGGTGATAGAAAACATCCAGATAGTCAATAATCTCAATTTTCGCAAATGTCTGTTTTAATCATAAATACAGGGTGTTTCCCCCAAATTGACCTCCGTTTGATAAAGTAATTCTGTAAAAAATAGCAATATTGAGATAAAAATCAAATGTTGTGTACTGTTTTGTATGCAAAGGTATGGTTTTGAATGAAATGTGATAACATTATAAAAGGTCTTGAAATGTGGAGTTTTCAAGCAGTTGTTGATGCCGTATGGAATCTTACCGCATCCAAAATGTGAAGCGTCCAGTGCCTACTTTGGAGCTAGTGGAACCATTTTTTAAATATGTTTTCTGAAAATTTTTCTGAATGTTCTCAATGTTTCTGAAAATTATGGCTCTTTTTTACACATATTTCATAAATAATTACGCAATTTTCACCCATAAAACGCAGTTCATGACCTCGTGTTCTATGGAAAATTTCCATCCTCTTCTGTCTATTATTACTACTCTGATTTTCCAAAATCAGTTAAGAATAAACATGTACAAACCACAAAATAAAAGTTATGTTCGTCACAAAATCATTAGAAAATACAATGGATTTAAAAAATAATAAGGTACTGATCTGTTAACTCGTCGACCAATTTCGCCAAATTATACAAATCGCCAAAATAACGGCCAAATTATTTTTATTGCCATAATTTTTATTTTATATAACGAAAAAAACAAACAAACAATTAGTAGAACATTAACCCCCTGGCTGCCCAGCCAAAGGGTAATATTTTAATGTTGTTTTCTCTGTAATTTATTAAAAATATTAAAAAAAAGATGTTTTTTCCAACCTGATACAAAATATGTTATTAGTATCGGTGTATAATCTTTGATAGCATCAATCCTAACTTAATTTTTCAGAACTGGGTTTTATTTGTGGAATTATACTAATTTAAATATTGCTTACGTTGCAGTGAAACCTGCAGCTTAGTGTGTGAAAAAATCAGCCGGCGGCAGTCAGGAGATTAATAAAAATATTAATAAAAAGTTGAAATAAAAATAACTGAATGACATTTTAAACACGTTAATCGTATTTAATGTCATTGAATGTGACATTCCCGATCATCCATTATTGGCATTTAATCTTACATTTTCGCGATAATGTTTTGGTCGACGGGATAACCTTGTAGTACCAGTAATAATAATAATAATAATTGAAAAAACTTATTATTTACTTATTTTTAACTATAAACAAGAGTTGATATTGCTTCATATATTTTAATTTCTAAAAAGTTGAAATTTTAACAAAATTAATATTTAACAACGGAATATTTTCCACTGCATACATCTGCTTTAAACAAATTCCTAACATGTCAAGTTATTTTTCAATGATATATTTTCTCTAAATTGTCGGAAGATAAAAACCTGTTCCCGATATTATTTTCATATTTTATTTTTGGTACGATTTATACAAAAAAAACGAATGTAGATTAAGTCTTGAAAGCATCGAATTTAAATGCAAGAGAAATTAATCAGACTGTGATTAAATGTAACTGAAAAGTAAGTATGTTATCTTAGCTGTTATATAAGGAATAAAAGTAACTTAACAAAGTAATTTACGATACTTGGTATCTTTAATGAAATTTATGTTAAGAAAAGCGTCAGAAAAAAAGATATATTTTCTGAATTTTTCGGCAATAACACATATTTTTACTGAGTAAGATGGCTAAAAAATTCATGAACTTTGATGTTTCATAAACTATTTAGTATATTTCTTTTTCCATTTTAGTTGTCATAGTGTAGAAAAATGGACATAAATTTAATTTAATGGATGGAGAGATCATTTTTTATTTTCTTTCATATATAAATATGCATGCATCCCACTGCAAAATAATTCAATACCTGACAGTTATATTTAATTTGTATACATTTAGTAAGTAGCAGAATATGTCTTGCATAAATTATCTTAAGGTAATTGTAATAAAAACTATTTTTAATCTTCCAGTATAAATGCATTTCATTTACTGACATGCTATAGATAAATATCGAATATCAAGATTACTTAGAATGCAGTACATAACTGGTTGCAAGATTTTGGATAGATTCCATGTTGTCTCATTAAATACTAATATACATCATTTTATATATTAAAAAATATTTATAACTCATTATGGGGTCTTTTACTAATTGAAAATGAGTCATATATTGTTTCAAATGCTAATTTTGAAAGATCTTTTTTGGCAACATGGTTTATGCATTAATATTATGACATTGTTCTCAGAAGTCAATCTGGAATAATATTTAATAGTAAGATAAAATTTCGATTTACATTTTTCATAACTTTTCATGACATTTTTCATGAAATTCGTTTTATTTCAAGATAATTCCAAAACTGAAACTTATCAGCGTCTGACTGATAACTTAAAAAAAAAATATCTTATTTTAATAGATAGTGTATAAATGTATATATTTACTTCTGCTTTATTTCAAATAAATAAAACTAGTTGAAAATTTAATTGTAAATTTCAATTACAAAAATAATTTCTTTAAACGTTACTAAATAATGAATGAGTAATAAATGTGCAAAATTATAAGAAACTTAACAACTGTTATTTTTATATTTTTAGCATTTCCCAACAAAGTTTAAAAGTGCTTATACATTGCATTCGATTTGTCTGGCCGTCAGGCCGCGCTCAAACACTCGTAAACATACTCGAATTTTCATGAAGTTTTTGGATGTTAATGTTCTCCATACGAGCACGAACCCTACTGAAAATGATGGTTCTGCCATGATTAGTTTATTTACAGGGACAGTCAAAAGTTTTCCATTACATTACGGCGTATGGGGAGAAATCTTTTCAAATAAATTTTAAAGATGTTACACCCTGTCAACCATCTTCAAATTTATATGCATCTACAAAGTACACTAAAATATGTATTTTGTAAAGTATGCAGCGAAAACAATAGTTATTATTCATTTACAGGCCCACACAAAATAATTCCAATACATACTAATATAGGGGCGAATTGTTTGAGACATATTTTAATTATGGTAAATGATTTTATATATAATCAAATTGGTATATGTTGCTGAGAATTAATATGAGTTATTTCATGTATAATACTAGTGCATAGCATTTATAGGGACATACAAAAGATTTCAAATAGTATATTCTACCGAAGTCCTGTATATTATGGAAAATGGCTGTTAGATGGATGAAAGCATTTTAATTATGATATACGCTTTTAAGTTTGGCTAGATGTATGCATATTATATTATTTATATAAACGCTAATTGTTACACAATTTAGATGTCCAGGCTTACACAAAAGATCTCGGAAATGTACTGAATATGATGGTAATTTACTTAAAGGTGGTTTTGAAATATGCTATGCCTTTTTACAATCAACTGCATTTAGTTTACTAAGAAATGTTTTTAGAATATAGATAAAATGATATACAAAATCACGCAAAGAACTGGATACATGGTCGCCTTTGGATGAAAGAAATCTGAAAATTTAATTTAAGTAGTTTAAAAATAATTTATTTTAAACTAAATTTTAGCAAAATACTTTCGTGTATTAAAGATACTATGCATTTTACATTGCTAAACAAAAGTATTCAAATGTGCTTCCATCTATTAGTGTAAATTGCTGAAAGGAAAATTTCAACCTTTTAGGCGTCTTTTTGCTAAACTAAATTTTACTATTGTATAGTCTAAATATTAACCGACAGATCAAATGCAGTGCTTTTCAAAAGTATTGGAATACACATTCGAATATGAAGAATAATACATTATTTCCCTGGATAACGAAATTTTGTTAAAGATTTGAAGAACTGTTGGAAAGTGCTTCATAATCTATGTTTCGCGCATGATTTTTCTTAGATTTTGTATAAGAATGGATATCACATTAATATTTTTTATGTTTTTTAAAAAAGAGCACATTAAATAATAAGCTATGTTTAACAGCATTAAGTATTTAGAGGAAATAGATAACGTAAACTATTGCAAATATATCAGGTGAATTACTTCGTATAATCACCGTTACAGAAAGACATATATATTATCAGACAGCAACTGAATTAAAACTTTTTGATTACAAAAAATATATTGATAAAACATACTTTGAAAAATGTGTAAATTGCTGTAAAGTAGAAAACTTGCAAAATAAAAAAAAAGTAGGAATATGCACCACATGTCATACATCGAAGCGTAGATATAATCACTACTGCATTTTATTATTGTTAATATTATTTTTCGAGTATCGAGCTTTCATAATTTCTTTAAATTTAGCGTCATTCATTTCCTCTATGCAAATATCCCGTATAGAAAAATAGGCCTAATTTATATGATTAGATTATGTAAAATTGTGGGATTAGCAATTAAGGTACCCTGGGGTAATAACGCCACGTTAAAGTTCTACCAATTTTCACGGCTTAGTTTTAGATTGTATTTTTCAAAAAAATATGGGATTTCATACAGCAACTCATTGACTATCTATAAAAAAATAATTTAACAGATATGTATTCATAAAATGTAATGGCGTGATTTCTTGACCAATGCTATTTGGCGTTATTTACCACCTATATGGGTAATAACGCCGTGCAAACAAAACTATGAAATAAGATGGAATAATGGCATGTAGATTGCCCAATTCTAAAAATACAAATTCTACAAATTGCATTCTAAGCTATTGAAAATGTTCATTTTTTTGTGAAAGTGTAAGAAAAATAAAGATGTGGTGTGTGGGGGGGAGAAGGCAAACGAATATCAGACCGTCAGCTTCTTTTTGCTTAAAAAGGACCGTTCAAATAGAATTATTAGAAACATTGCACGGTTTTAACTGTGTTTATTTGAATCAGTATTTAGGATGTAGTTCGGCAACTGTTGGGAATCAACAGGGGTATTAATGCCAAGGATTGACGTTATTACCCCTGTATAGTTAATGAGCAGTACATTTTAAACAAAAAATTATATCTAGAAGATATCCGAAATCTTCTACAACATTTTGAAAGTACATGAAATGCACTACAAAGTTATGTAATAAAGAAAGTATTTAGGGATAAAAAATATAGTTTTTACATCACAAAATATATCTCGCAAATTTTAGATCAAGTGTAAATTTTAGTTGCTTGTAGAAGCAATAAGACCTACATATTGAACAAATGAACTTTAAGCTGTTTTTTTGCGATTTATATGATTTAAAACCTTTCTGCGCAGAGCACATGGGTGTCATTTACCGCATTAGTTCAAAATTATGCATAATATTAGCATTTGGCGTTATTATCCCGCCTGGCGTTATTACACCAGATCACCTTACTAATAATCTCGTGAAATATTTTATAAAAATTTTTAAACGGTATGAAGCTTAAACTTATTTCAGTATCACATAATACAGTAGATCATGCCACAATCAATTTATCTCAGAATTAATAGGATTTATTAACGCAAAAATTTAAAATTTAACACAAAAATTTCAAGTTAATTTTTACTCGGGAATGTAAAACGCGACACAATAAAGCTATATATATATATATATATATATATATATATATATATAGAGAGAGAGAGAGAGAGAGAGAGAGAGAGAGAAACTGAACTACATAAAGTCTAATAACTGGATATGAAAATTAAATACATGTTTATATCTTAAGTTATGTTTGTAGTTAGTCAATTAGTATATAAGAAAGTATAAATTAATATTAGTTTAAAATTTTAAATGAAGTAATACAACACGGATAATGAAAAAGTTTCCAACACATTTTCATTACTGTAACAAAATTTCACAGTATATTAAGTAGAATGATGAACTCAATATGAACATTTTAGAAAACCCATAACCATAATGTTTTTGAAAAAACCAAATGCCTTCTATTGCCAAGAAAATATACATTTTTTAAGCACTTCTGCATATGATCGCCGTAATATGTAAACTACATAATATGCTACTTTTAGCACAATTACGTGTATAGTGCACTTGAAAATTGTCATCCATGCACGTTCCAGAAAAAATGTGTCTTGCTGTCAAATTTTCTGGTACTCTGTATATTATTATAAAAGTCATAAACAAAAATAATGGTTAAATAATAGTAAATTCATAAACACATATTACAACCGAAAACGCACTTCCAAGATCACTGTTTGTAGGTTTTGAAAGTTGAGATATGGTTCATTTTCTTCTGTGGCCAAATTCTTTTGTATATCGCTACAAATGAAATATGTCTATTAGATTAACCCGCGAGTAGTCGCGACTTTTTTCACAAGGTCATTAGTCGCGCTCGGTCTTTTCGCCGCTGGCACCCCACATACCAAATATGTAAAATAAGAAATATTTTTCACCTAATATACGAAAATAACATTACAGCGAGAATATAAATTTGCAGTTTTCTTAAATTATGCATTTTATTCATGCGATCCGGAATAATTGGAAAAAGTAAAAATGAACTCGCATTAGTGACTTTTACGTAGACATTTTTGCCAACTTCAAATTTGTTTCTAAAAATCTACCTGAAAGAAAAACAGAGGTGTCCTGTTACTTCACTAAGGTTCTCGAGAAAGCTTCAAAGTCAGCTACATGGTAGATCTCCGCTGTATTTGTAATGTGATATAAGTTAGGAGAAGGTAAGTTTTACGGGCGGCGAAAAGACCGACACGCGACTACTGACGGGTTAATCTTATACACATCGTATCTCTTAAAACCTCAGTCACAAAATAACTCAATTTGAGCCGACAGTCGCTCATCTCACGATTTGGAAGTCAACTTCTTGCAAGGTGTTGAAACAATTCAAGTGAACCAATTGTTTTGAATTAAATTAATTTAAAAAATGTAAGAAACGTTCCTTAAATTAAGAGGAGTAAAACATAAGTCTCAACACATTCATGATCCAATAAATTTAGCTCTTTCCGTATCTTCGATTTAAGAGTGTTCAATAGCAAGAACATGTAGTACACCTTTTTTTCTGTAGAATGCAATGCAATGGAATTCTTTTGATTGTCTATTAAATGAACCGTAAATGCTATACACTGCATTTTCAATACCAAACATTCCATATTAAATCTGAATAACATATTAAAATATCATGAAAGTGAGATTATATTAACGCCACTTAAATCAGACAAACAGATATATAAAAAAACTGAATGAATTGAAGTACGTTGGAAAGTTTTATCAAATAACTTATCTCGATAAGTAACAGTCATTCTTCTTTTATTCACAATTTTAGGCAAGCGTTGTATGGAAAATATAAAGCAACCTTATATTGTTGTTGTTTCTCTATACAAGGATTGTCCAAGATTGTGATTAAAAGGAAAATGGTTGCTACATATCGAAGTAAGTCAGTATGATGCTTCAAAAATTTTATCAATTTAATTTGTTTATCTGTCTATCTTTAAGTGGCATTAATATAATCTAACTTTCATGCTATTTTTATGTGCTATTGAGGTTTATTATGGAAAATTTGGTTTTGAAAGTGAGTGCGTGTAGCACTACGTGTGTACCAATTACGGTTCATCTAATAGACACTCAAAAAAATTTCATTACATTGCAGCCTACAGGAAAAGGTGTACTACAAGGCTCTTATTGTTATTGAAGATATGTATAAAACTAATTTCTCATTTCTATAGACACACAAAAAAATTTGTCTATAGAAGAAAATGTAGAGTATTTCAAATTTTAAAACATGCGAAATTCCTTGAAAACTTTGAAGTGCAAATATACCGCAACTCAAAATGCACTTCAATATTTTTATTCGTAGGTTTTAAAAGTTGAAATATTGTTCATTTTCATCTTTTCAAATGTTTGTGTGCGACTCTGTAAGTTCAAGATTAATTTCATACCCATCTTCAATAACAAGTACCTTGTAGTAGACATTTTCCTATCAGCTGCAATGCAATGAAACTCTTTTGAATTTAAAATTTTATACATTCGACAGTATAAAAAGACAGTAAAATATAGTTTTTGCATGGTAACGTACTTAGAGAATGCATGTCTACATTTTGATATAAAGTAAACAAAAAACCCAATTAAAATTAAAAGTAGAGAAGTTCATTTTATAGAAATTAGCAAAATCATTATTATGTAATTAGGGATGTACTTTAATTAAAGATTTTATACAAACTGATCTTCAAATGTATAATTAATCTTATTTAATTATCCACGAAAGCAGTCGTTGCGATGGTAGATGGGATCTCGGGTATCACAACGTTCTGATATAAAATTAAAACAAGTTACAAACTGATTAAGGATGACTGGAACATATTAGTGGGATCTCTCGCGATCTTCCGTAACATGTTGGAAATCATTCCCCTTTGATTAGTTGATAGTGCCCTGCTAACGACACATGTAGTGGTATCGTATCGCATCGACTCGTGTTTTAAAATTTCTAGGTGGTAGAAATTCATTAATACTGTTAGAAACCAAACTTTCGAATTCCCCTAGCTAACAGCAAATCTATGATATATTCGTACATTTAAAATACCTCCTCAGGAAATTATTAATTTTTTTCTGTGCACTTTTCATAAAAAATGATTATTTTTCATTAGTTCTGAAGATATTTCTAAAATAAATTCTTAATTTAATGTTTTATAAGTTAAAAGCTGAAGAAGTGTGAATGTTTCATATAAGATTAAGAATACATTTTAGAAAATATTTTTACAACCATGAACAAGTCGGAAATGCCAATTCCAAAACTTTTTAGGTCCTTCTAAAAAGGTGTACTACCACTGGCTGAGAGATTAAGCTTCCGAAGCTGGTATATTGGAGATGATGGGTTCGAACCCAATCACGTTCGCCAGCCTAACCGTTTGAAATTTTTCGTGGTTTTCTTCAAAACTTGCGTAAATAAATTTTAGGATCACTTAGAAAGACCGCAAGGAAGGGCACTCCCACTCGGGCCTATATTCTTAATGCAGATAATCGGTCATTATAAATAACACTTAACACTTTTTAAAAGTGATAAATCCATAGAATATTTGAAGACGAAATTTTTTTCGAATCCAATAATTGAAACAAAATAATGGAAAAGGTTAAAAAGATGCACGCTTTAAGAAGAGTAGACACTTTTTGTTGTATAATTAGAAGAGAATATTATGTTTTAGTAATAAAGAATAAATATATAAATAAAATACAATAAATAAGTACAGAGTTTAAAAAGTTATTTTATCCAGGAATTATTTTAAATAGATCAATGCATCACATGTCCATAGTATTAACATTAATGGATGGAATTCTTTAATAGAGTGATAGGCATTCTAAAGTAAAATTTGTATAACATACGCATTTTTAATACATACATATAATTTATGCGAATATAAGATTACCTCAATGCAATTTACTAATGGTAAATCCACAGAAATACTTGTAACGCCATAACTCTTGAAAAACAAATTTGGCTCGGATCTTGGTTAAATACTCAAACTATTTCGCGCTCGTCGGCTCTGAAAATGAAATGTTTATGATGGAATATCCTTTTAATTAAAGATTTCGCTAATTATGGAAAGAAATCAATGTTCTGCACCTCATGTGTATGAAGAAGTCATATATATTATTTTTCTTGAAATCCTCAGACTTCTATTTGTAGTAGAATTTGCGAGTCGATATGCACGTACACACGAAAGTTTTTCATTTTTATTACGATAGGTGATTCATTTTTTTTAAATAAATATTTAACAGAAAACACACTTGAGGCTTTCTGCAAAATTAAAATTAACTATATATGTACATATACATATATATATGTATGCACATCCGAAGTATATATACATATATTCTGGATCCCTAGTCTGATAACATCCAAAAAAGAGAAAATTAATAAATTCATTGTCATTTTTGATAAAAAATTTTATCAAAAATATTTTTTTTTTATTTTTTTGTTTTTAAACATAAAAAAGTTTAAATGTTCCACAGTGTTCCGCAACGAAATTTAATGGAAATAATAACTTGGGCTATGATAGTAGTCTAGTGATTCATAAAAAACCAGCTGCCTAAAACTGCCTTTCTGCATTTCACGCATATTTTAGTAACTGCAAGTAAAAATGTCACTTTTTCGTATGCCTCAAAAATTTTGAAATTGACTACTTTTTACATAATTTAGCTGATAAATATTTTTCAAATTTTTGAATTATTCAATTTTATAATAGTTTATTTCCTATTATATTGTAAATAAATACTATATTCATAAGATTACATTAATTTGATAAGTAAGCTTAGTAATGAAAAAATGAAAGTAATTCTCTATTACTGATCCGGTAGAATAAAATTTTCTTATCTTTATAGGTAGTAATTTTGTTTGTTCGATTATAATTAGAACAATTATTTTGTCAATGGCTATATTTGCTGATAAAAACTACTGCGCGTATTTCATTAATGCGAGTGAAAATCTTTATGAATATGACTTTCACCTACATTAGCAATTTGGATTTGGTTTACAAGTGAGGATGTGATGACACATCTATTCTAAGTATATTTAAACAAATATTTAGCAATGAAGATGGTAGGAGGTTCTAATATATTTTTCACTCTTCCCGTGCTACTAGAATACATAAATGTTGCGAATAATTCATGAATCGTTAATTTGAAAATTCCAAGATCTTCATTTCACTATCGGGCCAATCAAGATCCATTTTTTTTTTCAAGAAATATGGGAGCTACTGTCAATGAATGGTATTGTATTAAACACAGGAGAATTAACTTATTTCTTTTAATACAATCATTGATACAGAAGAAAAAGTCGTTAATAACGAATTAGTGTAATACTCGAAGTTGCTACCTATGTCAGACAACATCAAAACAGCTTCTTATCGATATGACATTTTAATTAGAAAAGGATAGAAATAATTTAGAATTCAGAATATCTACATTACATGCTAAGATGCTTAGAGTGGGCTTACACCTCGCAGACAAACTGGATAGAAAAAATGGAAAGCTCGTACTTTGCATGAAAAGAAGAACATTGAAATTGCAAAATAAAATATTCAAAAGATATTTCGTTTACAATTAAGACTTCTTGTCAAGAAATCAAATCTCAGATTTGGAAGCACAAATGATGGCAATACAATTCAACGATTCTTTGAGAACACAAATATTTGTGCTTCTATAACGAGCGTATACGAAGATTTGATTAAACGATTCTATGTCATAAGTAATTTCTTGTATCCATGTCATTTATTTGATCAATTTCGAAGAATTTTCCTAACAAACAGCTCCTAGATTTAAACTACATCCCTGGTTCTATATGCCTACTTCAGTGCACAAACTATTTATTAATGACAAAGAAATAACATTATCTTCATTACTGCCAAATGCCATAAGATACTCAAGATTCTTGCAAAAAACTGATCAAAAGGCATCGAGAAGATTTATCGCAAACATGCAGTAGCGCAAGAAAATGAAAGGTATTTTTATGTCTTTTAATGTCATCAGATTATTTCATTTCAAGTTTAGGTAAATTATTGTAGAAGAAATTAAAAATAATTGATCCTAAGTGTCACAGGATCTTCTAATACTGCGAACAAGCTCTGCTAACTATTTCGACACCTTGACGTCTGAAGAATCTTTTTATTATACTACAATTGATTTTAAAGGTGAATTTCTGGAATATATTTTCTTTTTATTTTAATAAAATAAAAAATAAATAGTCTAGCATTTTACTTTCCTTTAATGTACTTAAATTTCGATTAAATGTCTCTTGGTTCCTTGAAAATTCCTTTTTAAGTCTAGCCTCGAAATTTTAAATTTTATTTAAATCAAATTGTTTTTACTTTTAATCTATCATTTTATTTATTTATTTATTTTTAAAGTTTAACTTTTGAATCCTAATTAGCATCCTGAAAGTTTACGAAATTTCATACAAATGGAATAACTTTCGAGACATTGTAGTTTTTGTTCCACCATATTGTATCCACCATTCTTTAAATTTTAATTTTGTATTCTTACATAGCATCCTCAAAAACACCTGTATACGAATTTTCGTGCAATTCGAATAACATTTTCATATTTTGGCCAGCTTTTCCGGATTTTGCCCCACTGTGCGTCGTTGCCAGGGGCTTTTGTGGTTGAGCCAGAGGCTCGTGGGATTTCATGTTAGTGGCCTTGTTAAATTATATACATACATTTTTGGATTCACCACGACATCAGAATGACATTTTTCCATATTTTCAAAACGAGAGTAATTTATGGGCCCCATCTTGAAAAATGGCCGCCGTCGTTGCCAGGGACTTTTGTGGTTTCATATCAGCGGGCTTGTTAAACCATACATTTTTTGGATTTACCATAACATAATAATGACATTTATCCATTATTTTTTTCAAAAACAGCGTAGCAAATGGACGCTATTTTGTAAAATATCCGCTGATAAACAGGCTGATTGAAAATATAGCATTTGTTTTGAATGATATTAAATTAATAGGGTGATTCGAGAGACAATAAGTAAAGACACGCAGGGGTCAAAAGCTACAAAGAAGTTCGGTCAAAGATTGCCGCAGTTAAGAGATATTTTTGATATCAGGACAGCATTTTTTTCTACATGGTTCGTGAAACAACTAAAATCAGTACTTCAGACAAATCTGTTCTAGATCCAGTTCTATCTTCGAGCAAGATCCAGAAAGACGAACATGATATCTCGTACTTAGTGAACACGATTATCAATGAATAGATAAATCTAGACATGATAATACAGTCAAACCTCGTTTACGTGAATACGCTTAACATGAATTCCTTTTAACATGAACTGTTTTCGAAGTCCCTTTTAAAGACGGATACGAAGATTTGATACTGATAACATGAATTACTGTTAACGTGAGCAAAATTCTGATTCCCCTTGAGGTTCTTGTTAACGACTGTAGTATCAGATGGAGCAATAACAATTCTAGAAATTGCTAATATATGTTCAGAGCTCATGAGATGGGTGAAGAAGCTTACCAAACTTTCAAGAGAGACTATCTGTGTGAGAACTCAAAGGCAGAAGGGATTTTCAAACCTCCAAAGAAAAACTAAATACATTTTCTGACTTGAAGAAGGAAGAGAATGCAAAATTTAAAAAATCAGAGTTTGTTGCCAAGACAAAAAAAATCTACTATTATTTTGAACACAATCTTACAATCAGTAAGATTGTGTTCAACTGATTGGTAAAGTAATCATACGAATTGAATATTTCCAAGTGAGCGAAAAAATGCCCAGGCCGGGAATCGAACCCAGTTACTTGGCTTACAAGGCCAATGCTTTACCTGTTAAGCTAACTGGGTGATAGCCGGCTGGGAGTTTTCACTCAGAAAACCTTACTTTACCAATCAGTAAAATTTTGTTGAAAATAACAGTATATCTACCTACCCATCGTCATATGGAGTTTCTTTACCTGCGGTCTATTCTGTTGAGCTGTCTAAATGACAGACCAAATGTTATGACCAATAAGGTTATCTGAGCGAAAAATCCCAGCTGGCTATCGCCCAGTTAGCTTAACAGATATAGCATTGGCCTTGTAAGCAAAGTATCTGGGTTCGATTCCCGGCCTGGGCATTTTTTTCGCTGAGTTGAAAAAAAAATCTGTTTACTCAGATGACAATTGTTGCAAAACGAAGACATTACAATATGAGAACTAACTTTTCCCAGTATCTATGGCTTCATTCAAGTTCCTTAGCGACACTTGACGGTTAAATGCAGAAAACTGAAAAAGCAAACTGATGAATGTTATGACGAAATTGCGACTGACGAAAGAATGCATATGATGGTATTGCTAATATAAATGAGGGAATGCGTTTTCTTCAAAGCTACCACAGGAGCTACACTCATTTGGACAACTAGCAAAGAATATATTTTCTGAAATATAAAAAATTTTACAGCCTCACAAAAATTAAATGTTGTATCTGACACATACAGGCAGGTGTCAATAAATAGAAATAAACGAAAAATATGAACTGTTGGTGATGTTATACAAGTTATCGTCTCCGGGGTAAATAATAAGGAAATGGAAGCAGTTTTTATCGGATTAGAAAAACCTGAAAAAAATTTATTTCATATCTAAAGAATGGCAAAAACATTATTTGAAATAATTGAATACACAAATGATACAGGTTATCTATTGAGGAAAATGATATAAATTCACTAAATAACTAGATGAAGAATTTTCTAAATTAACCTGCTTCCAAGAAAAGGTGATACGCACCTGTTATTTAGCGCACATCATTCTAAAGCATCTTGATTTACAAATATTATCTCTTAAAATACGGATGTGGCAGTTATTACATTGTTTTCTTTATGCGACGATTTGAAATTCTAAAAAGGGAAATGGTAGATTTGAATGCTAGGTATTAGTGAAGTTTGAATCCAATTATAGGGTAAAGTAAAGAGTAAAATTTGAGTGAGATGCACGGAATTCTACGTAAAGTGGTATGCAATGTATTACTTGAAATGCATTCATTATCATAAAGTAAGTGCTTGCAGACAAGGGAAATCGGTATATTGGAACATAAAATTTCGAGATACACTTAAGGCGCTTCACACTGAAGCTGATATATTAGAGGAAACAAGGAAACATCCTGAGTCGTAAGTTTGCCGTCTCTATTATGGAATGTACAAATACGGAGATATCAAGGAACTGCGCCATATTCTATATATTTTTTCGATGAAAAAGGAGTTTGTGGAGTCGCATTGCCTTTTGTCATGTAGTAATGCGCGCTACCTTTCGGCAATGCTAACTATTTTCCTCGGTCTTGTTTGTAACGAGTATCTACATGCTGATCCTGATCTTCTATTCAAAGATAAATATGGTTCATTTTTTGGAGTAGGTAGCGAGAGAAAGGGTATCTAAAGGTCATGTAGAATAGCAGTTCTCTTGTTCCTGGAGCAGCTTTGGAACATGCGTCATGTTCTTGTTCAAGAACATGTATCACATTGTCATATCCATGTCTTTTTAATAAAATCAGATGTACAAGCATATGCAGAATATAGAACTCACCTATGACGATGTAAATTAATTGAACGCATGAATGTCAACCTATGATGATAGCGATGCCAGAAGACTAAGATTTCTCTTATTTATTAACCCATTCGAGACCAGCATCTTTTACATGAATTTAATTTGGTTGGCAATCCTTTTTGTCATAAAATTAAAATTAGTTTAGCAAACAAGAAAATATTTTAAATAAATAAGAAAAATTTTGTCATTCTGTTTTAGTGGTATCATAAACAAGCGATAGAAGCGCGTTTTAATGGCGCATGTATGCACCCGTGGTCCCGAAGGGATTCATTCTTAAAAGACTAAGTACAATAGATTCTTCATTACCACTTTTTTCATGGATTGCTGTGTCTTATCCACATGAAAATAGCATGCACTTAAATGCAAAACAAGATTTTAGTTTTGTGTCCCGCAAATGTGTTTTGAACTGTTTATCCAATCGAAAATGTTAATAATCATATTAAAATTAAATATTAACAAATATTTAATTTCCACAACGTTATATTTTCAACAATGTTGTTTTTTTTCCATTTTTTCATTAAAATTTAGTTATGTAATAATACCAAAAATAAAAACTCATTTGTTTCTATGTGCGATAGATGGCGCTCTTTTTTTCAATGTGGCGTCTATAAACTACCACAAATTTCATAGCATCATCGAAAAATGAAATCCTTGAACCCTTGTGAATCCAAAAATGTATATATCACCAAGTCTCCAGAGATGAAACCAAAAGCACTAATTTGGGCTTCTGGCTCAACGACTATTTATCTCGCATTATATTTATGTGTTTATTAAAATCCAGATTTAAAATAATTAAATTTAAGTTAAAAGAAATAGAGACAAAAAAAATTCTTTAAATAAAAATGCGAGTGAAACGACATTAACCCTCTACTTTCTACAAGATGGGGAGGGAGGATTGCATGCTTGCCAGTAATCGACTTTTAAGATTTGGCCACCAAAAAAAATGCAATAATTCTGTCATCGCCGATCCGTTATCGGCTTGACGATAGCTTCCGCAATTATGACACTTATGGCGCAATACTGTTTAGTCATAAATATCCTTAAATTCTTCTGGAATCCAGCTTGTTTTCATAAATCGTATGTTTGTTGGGAGTGGTATTAACAAAGACACACAAAAAATTTTAGATACTTATACAATATGCAAAGTACTGTATATGATTACACCAAGATTTGAATACTATTAAAACTTTGTTATAGTACGAACGCACCTCATTTGATACGTTTGACGTCGAATTTACGACTTTTTTGTGTATCAGTGCTTGCAGTTTTTCGATCATTAGCTCACGTCTATATTTCATTATGAGCTCTTTAATGTCCTTTCATGAACTTATTATTGTGAATCTTTAGCTATTTCAACAGTTTCACCCATAATTTCAAGTATATCATTCATTTCATCTTGGATACAAGAAGGAATCGTTTTAGCTAAGCACAGTGTAACTGTTTTTGACTACGCCTGTCCAATAAGAATTACGCGTCCTGACTATCTTTTTTTTCCAAAGCAATTTTAGATTCATTAATGAGGAAAACTTGCATGTTTCAAAAAGTCTTCGAAAATATGTGTGGATGTAATTCTTTTTAGGTAGCTTTCATTACAAAAAGTAAAAAGCTACCTATTGCAGCCGTCCGGAGGAAAGCACTTCCGGAAAATTTTGGTGTATTTTCACCGATCACGACCCCCAGACCCCAAAACCACCCTCCGTTTAATTGTTGACATATATATATATATATATATAACCATATATATATATATATATCTGATTTTTGTCATGCGGTAACTAACGTATTTATGAACCGATTTGAATGAAACTTGGTATGTACATAGTACATACAAATGTCTCGACCGAGTTCGTTGGCCAGCATCATCCGCCATTTTGTTTCAAAATGGCGGCCATTTTAAATTTTTTTAAAAATTTAAAATTTTAAATTAAATGCGAAAAAATTAAAAGTTGAAAAATATTTTTCTTTTACGTGTTAGAACTTAAAACAAAGATTCCAGAACACTTTTTATTTTGTCTACATCTTAAAAAATGATTGAGTTATAGCACTTTGAATTTTTCTTATGGCTGACATTTTGAAACGATCTGATTTTTGTCACGTAATAACACGCGCATTTATGAACCGATTTCAATGAAACTTGATATGTACATAGTACATACAAATGTCTCGACCGAGTTCGTTGGCCAGCATCATCCGCCATTTTGTTTCAAAATGGTGACCATTTTAAATTTAAAAAAAAAATTTAAATTTAAAATTAAATGTGAAAAAATCAAAATTTGAAAAATATTTTTCTTTTACGTGTTAGAACTTAAAAAAAAGATTCCAGAACACTTTTTATTTTGTCTATATCTTACAAAATGATTGAGTTATAGCACTTTGAATTTTTCTTATGGCTGGCATTTTGAAACGATCTGATTTTGTCACGTGATAACACGCGTATTTATGAACCGATTTCAATTAAACTTGGTATGTACATAGTAAATACAAATGTCTCGACCGAGTTCGTTGGCCAGCATCATCCACCATTTTGGTTCAAAATAGTGGCCATTTTATTTTATTTTTTAATTTTTAAATTTAAAATTAAATGCAAAAAAATTAAAAGTTGAAAAATATTTTTCTTTTACGTGTTAAAACTTAAAACAATGATTCCAGAACACTTTTTGTTTTGTCTATATCTTAAAAAATGATTGAATTATAGCACTTTGAATTTTGCTTATGGCTGACATATTGAAACGGTCTGATCTGAACGATCCATCATGTTGCTTTAAAATGGCATACACTTTATGATATCGCGGAATTTGGTGACTCTCTAAATCGCTTAAAATATAACCAGGTTGAATAAAAGATGACTAATTTCTAAAAATTCCTATTAACATTCAGTATTGACAAAAACTAGTATTAAATCTTATAAAATCACTAATTTTATAAGATTATTTGCACTAATTTGAGCTTAGTATTTTTGAACAATGTAACTTACTTTAAAATAAATAAATAAATGTATAAGTATATGAAAGCTACCTCTTCTTCCCGGCATTGCCGGAAGGACTTTTTAAAACCTGTATTAATCTCCTCATTCATATGTTGCATCAATAAAGTGATATTTTTAGGCAAATTTCTAATTGTAAACCAACTAAAAATTTCAAACAATTTTTCCTGCAGCTTATGAAGCTTTACTGGACGGGAATAGGGCATTGCTAAAAGCGACAGTACTTCGTTAGAATGTGGTTTATATGAAAGTAGTATCTGATGCTTGGAGCACAAACTTCAAAAGACATTTTTTTAAAGAATCTAAACGACCAAAGCCCTTCTTTTGAGGTAAAATGTTTCAGGTAGCTTTTTAAATTATTCATAGATTTTATGTGTCCCTAAAATTGCTCATTATTAAATTTTCTGAAACATGTGCCTTAGCCAAAGGTACTTATCGAAATCCAAAACGTTAGAGTAATCAATTTATTAAAAATCGTTAGGATTTTTTTTAGATAAAACTAGATTGACCTGTAGTAACCCTTAAAGTGATCCATTAATCGATGTTTCTTGAACACGTTACTCAGTACTATAGTCTTATCCTACTCGAAAATGGTTGAGTAGAAAATCTTGTCAAAATCGACTGAGCTGTTTTTTTATATTTAATTAGCTTGAATCTGACACATTATGGCTCTGAATTATTCACGAATCAAATTTAGTCGACGATGTGACCTATCCCAATAATCTTCTCGTGTTCTTAAACGGTAAGTGGAAAAAATATTAAAATTCGCAAGACTCGTTTTTAAGATACAATTTACACACACACGCACTCAATATTTGCATGTGTGTGAAAGGTTTTAAATTTGCACAATTGATTTTTATTGAAATTAAAATTTCCTATTTATAAATACAATAAAACTCCGATAAATCGGATTAATTGGGACCAGACCCAATCCGGATTTTCGTAAATCCGGATTATCCGGAGAATGAGATAAAAGGAAAAAAATAAAACATACTTACAGAAAATAACCTGTATACTAACTATACTGAATACTTACAGGCAGTAAAAATTTTTACTTTGTAATAAAAAAATTTCTAATCTTATGCTGGGTCAGTTTTGTATATCGCTCGGTGATGCATCCATTTGAACACAAGTAGTTCGCTAGATATCCCATCTCTACCTGACTTTCAAAATATACCATTAATTGTTCTAAATAAGACGTTGGGCTACGCTGTAATAATTACGGCTAATAACGTTAGGTTGATAATCGTGGATAAAGATATTTCGCTTGTATCATCTTCATTTTATGTTTCTCTATTTGTGCACAAAGAAATTATTACGTCATCTGTAAAAGATGTGTAACCTTCATTATTTTCTACTTCCAACCAATTGCTAATATCGCTGATGTCAACATCGCAGCAACCATCTTCTTTTAACGTCCTCATAAAATCTTCAGTTTTAATTTCTATTTCATTCTCTCTTATTCCTACCTTTTGTTTCAAGTTTATTATTCGAGAAATCGCAATTTTCAGGCCATGAATTCTTCCACGGCTATCGGAAATTCTTTTCGGTATTCTTCTGAAAGGACTTGAGAAAATAATTTTTATTAAGAATAAGAGTACGAAACAAATTAATGTTATGGAAATTTCCCGATCACAGCTCAAACTTGGAAAAAAAGAGACCAGATTGATCCGGATTATCCGAATTATAGGGTCTCTTAACGTCTCTTAACGTCTCTAATATCTCTTAACGTCCTTAGGGTTGCTGTATTTTTTTTAATCCTATTTGAGTTAAAAGAAGGAAATATTCTTTTCAGCTTGTTTCGATTTCTAATTTTATACGTTATTATTATTATTATTATTATTTATTTATTTTTATTATATTATTATTATTACTTTTTATTTTTATTATATTATTATTTTATCATTATTATTATAATTAATAAAATGTAAACCAAATTTTCGCTGTAAGGAAAAAAAAAACGCAACATAAATTATTATTATTATTATTATTATTATTACTATTATTATTATTATTATTATTATTATTATTATTATTATTATTATTATTATTATTATTATTATTATTATTATTATTATTATTACTTTTTTTACAAAACATTCTTACTATACCATTAAATATTTTCAATAATATACTCTTGCACAACTTTTCAATTTTATAGAAATATTAAAAGAAAAAGTTAATTTAAAACTCATTTGTTAAATAAAGAAATCTTATTTATTAATTGAAACACATTTTCAATTATTTGCAAATAGAGTTGGATAATCGCAAAATAGCTTCATAACAGATATTAATTAAATGGGAAAGTAATTATGAAATAGTAATTAAAAATTATGTATGTCTCTAATTAATTATTATTTAAATACAAATTCTATGATTTTGCATTCTGTGTTAATGATTTGTTCCATTTTTGTCTTATTTATAAAAAAAGCATATAGAATAGCATTTGTTTTTATTTTAATTATGATTTAAAAAAGGTTTAATGGAAAAATGCATTATAATTTCAAATATCAACTACACAGGTGAATAATGCTTGATATTTTATGATTTTAGGTGTGTTCATTATTATATATATCTACATAGCAATCACAGACAAAAGCGCAAAAATTACACGAACGACAGGAATGAAATTTAATTTATATATAATCTTAGCAGAATTTACTCGAGTCATATAAAATTTTATGATAATAGAATCAAAATATCAAAAATATTAATATTTTTCTTTCTATTAAATTATAGCATATGTAATTTATTCAATGATACACTAGTGTAGATAAAGGCTCTAGGTTACCATGGTTATCTTGTCATTTTTAACGTTAGTCTTACTATCTCTATATAAGGTGATACGTATAAAGTAGTAGCCCAACTTACATCACCTGACCTGGAAAAGAAAATAATTAAGACCCATTTTGAACTTTTTTGTAACTTCTTGGTCTTATAAAAAGAAACTTTCTTCATAAAATGCTAGTGAGGAAAAAAAAATTACAAAAAAAAAAAATCTTACAAAGAGCTTATAAAAGAAAGAAACAAATAATTTAAAGAAAGAATTCAAAATTTTCCTTCCAAATATTTTTGCATTCTCAAATACTCGAACAGGGCAGCTAGAAGAACATTAAGTAGTAAGTTGACAATTTATTGATATATTAAAAATTTTTATAGATCGATTACGTTTGATTACGTCATTAGTTCTAATATTTTCATATAAACCGAAATTAATACAGTTTTACTCTGACTTACGTAACCCCTCATTCACGTTACCTGACTTGGAAAATAAAGTAATTTAACGTATTTTGAAATTTTTTTTAACTTCTTGGTCAAATGAACGGAGACTTTCCCTTTCAAGTGATTGTGAGAGGGTGGGGGGGGGGAGTTGCTAGGAAAACTTCAGAAAACTCAATGTAGATCATTATGCTATTGGGAAGAATTTCCAAAAGTTAAAAAAAAATCGTCTGTTCTAATATCATTAAACAAACAAACAAAAAATCACATCCTCGCAAGACTCGAATGGGACTGCTAAAAGAATAATAAGTTGTAAATTAACAGCCTTTTGATTTATTAAAATTCTTGTATAACAAATACTTTTTTGTTAGTTAAATGTTTTTGTCATAATCCTTAATGCTATATAATATGGTCTTTATATTTTGGAGAAATTTTATTAATTATCCTTTTTTTCAGTATAATATACCTCAACTTATGTCGTTTTCAACTTACGTCGCTGTTCTTGGATAGAATTGCTGATAAAAATCGATGTATTACTGTATATATAATTGTCATAATATTTGTATTCATGCATATTTGCATAGGGGAGAAATAAATATTTGGCCTAAGTTTAATGTTTGTAAATTACACAATTTTTCAAAACTAAGAGAGCTTTAAATTTTTGCCCACTATCTCCTCAAATACTTGACAGATTTAAACAAAATTAGGTACGTACATAAGTCTCTATAATGCAACAAAATAAAACAAAATGCAGTTTAAAGTACACACATAACCGTGCATAATAATCATCAGCGACGGAAGGCATAATACAAATCTCAAAATATTGAAACAAAAAAATTATTAGCATTATTTGTTTCAATATACAGTGTCCACTCTCATCGGTGGCCAATGGCTAATTTCTAAGCCGTTAGTCATAGCCAAATGAAAAAAATGTTTAAAAAAAAGATAATGAAGCAATTTTTAAGCGATTTAGGTCAAAAAATTTTTATTTAAAAAATTACGAAAATTAAATTTTTGTACGGGCACCCAGTCTTATAAGTGATATTTAGTAAATGTTTACCACTATTCTAACAATGAAGCAATTTTTAAGCGATTTAGGTCAAAAAATTTTTATTTAAAAAATTACGAAAATTAAATTTTTGTACGGGCACCCAGTCTTATAAGTGATATTTAGTAAATGTTTACCACTATTTTAACAAGTAAGGCAAAAAAAGTCCCATTCCTTTGTGATTAAAACTGAACGAGTGTAATAGTACTTTAAAGTTGAAGCATCTTTTTTGCTGCGAAATAGGGGACAGCCACAAATTTACCGGAAACAAAAATAAGCATCTGATTTAAAATTTAACATTAAACACTGAGAGTAAAAAAATAATTTACAATATTATTTTTAAAATTACGTTGATGTTTACATATTAAGGCAAAATATACAACTTCAAAAAGATAAATAAAAAAATAATAGAGATTTTCTTAAATTAAATTAGTATAAGCAAATTAAAAAATAAATAAATATTTGTAAAATCCTATAACATTACTTAACCTGATAGAATTTGGTGTAATCCTAGAAAATAAATAAGTGGTATGTACCTAACATCGCCTTAATATTACATTGTCATTGAGTATGAATAAGTATGCGAATTGAACCTAGATCGTGTATTTGGAAGTGAGTTCAAATTTGAATACAGAATGTTAACTAGGAAAACATATATACGATCTTTATAAATAAAATAAAAGCTTATCAATATAACACGCCTTTTTAAAATATAATCATAAAAAAACAGCGCGAATTCCTTACAATTTAAAACATATATAAAAATAGAATTGAGGATGTGAACTTTCAAATTCGCCTTATAGCTTTTGTTTTCTCCATGAATTTATAACAATCTGCACTATTGTAATATCTAAATCATAAATTTAATGAAAACCAATAAATGCATTTAAAAGTTTTTTTTTTGCGATTTTCCAAAATTTGATTTTTTCGATCAGTTTTTTAACCAATCTTGAAGTTAATAAATAAAAATTAACGCTGCCATAAACCTTAGATGGTGGCAGCACTTTCAGTTAAATCAATTTAATTTTTTTTTTTTTTTTTTGGCCTTATTCAAAATATTTTGTAATTGGAAGTACACGTCTGTGAAAAATGGTTTAGGAATTAGTCATTTGACAGCCTTGAAAATGGACGCCCTTCATATACTTTAAGCAGTTAGTATACGTTCTTTTAAAGTTTAATCCAACTCATCCGTTTTCAGTTAAGGAAAAGTGGTTTAAGTCCTGAAATTTAAAGTTTCGTAACTCAGTCAATTTTAATATTACATCGTGGGACCTTCTTTGTATTGCTTGTTAGAGTGATGGAAATGTTTTACTAAATATCACTTATAGGACCGGGGGGGGGTACAGTATGCAAATTTAATTTTCGTATTTTTTTAATAATTTTTTATTTAACCAAAATCTTCTTTAACAAAATTTTTTGACAATTCTTTACCTTTTTTTAAAGCATTTTTGCAATTGGAACTATATGTCTATGACTAACGGTTTAGAAATTAGCCATTGTCCACTGTTGAGAGTAGATACACTGTATAAACAAATTGTGCTTGGAGGATGGTCCATTGACACAAATACACAGCTTTTACATTGACAACTCTTGATTAAAATCAGGCAGTTTATAAATCTCTATCGCAATCAGTCTCAGTTATCCTGCAGCGATTGTGGGTTGTGGAAAGCGAATACCACTTTTCTTCTCCGGAATCTATACACTATGTGATGCACAAATCTTGAAAACATATAATATGCACTTATTTTATTCAAAAATATGTGCACATATTTTTAAAAAAATCGTACATGCGATTATTTTATGCTAAAGGTGTGCACCAGATTCTTAAATATTAAATATGTGTTTATCTGTATAAATATTTAAGGTTTTTTGTGCACAAATTGTGTACAATATAACACTTTTTTTTTTCAAAAATGCTTTTGCAGATATATTTTCTTTAAATATAATAGTATTTGATACGCTTGATTTAACATAAATTGGTAAAATAAATAAAAAAAACATTTTACATAAAAATGATTAATATAAAAATATGTTTAATGAGTATATATTTTTAAGGTAGTGGGGACTGGAGGGGATATAAAAGCTCTCATTCAAAGCTTAAGGGGGCTCAGGGGTTGAAACCTTTTCAAAAAATCGATTTTTTAATGATCTTTTTATTAATTGATTCTGAACTCAATGCAAAAAACCGCATTTTTAACTGAGTTATAAGCATTTATGTATCAACAATTTCATAGCCGCACCCATATAATTTCAACTTTAAGTCGCGTTTTCTCAAAACTTGCTTTTTGACGACTAACACCAAGATTAACCCCTTGGGGACGAGCGACCACTATAGATGCCGGCACCGATTGTACTCAGATCCCGCGAGACTACAATTGATGCCGGCGCTGTTTGTACTCACATCCCGCGAGACTACCATTGATGCCGATCAAACGGAACGTTTTGTTTTTCACAGTTTAGCATATAAAAAATTTATCCTAATTCTATTTGAATGTATATTAAGGAAGAAGACTTTTCCTTGAAACTAGGAAAGCTAATGAAAACTTTTTTTTTTTTTTTTTTAATCCACGCGAATTTAATTTTTTATGGAAATACTACAATGGGAAAAAGATTATTTTTTCATCACGTCTTTGTGTTTCATAAATGTTTTTACGCGTCTAGTAAAACTTTATTTTTCTTTATTAGAAATAATGCTACTGAACTTCAGAAGGAAAAATTTGCGGTTAACGTAAGTAAGTGTATTATTAAGCATATTTAAGGTTACGAATGATAACATGAACATCTGATTCATTGCTTTTTTTCCCGCTCTTGTATCTCGATCAGATCGTAGTGGCAAAAACCGACGTCATTAATGTAATCATTCTTGAAGAAGGAATGATTTATCTGTTTTACATTTTTATTTTATTTCAGGAGTGCTTCGCAATTAAAAAATAAAAAATAATAAGAAAGAAAAAAAGGGTTACACACTGATTGTGGAAGCTGATATGCTGATAACATTCTTTCTCAGTGCAGCTAAATTAAGAATATTTTTCTGCGTTACTGACCAGTTTTTTTTTCTATAATTCTATATATTTATCTAGTATGTTTTAGATTACATGCTTGCATATATATACATTTCATTTTAAAAATTACTAGTAACATGAACAAAAGTTTTTAAAGAGTGTTTTAAGTTTAAAAGAGTATTTTAAAGTATTATTGTGCTTTATTCATTATTATTCAAGATTTTTTTCTTACTTATATATTAGATTATATGTTAACATAGATTTTAAAAGATAATTTTAACATCAACGAAAGTTTTGAAAGTTTCAAATCATTATTTAATTTTATTCATAATTATCCAATAATTTTTATTTGAGATACCTTATTTTACGATATACCATATGGAAATATATTTTCTTTTTCTGAAATAATTTTAACATAAACATATTTTGGAAAGGTACATTTTTAATTTTTACTCTGATTTGCATATCATTACTGATTATTATTAAAGACTGTTTGTTTGTTTTTAATTATGTGTTATATATATATTTTTTTTATTTCAAAAATATTATAAAATTAAACTAAGTTTTTTTTTAATCCAATCTTACACACACACACACACACATATATATATATAAGTGTTACAAAGCAACAGTGGCAGGTTGTTTGTATGTTTTATTTAATATTTTTCATTTCTAAATAAATCGTTTTTTGTAAAACATTTATTTTATTTACTGAAAGTGTTAAAAATTATTAAATATCAAGATGGTTAGGCTTGTTTTTCAATTATAGCAAAATGTTTCATAGGTTTATATTTAACAGCCTGGTAAGTATTTTTCTGTCATGTTATATCATTTTAAAAGCTAAAAACAGGATTTAATTATTCATTATTTACATTTAAACATTTTTTTCCAATTAAAATATCACACAATATTCATCACTTTTTGAATAAATATGTAAAATAACATCAAATTCCATGTATGTGAATTTCAAAAAGTTTCATGCGAAAGTTATTTTTTTATTAATTTTTAAAGAATTTTTGACATGCGTTAGGCTTAACTGCGCGAAATCCTCCGGCCCAGAAGGTGAAATCGAATTTCCCCGCTCCGTCCTCAGATGCGCACTTTAAAATGCGCGCGCCGTCGCGAACGGGTTAAAAAAAACTATTTGATGGAATGGCTTATTTTATTTTTTTATTTTTTTTGCATGTGTATAACATCATTATCTATAAAATGAATTAATATAGTTTAGATAGTTTAATATTTTGAGTATTTTTAATGAAAAAAAAGTTATATTTTTTCGGAATTTTTTTAATTTTCAAATTTGAGAGGGTTTTATTTTTAATAATGTTGTTTTTGAGTGATAGTTATATCCTTAATTCATTCTATAGAGTCAAGTTTTCGGATAATTTTAAAGCAAAAATTAGGTTCTTAAGTTAATTCAACGTTAAGATATCTTGGTGTTGGTGATATAACACATGATTTTTTTTTTCGAAAATTGTGTTACATAAATTTTGCTACATTTCTAATTATATAACATTGAAGTACTTCATTTTATAATTTTATAAAACTACAAACATACCTTTAAAATATCAGAAAGTTTAAATTAATTACATTGAATACTTCTGTTTTTATATGGACTCGAAGTGAGAGCTCTGTTTTCATGTTTTTCCGTATCGATCAACCCCTGAACCCCCTTAAAATATTTAGTTTTAATTTTACTCTCAATAGTAAAAATTTTTACAGTTTGATAATTTATCGAAATTAGACAAAGTTATATAACAATAACAAAACATATTAACAATGTTGCATAATAAAATATTATTAGAGATACATTATATATTATTATATTATGTATCTTAGTTCAGACATTTAATTACATTTCATATCAAAACGCAAAAAAATAGTTCATATTATCCTATTTTTCTTATTTTTTAAGTAAAAATAATCTAGAATGTAGTTTTTATATGACGTTACAGACAGTATTCAGTTTCCATCTATTTAAACATTTGTCACAGTAAGAAAAATATTTCTCCTTTCTTGAATAATATATGATATAAGACAAGCACGGAATGTGAAAGTGAATAATTTCTAATAATATTTTATCACGTCTCAGCATTGTTTTTACTACAAATTCTCTGTTGTGTTTTTTTTTTCTGAACATAAACGTTCTATTTTATTATATCTCAGCCGTGCACTCTGTTTATACGGGGATTACTTTTAATATTTTACGAAAGCAAACACTTGGTTCAAACCGATAATTTTGATTATGTAATAATTGTATAGTGAACGATTATTATTCTGAGGTGCGAGACAGTAAGAATGTGGATAGTACAGGAATATAATATTGCGCATTTTAAAATATTATACATGTTGCAATAAGTTATTTATCGTTGACCTTTAATTTTTCAACCGTTGGTCATAGACACATAGCTCGAACTACAAAAATGATTCAAAGTTGTAAATATCCATGTTGCGGTATTCTATAAATAAAAAAAATCGTTTATATAAAACATACAAAATCTAACTTTTTATTTGGTTACCCAGCCAGCATAGTTATATCTAATAAAAGTTAAAAATATAATAACAGGTATAACACAAAAAAGTGTGACTTCTGTACAACAAAAATTGACGTAGTTATTAATTTGAGTTTTTTACGCACGCTTTTCTCTTTCATCGAGAGATCAGTTAAAAGATCAATTAAAGCAACTGGAGTTCGAAATCAGGGTGCAATGTGCTTTTCATGGTAAATCCCCCTTTACCCAGTTTCGCCAATTTACCAAATGGTTTGTTTAATCTAGAAATTTTAGCTGACTTTTAGAAGTCGGATACAAAGCGAAGAATGAAATATTGAAATTAAACAAAAAGTAAATATCATTTTTTACCATATCAGACGATTTACTTTAAATAACGAACGTCCGTTTGTGTGTAACCACTGAATTCGGTCAACAGTACATTGGATATGGTGTTCTAGTTCACGTTATATACAGGGTGTTTCAATTAAACGTTTCAGAACTCCTAAGAGAGGTAGGATGCATCATGACGACTCGAAATCTTATAGCAATGTGGGATCGGAAATGCTTTCCTGAAGCGGTGATGTACACAGAAGCACCATTAAAAAGAGACACCGTAAGTGAAAAATCTTTTTTTAATACATTTTAAAAAGTAAAAGCTACATGGGTCAAAATAAGTATTCGAAATTTCTGAACCGACTACAATGCACACCTCACATCTCCGGCGCATGGAAATCAGAAAATTCTCGAATACTCCAGGCATACCTCAAATTTCGCCGGCAGCTACTGCGATTCTCTGAACCAGCTTCTCAGCATTGTCAACAGGGGTGTCATAAACCAGTGTATTAGTATGACCCCAGAACTAAAAATCAAAACATGATAGATCGGGTGACCGAGCAGGCCAACAAACGTAACCACCACGTTTCATCCACTATTGACCAAATGCTACATCTAGGTACCGGGTGTCCAGTAAATGACTGACCCATTTTAAAATTAAATAATAAAAAAAACGGTTTGAGATAAAAATGCGCGGTTTGCGGTTTTGTTATTAGAATATCAATAAATTTTTAATACGCACTTCCTTCAAATAGTTCTAATTTCGGCCAAAAGATGGCGCTGGCGGCATCAGACTGCAGAAATACAGCCTGTTTTCTTGTTCTCAAGCTGATGATCTTTCCGGTTCATTTTCCCGAGTCGAATCTGAGTCGAAATGTTGAATCGACTCTGTACTCAACTGCAGAAATAGGATTCGTTGATTGAAACGAGATTTAAAATAACATTTAAGCACGGAGTAAGACAAAGGAGGGGAAACTTAATACGCATGACTCTTCGAAAATGCAAAGTGAAATTTTGGTAAATAATGAGGGGCTGTGATAGGTAGTAGGCTGCTTTTTTAGCTACTGCAATGCTTTTCAAAGGAAAAAAATGGTCATTTTTAAATTTTTTTTTACGAAAAATCTGAATTTTTAGAAGGTTGTAAAAATGAAAATCTGGTTAATTGTAGTTTTCTTCACAACATACATATTTTTATAGGTATTTGGCGCTTCATTTTCGTTTTTATGCCCTTTAAAATACGAGATCATTCTACGAGATCATTCTGACAAAAAACAAAGGGCAGGCCATTTAAAAACACTGAATCTCGCGGATTACAATGACTGTTGTAAATTAGTTGAATATCGCAAAGAAACAGACTTATGATTTTTAGAAATTAAGTATTAATCAAATATTTTGGAGTAAATTTTAATTTCGCGTATAGTTTTTATAACCTTAGACCATTTAAATAATCCATAACATTGGATATTTATGCAATTAATGCATGTAGAATTAAAGCTAATTTTTATTTTAATTATTTGGAGGAACTGCTTATTCATATTATGGATGTCTTGCGTGCCCCCTCCACTCTGCCCCCCCGGGGGGCACATTTTTAAATTCTTTACAACACCAGTCGTGTGACACATCATTTGAAATGTCTGCAACTGCTTATTCATATTATGGATGTCTTGTGTGTCCCCTCCACTCTGCCCCCCCGGGGGGGCACATTTTTAATTTCTTTACAACACCAGTCATGTGACACATCATTTGAAAGGTCTGCAACTGCTTATTCATATTATGGATGTCTTGTGTGTCACCCCCCACTCTGCCCCCCCCCAGGGATGGCACATTTTTAATTTCTTTACAACACCAGTCGTGTGACACATCATTTCCAAGGTCTGCAACTGCTTATTCATATTATGGATGTCTTGTGTGTCACCCCCACTCTGCCCCCCCCAGGGGGGCACATTTTTAATTTCTTTACAACGCCAGTCGTGTGACACATCATTTCAAAGGTCTGCAACTGCTTATTATATTATGCATGTATTGTGCGTCACCCCCCCAGGGGGGCACATTTAATCTATTATATAGCTTTTATCGCGGGCTTTGAGCGCGGCGACCGTATCTAGAAATTCCGTAATAAAGAAAAAACCCTAACACTCCGACTAACGACTTTTCATGTCGGCAGACTTCTCATTTATTCAATAAAAGAAAAAAAATTGTTTGTCATCACGCTCAAAAAGTGTAACTTGAATTAATATCAAAGAAAAAGAAAAAACTTGAATTAATATCAAAGACAAAAAAAAGCTGCATAAAAAAATAAATAAATAATTATAATTGTATAAGTTGATAAAAGTGCTATGCAATAGCTTTACCGCGGCAGTCCCCAAGTGCCACACGTATTTTTTTTATTAAAATCCGTGCATTAGTTTTTGGGATAGAGCTGTTGCATAAATCTTAAAAAATGCAATATAGCAGCGACATACATTAAGCAATTTAAGCCAAAAACTAATCATCATCAATTTATATCAGGGACTACCTAAATATAAATTTCCATTAAAATCCGTGCGTAGTTCTTGAGATACAGCTGTTGCGTAAACCGTAAAAAATGCAGAATAACAGCGCCACCTGTTGAGTGATTTACACCAAAAACTGATCAGCATCAATTTATATCAGGGACCACCTAAAACTGAATTTTTATATGAATCCGTGCGCTAGTTCTTGAGATTCAGCTGTTGCGTAAATCATAAAAAATGAGGCATAGCAATAACACCTGTTGAGCGATTTACGCCCAAAACTAATCAGCAATAATAATCAGGGTCTTACCTAAATATCAATTTTTATTAAATTCCGTGAATTTTTTCTTGAGATAGGGAACCCACAAAATGTCTGTCACAGACAGATATTTTATAAAAGCATGTTTTGTGGAATCTCTGACCCCTAAAACGTGTACAATCCGTCGTAAACCAGAATTCGAAAATTTATACGAATTCAATACTTTCTTCTTGTAGAGATAGAAGGAAAAAAAATTGGTGCTGGTAGAAAAAAATTCATGCTGCTCCCTCAACCTCCTCGGACGGGGCGATCCCCCCCCCCCTTTGCCTTTTACATGGGCCTGAATATCCGGATGGAAAAGATGGGGATTTAAAAGCAAAAATTCCTGAATGAGCTAAGAACAATTTTGATTAATAGATTTATTTTTACTGCACAGTCACAAATAAAAGATAGAAGCAAAGTTAAAAAAATATAAATACGTGTGGCACTCCGGGAACTGCCGCGGTAAAGCTATTGCACAGCATTTTTTATCAACTAATGCAACTATAATTATTTATTTATTTTTTATTTATGCAGTTTTTTTTTATATAAATTCAATTTTTTTTCTTCTTCTTTGATATTAATTTACTATTATTTATACTTTATACTATTTATTTTACTATTATTATCCTTATTTAATATTACACTTTTTGAGCGTGATGACCGATAAGAAAACAATTTTTTTCTATTAATGAATAAATGAGAAGTCTACCGAAGTGCCGAAATTTGCGAAATGAAATGAAGTTAGCCGGAGTGTTAGTTTTTTTTTCTCATTACGGAATTTCTAGATTCGGTCGCCGCGCACAAAGCCCGCGATAAAAGCTATGCAACAGCTTAAATGTGCTCCCTTTGGGGGGATGTAACACAAGACATGCATAATATGAATAAACAGTTGCAGACCTTTCAAATGATGTGTCACACGACTGGTGTTGTAAAGAAATTAAAAATGTGCCCCCCCCCTGGGGAGGCAGAGTGGGGGTGACACACAAGACATCCATAATATGAATAAGCAGTTGCAGACCTTTGAAATGATGTGTCACACGACTGGCGTTGTAAAGAAATTAAAAATGTGCCCCCCTGGGGGGGGCAGAGTGGGGGACACACACAAGACATCCATAATATGAATAAGAGGTTGCAGAGCTTTGAAATGATGTGTAACACGACTGGTGTTGTAAAGAAATTAAAAATGTGCCCCCTGGGGAGCCAGAGTGGGGGGTGACACACAAGACATCCATAATATGAATAAGCAGTTGCAGACCTTTGAAATGATGTGTCACACAACTGGTGTTGTAAAGAAATTAAAAATGTGCCCCCCCTGGAGGGGCAGAGTGGGGGGGTGGCACACAAGACATCCATAATATGAATATGCAGTTGCAGACATTTCAAATGATGTGTCACAGGACTGGTGTTGTTAAATAATTTAAAAATGTGCCCCCCGGGGGGGGCAGAGAAGAGGGGACACACAAGACATCCATAATATGAATAAGCAGTTCCTCCAAATAATTAAAATAAAAATTAGCTTTAATTCTACATGCATTAATTGCATAAATATCCAAAGTTATGGATTATTTAAATGGTCTAAGTTTATAAAAACTATACGCGAAATTAAAATTTACTCCAAAATATTTGATTAATACTTAATTTCTAAAAATCATAAGTCTGTTTCTTTGCGATATTCAACTAATTTACAACAGTCATTGTAATCCGCGATATTCAATGTTTTTAAATGGCCTGCCCTTTGTTTTTTGTCAGAATGATCTGGTAGAATGATCTCGTATTTTAAAGGGCATAAAAACGAAAATGAAGCGCCAAATACCTATAAAAAAATATGTATGTTGTGAAGAAAACTACAATTAACCAGATTTTCATTTTTACAACCTTCTAAAAATTCAGATTTTTCGTAAAAAAAAATTTAAAAATGACCATTTTTTTTCCTTTGAAAAGCATTGCAGTAGCTAAAAAACCAGCCTACTACCTATCACAGCCCCCTCATTATTTACCAAAATTTCACTTTGCATTTTCGAAGAGTCATGCGCATTAAGTTTCCCCTCCTGTGTCTTACTCCGTGCTTAAATGTTATTTTAAATCTCGTTTCAATGAACAAATCCTATTTCTGCAGTTGAGTACAGAGTCGATTCAACATTTCGACTCAGATCCGACTCGGGAAAATGAGCCGGAAAGATCATCAGCTTGAGAACAAGAAAACAGGCGGTATTTCTGCAGTCTGATGCCGCCAGCGCCATCTTTTGGCCGAAATTAGAACTATTTGAAGGAAGTGCGTATTAAAAATTTATTGATATTCTAATAACAATACCGCAAACCGCGCATTTTTATCTCAAACCGTTTTTTTATTATTTAATTTTAAAATGGGTCAGTCATTTACTGGACACCCGGTAGTTACGAAGCTCGGAACTTTTGCACATCGCCATCTAGCGCGTCGGGAAAGCATTTCTGACCCCGCAATGCTATATGATTTCGAGTCGTCAGGATGCACTCTACCCCTCTTAGGAGTTCTGAAACGTTTAACTGAAACACCCTGTATATATAAATATATATAAACGTGAAGAAAAGATCGCAAGTGAGAAAGGAAAACGAAAGGAATAAATAAATAAGATGAGCCGGAAGAGGTTGGAAAATTGAACAGTTCTATAGTTAATATGTTTAGAAGAAAGTTTAAAACTATAACAAATATCATTTAATTTTATTTGCTAATGTGCAAAATGTGTATCAGTTTATCAGTGTATTTGAATAAGGACTTTATGTTTGTTTGTGCCAAAACATTTTTGTTGTTTAATTGTAATGTCATGTTATGTGCAGACATAAAATGAATATTAAGTATGTAGAATATAAAAATACTACATATATATATTACGAAGAATTTACTAATACGGAAAAAAGATGATGCTAATTAAATTCTCTGTAATTCTCAGAAATTTCTTGAGGAAATTTTATTAATTTACAAGAATAAAATTGTGTATAGATATGAAACAGCATGGAAAAAATATAATGAATCTGAAAAAGAAAAAAAAAATAAACAATAAAAATTGAGCATTAAAATTCTTTTGAAGGAAATTAAGATTTAAAAGAATACATTATGAATATTAATAAGATAATGGTACTCTTCATTATATTTTTTGCATTTTAATCATAAACGACAATGTAGCAAAAATATTCATTTAAAGTGTTTATCAAAATTACGGTTGTTGCGAAATTGATATGAAAACTTCTAAAGAAATAAATGAAATTTCTTATTTAGATTTTGTTAAGGATGTTGGTACTTTGTTTTTAAATTATTCATAATTAAAATAATTTAAAAATTATTCTTTTTTTTTAGTTGGAAAATATAAAAGATTTGTAACTGCACTTCTAAGATAATGCGAAGCAATTAAAGAAAACTTCTGTCATAATGAAGTGTAATATTAATTATAAATTTTAATGAATGCTTTGTCATGAATTAAGGAAATTGTTCTTAGAAATATAATTAATTTAATTTCTTCTAACAAAGATAATTTAAAAATAAAATTATTAATATTATTTTCATTTTAAATGTACGTTAATATGTTTGCAAATGAATATATGAATATTAATAATAATAACAATAAAATTCAGAAGACAGAAAACCATGTAATTTGTATGTTTTTAAAAACATTAAATATATTGTACATTGTTTAGAAAGGTAAATATCTTTTTTTTAAATGAATTAACTATTTAATTTCTATGTAATCAAATTATTTTTTGTGTTTTATTTCCTCAAATAAATCATTTTTATTTATTATAAAAGAGTTATTACTTTAGAAGGCCGCAAGTTTTAAACAAGTTAATGCATATAAATATTGTTTTCTTATTTTACACAATTTATGGCTTAGATTGGAAATACCAGTAGTTTGTTTTAAAATAACTAAAAATATGCTTATTGCAATTCGAAATAGCTTTTATGTAGGACCTTAAAATTTATTTATGTTTAGAATTTGGTAAAGAGCAATAAGTTATTTGAACTCTGTTTGTCTGGGAATTAATTTAAAATACTATAAAATATATTTCCATATTAAATATTAACATTCAAATTAATTTCTTATAAAATTTCTAAAATTTCTGATTGGAAAACTGAACAGTACACTGTTAAAAATCTTGTTCTAGTTTGAACCAAAAAAGTTTGTTTTTTGATTCTCAATATCTGCCACAGTAAGATGGTGAAATCTTGAACCAAAATTTGGAGCTCCCATTGAAGCATATTTCCAATACTTGGAAGGAGGTTGAACTAGGAAGCTCCAAATGTTGGTACGAGATTTCACCATCTTATGGTTGCAACTATTGAGCACCAAATAACAAACTTTTTTGGTTCAAACTAGAACAAGATTTTTAACAGTGTAAATACATATGTTTTCAATTTATCTACAAAGCGCATTCAACAGACAAAATTGCTATACGCCAGTATAGTTTAAATGAAACCTAGATTACGAATTTGGGGATTATTTGATCTTCACAACTGTGGAGGCAACGTACAGTTGAAAATAATATTAACGCATACTTACTTCCGACTAATTTGTAAGAAATTACTGTTATGAAAAATTACTTGAACCAAACGATTGCAAATTTTATCTAATTATAAAAGAAGTATATAAAATTCCATAGGGGATATCTACATAAGAAAACGAATCCACACTTTGTACTTTTAAATAGAAATACTGAAATTTGTCATTCAAAATTTCATGAAATCCGTCCGATTAGTTTCCGAGATAAAATAAGGATATTTTAAGAGATGTGCACAAATTGAAGTTTGGTACTCGATTATTAAAATTCTACAGAATAATTATGTTGCTTTCATTAATGCACTATTTCTTTCCAATAATGCCGATTTACTTACTTAATATGTTTCGAGAACTGTCTGCACTAATAATTGAATGAAATGAATTACATGCATTTACATATATTTTACAATTATGCTTTTCCGAATATCATAGAAGTCCCAGTGAACCATCATTTTAACATTCATTTGATAATTATTTGTAAGAATATTTTAAAATTGAAAATTTGAATAAAGCAGGATATACAGAGTGTTAAGAAAATAAGATCCTGAATTAAAAATCAAATTTCTCAAAAACAAAGATCGATAGAATTATCCAGTAAGCTGTTTCCTTATTAGGTAAGCTGTAAAAAAATATACAGAAGTTGTTGTTTAAACATTTTGAAAAGATTGTGTTCTGATTGCAAAGAATGCTTGACTTGACATTTTTCTTGTTTTAGGTTGCTTGGAGATAATGAGTGTTTCGGGTTACAGTGTCATTTATTAATGATTTTTCGAACTAAATTTTTGTAATTTCGAAATTTCAAAATATTATTCCATAATTCGTTAAAATATGGCACTGTAAACAGTAAAACTGGTTCTGTGCAAGCAATCTAAAACAAGAAGTACGTCAAATCAAGCATTCCTTGAAATCAGAACACAATATTTTCAAAATAGTCATCGTTCGAAACTTCTGTATAAGATGTTTACATCTTACATAATAAACAAACTGTTTATCGCATAATATTCTATCGATCTTTGTTTTTGTGAAATTAAATTTTTGAATCGCGGTCTTATTTGCTTGACACTGTGTATATTTATTACCATTAATATTATTACTAATATTAAAATATAACGTTCTGCGTAATATTTATTTTACATACATAATAAGTATTATACTTGAAAAAAATTGCAATATAAATGTGAGTATAAATTATGTATTGCATTATGAATTGCTGTGTAGTCTCTTTGGTGCCTGTCCTTATAGTAATATTTACATATTTTTAGTACAACTAACGTTGAAATAGAAATAATAATATATTTCTTCATTAAATATCATAGTTAATTAAATATTATAAGATATTAAATATTATAAGATATAAATTTGCTGATTGTCTATCAAATTATGATGAGTTGACAATTTAATCTTCATAATTCTCAATTTGTGTCATTACTTTTTAACACTAGAACCGCGGGACTTTCGGTATACCTAGAACCGCGGAGCGGGTCAATTTGACCCGAGATGGAAGATGTTATGTAAATATACCCAAATATTTAATTTGGTTAGTTAATATATTATATTTTCTTACAATAATCAACATTTCTTAGTATTTACATTATATTTTACAGGTAATGTCATCATAAATTACCTACATTTCAGAAAATACTATCATTCAAAATTACATTTCGTTGTGTATGATGAAAATATACTGAAAAGATACTGAACATATATTTTAAACATAAATAAACTTGGACTTAATGAACATTCATAAGAAAATGATTATCGCATTCAAATAAGTTTAGATATAAAATCGAAGAACGATTAAAAAAAAGATAAAAATTACAAGTTACTAGTTTTACTCATTTTTCAAATGCAATTTATTGTATGCATTGCTTGTAAAACATAGTTAAAGATTTTACACATTTACCAGAAACGTGCGGGTGCATTATATCTTGAATAATCTTTAGTTTTATTTTCATTTTTTTAATTGTGATAAGAAACTCTTTTATGCTTAGTTTGTGTTTTTGGTCGTTTCTAGAGCTTCTTCCCATGCCCAAATAATATTTATTTATTTATTTATTTGACAGAGAAATAACAAATTGTTCTAGTATGTCTTCAATTAAGTCTTGAATGAATAGGCGTATACTAATAGATAATAGACATATACTAACTATATTTCCGGTTAGAGATTATCATAAACTTCAAGCATTGATAGTATCAAAATACAAAATATTAAAAATTGCATTCACCGGCCTCCTATAAAAAGCAAGCCTGACATATACAAACTTCCTGCCATCTACGAAATCACACAGATACACTGAATTTAGTTGTATAGTAGTGTATTTAGTACTTTTAAGTGCATTAGTATACATAAGTGTATTTAGTATTTTTTATAATTATCTAAAATTTCAACAGTCAGATGTAGACTGCTAAGCAACAAAATATTTTTTCTTTTTTCTCTTTCGTAAACAGTTACGCTCAAGTCTAAATGTCTTGAAGAATAGCTGCATACAATTCCGATTTTGACATTTTTACCGAGACTTTTATTTCTCGTATTAGATATTTTAGAGTTTCCATAAGGCAAGTTTTTTATCAACATCTTCATGGAACTAGAACGTGATATGATACCACACTGAATTTATCTGGCTTTATTAGACATATACTCAGTAAACCGACTGATAGATTTTGAAAAAAAAAATTCTCATCTATGCTTATGTTAAGCCCTTTTATATTGTAGTCTTGCAGTTTTCTTGTCATCTTCTTTATTTCCATGTGTGAATGCGCAAGTCATTGCTTATTTATTTTTCAGATTTTAATGAGTATAAAACACAAATTTTGCCACTTCTGTTCAAATTCTTAATTCTTTTTTTTTATATCTGATTTTTTAAATGATAACTATCGCAAACTTTCCTTCAATACTGATAAAATTTCATCTATATTCTAATGAAAAAAGTCATACGATGTTAAGTTTATAGGTACAGTCGTAGTCACTTTTTTTTCATTATAATTAACTTTCTTCATTTTCAGGCAGATATACATCCTCAACCATGTTCATTCTCAATCATTTTCAGATAATAGGTGCTATTATTCCAAAGCTTCTTTGACAGTAATATTAAAACATCGGAAATCTTATCTATACTTTCAATAAATGCAGAATAAAAGCAACTTCAATACTACTTCTAAATATTTGTTGTAATTTTCCACTGCAATCATCCATTCTTCACTTCATGAATATTAGATCTTGATTAAAAATTATCACTATTCCCCCTTCCAATTTATGCCTATTAAAGGTATTATGAATGAGACAGATATACTTTCTCATTACTTCAGAAAAATGCATCTCTATTTTGTCATTTATGCGTAAAAAAATATTACGGGTCAAATTGACCCGCTTCGCGGTTCTAGGTATGAGTAGTAATAAATGAAAAATTATTTATGGTATTCGCTATTAAATACGAAAAGTTGTTGTTTACCTTAAAATATTAAAAGTCATAAAAGGAAACATTTTTTCAATGAATACTTCTCGCGCGACAAGAAAGTAAACATCGATTTGGGTCAATTTGACCCGCTCCGCGGTTCTAGTGTTAAACTTCGTAAATTATTTTATTCGAAGCGTGTTTTTATAAAACATGATTTACATGGAATCATTTCTTCGAAAAAAAAAATAATATGTAGCATATCCATTTAACGCTGCGTGAGGAAATCAACATTATTTTCGTTCATGTTTAATTTAAATAAATAACATGTATATTTATTTTAACTGAGCAGTAATCTAAAAATTTTTTTTATGATTTTTGTCCTTTTCGTAGTATGTTCGCAAACTTTACGATCCCCATTAAGACATAATATTATACATACATATTACAATAAATCTATATTCGAATTGACTAACGATTTAAATTTCTACATTGAAAATCTATTTCAATACATAAATATGTGATTTACATAGAACACACAAAATAACATGCGGTTAAATATGTTTAACACGAAAAAAGATTTAAATAACACCAAGTGATATAGCAGCCCAGACAGTCTACTATATACACTTGCATACATTTTATTTTCAGACAAAACAAAAATCATTTAACAGGAAAAAAGAAATCGAAAATTATTTTTTCATACAGGATAACATGCAGTATTTTCAAAAGTAGCAAATTAATACATAGTTTTATTATTCCTACAAATTATACAGCGAACGTATGTATGCCAGAAAATTGTGCTGCAGCATATCGTATATATTGCAAATCGTTATTGTAAAAAATATAAAAAAATATTTAAATAAATTACTGTGTAGTTAAAATCAAGCTTAGTATGATATATATTTAAGTTCATTACAGTAAAATCTAATTGATCCCATCGTGTTTTAAAGTTAGTCAGAAAATCAATATCATGTATTTTAAATCACTTTCCAGGGAAACTAAATTTTGTAACAAAGAAACATCACAAGACATAAAACTTTCTAAGGATTAAATTAAGTTCTGGTTGTAAATGTAGATTAAAACAAATGTGCCCCAGAAAAGAAATTCTATTTAAATATTAATAAGGAAGTTAACACAGCAAACTGGAAGTTATGGATTATTCGAATGGGAACGTATCTTTTATATAATGTAATCTCATAAACTGTGTCTGCTTAAATTTATTGTTTGAAAGGAAAGTTAAAAAATTGTTTTTAAAATGTAATGCTATTTTTTTGAACAATTATAACCTAATTTTTTGGAAACAAAGTTTGCAATGTACAGCACTCATGGGTAAAAAAGGAAACACTCTCTAATATCTATTCTAACAATATTTCTTAGAAGAACATTACTAATACCGAAAGGTTGGAAATAAAGTTTACTTCTGAATTATGTATATAAAATTTGCTTAAAGGGTCATCTACATATTAAAATGAACTCAAACTTCGTTTTTTTTATACCGATACCACAGTTTGATAAGATATCATGTCTGCGGTTCAAACTGTGCCCAAATACCAAATTGCAAGTCTTTTAATAATAAGTTTTGGAATTTCACATTTTTATTAACACATATTTTTATTAATCATACAAATTACATAGCAAACGTATGCATGTGTGGAAATTACACCGACTAAATTAGATAAATGTGTAAAATATGTGTGTAAATTACATATCCTATTTATCATTAAAGACAATCAGTATTAAAATACGGAATTATATTTAAATACCGAATAAATTAAAATAATATTGGTAAGAATTGTTTTTAGGTCCAATGCAGTAAAATTGAATGATTCCTTCGTGTTTTAAAATCAGCCAGAAAACCTATACTATCTATTTTAAATCACTTTCTAGGAAAACCTAATTTTGTCAAAACAAACATCACCAGACATAAAACTTTCTAAAGATTAAATTAAGTTTCTAGAAAGAAGGTTGTAAATGTAGATTAAAACAAATGTGCCCCAGAAAAAGAATTCTATTTAAATATTAACAAGGAAGTTAATACAGTAAACTGAAAGTTTGGGATTATTCGTATGGAAATGCTTCTTTTACATTATGTAATCTCATAATATTCATCTTTTAAAGTATTTTGTTTGAAAGTTCAAGATTAAAATAAATAAATAAATAAAGATATTACGTTAATTTATATAACATTTTAAACCTCGTTTTTGAAAACAGGGTTGTAAATGTAGATTAAAATAAGGGAGTCCTCCAAAAGAAATTCTATTTAAATATTGACTAGGAAAATAACTTACCTAAATGAAAGTTAACAGATCATTCTCATGGGAAAGTACTTTCGTGAAAAAAAGAAAATAAAGAAATCACCTCTACGAATTCCTCAACAAATTATCGTAGAAGAAAGTTACTCGGAAACTTATCAATTGATTGGAAATCAAGTGTACTCTTAAATGATGCATATAAAATTTGCTTTGGGATTCATCTACATATTAAAACGAATCCAAAATTTCTTTTCTTTTTAAAGAAAATTGCTATAATCCTGTTTCACAAGTTTCGGTTGAAACTATGATTAATCACAAAATTGCAAGTAATTTAAATAATATTTTTTTGAATTAGAAAAAAATCAAAACCGAATCCAGTAACGAATGATAAAAAACGTTTCCTTATTTTTATTAATATGCCCTGAAAATGTTTATGTTGCAACAATATTTTTTTGGTCTCATCGAGATAGGATCTACATTAAATTTCAGTATGAAAAAATATTTTGACTGTGCTTAAGTAACAATAATTTTATTAAGTTGAATAAACATTACTAAATTGTTACATATAATATAAAACATCACTTTAAAATATCAAATTATTTATAAATGCTATACGTGATTATACCACTTATAGCATTTATAAATATTTTGATTACCAAATTGTTTTTTTATGTCTGAGCATTTTGCAAAACATTTTCCGAAAATTTCCATTTTGAAAATCTGCAAAAGTATTTTGAAATTCATATGCTTAAATTATTTTTAATTGAATCGTTGTGTTATAAACGTACCTCAAAAATTTATTTAGATTTCAGAACTGATTAAATTAAAAATTCACATACATGTGCTTCAAATATGAGCTTCAAAAATAATTTTAAATACATATAACTACATTTACATGTAATGTTATGTGTACCATATTTTTAAACAATAATGTCTGAAATAATTAAACTGCATTATTTTTCCTCATTATTTACTCATAACAAATAATGTATTTTCATTTTTTGGTTGTTTAAAAAAAAAAAAAATGTGTCCTTAAATGTTGTTTCTACTTTTTTTTCAAAGTCGGCGTACTTAATACAAAATCGAAAGGCAAATAATATTTAAGGAATTCAGATAATTATGATACTTTTCCATTTTTATTGAACAGTCTTTCCTTCAAAAGAAAAAAAAAACTAAACAAATCATCTGAGGATTCCAGAAAATACATATGTTCACTTTTGTATGTATAAATATATTTAACATAAAATTAAAGCAACATAAATTCCTTTACTGCATTTTTTATTCCGGGAACCGGAGAAAGAACCGTGATCACGGAATTAATAAAGCTTCATGTAAATCGAATCTAAAATAATGTAGATATCATTAGATTTGCCAAGGCGTTCAATTAAAAAATATATATATATATTATTAGAAATCTATGATGTTTTGCCGACTTCACAGATATTGATCAGACTTACAGCAGTTTACAGAAGATTCTTTATTCTTTGAAAAACACTTGTATGACAAAATATATTTAGTCTCAAAACACTGTCACACATTTTTAGAAGTGACTGACAATATAATATCACATATTTTGCTTTTCATTTTTTATCGAGGCCTCTTTATTTCGCATCTAGACGAAGGCGAAGTGTGTGCTTTCAGCGAAAGTGGTAAGATGTCACAGACTAGATAGTCCCCGAAAATTTTTATGGTAAGTAACTTTAATATATCATTAGAAAAAAATAATAATTATTTGCTTTTAAATTAATTATTGTGGCAAATTTATCTATTGCATAAATGTTTCCCTTTTTTTTAAGTCGATAGATGTTGCTGTCAGCATAACTATTTAAATGAATTAAAGATTTTTAAGTATATAATTTACAACGAAATATGCTTGCTTTTTATCTGAAAATAACCATTATATCCACATATATGGATACAATCCCCTATTTTGCTTTGTTTTGGGAACAACGGATTTTGAGCTTATTCTATTGACAATAATTTTCAGAACTTCAATATATGTTTTTGAGACTTTTACAAAAGTTGCGCAATACATTTAGCTAACACAATAAGCATGAGAAATTTTAATAACATTCACGCATGTGCAATAAAAAATATTTTTTAAACTTGCTCATTTTTCATACAATTTTTTTTCATTGCAGCGGGTCGTGTAGAACGTTCCTTTCTCTATTTTCTGAAAAGAACGTCATTTTATGTTAAGAAATCTCTAAATTATAAACAAAAAAAAACCTAGGATTGTTTTTATAAAACCATCAATCTTTCAACAAATATACATGCTGTTCGCATAAAAATGAACACAGTTTATAATAATACGCTACTTAATCATAATCTACAGTTTGAACGTTCTTGCTACATTAATTTTGACAGAATCATCCCAAAGATATTCATTTTTTCGAATTTGTTGACGGTCCCCTATGCAGTTTCGGCAAAAACACTTCACGGGAATGTTCGACCTGTGCTGTTATTTTTACAAGCTTAGAGTTTCAGGATAATTCCTCCTGTATTTTTCTAGATTTTTAACAAAATATCAAAAATCGCATGTGGCCGGGCACCTTTGGCTATATAGTATATGTATATGTAAGAAGTCAGTGTGATCATAGAAGAACACCTGGTGAAATGGCGAAAGGAACGTATTATAAGACAATACCGCAGGTCAATTTAAATTTTTCATATTCTCTGTTAAATACCATTAACGTATATCGTTGTCGTGTCTGGCATATAAAGGCGGAAGGAGGAGTTTAATTGAAGGTTTCTCCAATAATGAAACATATACGAACATAAGCAGGCATCAAAATCTTTATTATTATCCACTTTCACTGGATATTCCACACACACACCTCAGTCTGGATAATTTTATAATAAATACAAAATTTTTCTTAATTCAATCATGTCCGTTAAAGAAAATGCACTAAAACAAATAAGCCATTTTTTTCTAACTTAGTTTCACCGCAAAAGTAATAAGGAAACACAAAGTGGTCTATGAAAAATACATCGCTGGAAATGCATTGCACTCCGCAAACGTTCGAAATTATTCTGAATAAGAACCGTGTGTCTTAACGGTGGGAAGGTCAGTAGGATTCTGCTTGCTCCGAAAAACCAAAATGATTCTCTCAAAGATTCTCCGCTAATCTTGCCCCCCCCCCCCTTTTTGACGTAAGGTTTTTAAAAATCCACTAAAATTGTTTGGAATGTAAAGGTAATTTACTTCTCGCTGTACTATTGGTTGATAGGTGGGTCTAGATGCAAGGACTCTTTAACAACTGGCGTAACCAGTAAGAGTAATGCGGATGACCACACTAAATGCGGATGAATTTCAGCTAGCAGAAGATTATTAAATAAATAAAGCAAAACTAAAGTTTCCATAAATGTTTTTTAATTCTAAAAAGGAAAATGGATTTGTGTGATGAATTTAAGATTCCGCAATAAGGTATTGAGATACAAGATACATTCTAACTATTTTTAACAAAATAATTAATAGATTATTTTGAGTTAAAAAAAATATTTAGCCGTTAAACATACTAATACAACACGGAAAACTGAGAATGAAAGTATATTCCTATAAAACTTTGGAACAAACTCAAAACGGGAAAATGGCGAATTTTTTTTTATTACTTACATACATGCATATATATATATATTGGTCGGGTGATGATAATCATTAAAACACATTTAGTCACAAACTTCTTTTTCAAAGAGAAATTCTAAGAACATTTAATTGAAGAAAGTAAAAGCGTAAATTATATTATGCGCTTTTAGATCTGGGATATGAGTGCCTAATATATATGCTTAGTTATATTTTTATCTATAAAAATTCGAATATATTATTAACATAAAAATATTTTAAGAATATTGTTTTTATATTTCTGCGCTTTAAAAGTATACTTCGACTGAGGCGAGAGAAAAAAGAAATGTGATTTATTTTTGCAAACATTTGTATTATTTTATTACAGCTGAAAGCAACCTTACATTTTATTTCTAAAACAGAAAATAGTAGTCAATTAGGTGCATCATTAAAATAAAGTTTTTCAAGATTATCCATTCTAAAATCACTTAAGAGTTTTCATTTTCTTTATGAAATGGAAGTTTTTTGTTATAGATATAAATTTATTTAATGAATAGTGAAACAAATTTTACTAAGATTTATTTATTTTTTACTTGCAATGTAATTTTTCACAGATAAAATTTTCACAGATCATCTACCAAATTGAGTGTAATATCGTTGACTAATAAATTATTTCAGATGATCTCAATCTTTTCTCTCTTCGTCCCTTGTACCTGTCATACTGCCTTCACATAACGTTTTCGACCTATGCAATTCTGAATCCTTATGATGTATCCTACTTCCTCTTAATAGTAAACAATATTAACCATTTGAAATTAACCATTGAATTTAATAACTTATATCACATTGAATATAAAAGGAAAAAAGAATAATATGAATACAAATGGAATGCGTAGAACCAAAGCAGAATCATCAGGTCCCAAATACTTTGGAACTACAAATGGAGTGTGTGATTTCATCAACGTATTTGCCATGAGAAAGTAAAACAATACGAATTTGGGACTAGCAACACACCTGAAACCAAAATTAATTAAAGAAATACCAAGTAATCTATAGTGGATATGGAGAAAATAAAACAGTGATGAGCTATAAAGTAGAATGAATACCAAATGGAAGACCTTACCCTGATACCGCACATGGAAAATTAAAATTTGAAGTATTCATATATCATACGACTGAAAAATGGCGATAATATAATAATTAAAACAAAAAACGACTTATCGTACACATCATAATATTTAATTAATTAATTAATTAATTAATTAAAAGCAGAAAATTGTAATAACAGAAAAATTATACCATACACTGTAGTTTACCCTATTATTATTTAAATCTATAACATTTGTTTTGACTATGCTAGGCTTAAATCAATATCTTAATTAAGGAAGATTAAAGATTAAAAAATAGCTTATTAAACATGGACTCGATGCGTTTAGTAGTGATAAAGTACACTCATTTATTAAAAGTGAAGTGCAATTTAATAATGTAAATGATTAACATTATTAATATAATAGATATAACTAAATAATAATCCAAACATTGGTGCTATTTAAACTCCCTTTTTTTACCTAATTAACAAATGAACTTCCCACTCTCAATTTTTTTATTATATTAAATTAACATTTGCGTATTATCCATACATCACCGCCCTCCTCCGTATTCTAATATCTACCCACCCAACCAACCTATTATATACATTTTTTATTATATTATTTTTTATTATATTATTATATTATTTATTATATACATTTTTTATTTTTTATTCTTATTTTTTATGTTTTAATAATTTTTTGTACTTTTTTTTACACAAAGTGTTAATTGATTTGTATATATATATATATATATATAACCTCCTCACAGCCACGACCGAATTTTTCCGCTCAATAAGCTGCAGATTTTACTGCAATATAAGCAATATTTAAATTAATATAATTCTGCAAATAAACACCAGTTTTGAAAAATTAATTTAGGATTAATACTCTCAAAGATTATACATCTATTCGTAATAATATATTTTGTATCAGGCTAGAAAAAACATATATATATTTTTAATATTTTGAATAAATTACAGAAAAAACATCAGTAAGATTTTACCCTCTTGCTCGGCGGTCAGGGGGTTAATTATTTAATGTAGTTTTTTGTAATTGCAAATTATTGCTTGCTGCATCGTATGCCTCGTTTTGCATATCTAAGTAAATAATTGCACAAGAATTCCTTTTTAAAACTATATGTATGGAATATTCTTTAATAAATATTTTAACGTTTAAATTATACTTAAATTTGTCTTCTACACATTCTGACTAAACAGTTCACTGTTTTAATATGCATAAAATAGTAATCCTGCAGATTTAGGAAATCAGTTGTTATTGTTTTAAATATTTTCAGTGAAATTATTTTGTGTATGGAAATGTAAATGAAAGAAAACTATACTTATACAAACACATCGTACAATGTTTTTCTTTATTCGATAATTTTTTGAAGAAAAGGACTTTAGCAAGCTTATACAAAGGTATAAACCAATGGGTAAGTGTGATAATAGATTGCACTGAGAGTTTTGTTTAAAATGTCTCTTAAATCTCTTTATTTTTAAATTAATAAATCAAAATTGCAAATTTATAATTGTTAAAATCTTACATAAATGACAGTACCATTATACTAGTATTTAAATAAGTAAAGTCTCTTCACATTCTATTACGTTACATTTTATTCCAATAGTTGTTATAAAACAAAAAAGTAGTTTTATTTTGAAGTAATGTATAAATATTCTCCATTTAATTTTTTTCATTATATTTAAGAATATTTTGCATTCCCCTTTCAACTGTTACAATCATTTGAGAAACTTCTAAAAAAAGAAGTATAACTTTACAAATAGTTTTAAAAGCAATAAAAAATACGTTTATTATACAGGCAATTTTTTAAAATAACAATCACAATAATATTAACTGTTAAATTGGCATACTATGAGAAATTTCAACTAATTAAATCGATCGTAATATGAAAAATTTAATTTCCAGCACCGGTGTTTGAATTAAGAATATTCTGTTTACAAGCGATATGCTTCATCTCCAACCCATGATGCCTACATGAAAAACGTTAAAATTTCGGCCGTGTTTCAGAATTTAAATCGCAATAAGCAGGGTAGGTTGCAATAAAGAGTTGGCGATCGTAAACAAGTTAACCAACTCTGGATCTTGCTCGTGCTGTCCCGAATGAATTTTATATTTTTCTAAAAAATAATAATTAACTGTAACTGTCTTGATTTGTTCCAATTTTTGTTATGCAATGACTTAATATTTGTACTGGTGGCGTAATTTTTTTTTCCAAGCACCTTCGTCGTTTCATGCCACAGTTTGCACTCTGATTGGTTGTTGCTCTCGGCACTGTTTTCATGTAACTTGGTCGTACTTGATCATACTTGTCGTAGCGATAGATGCTTCCGTCAAGGAGTTTGATTTCCTTCCGAACCGAGTACAAAGTAACTTTTCTGTTGCAGCATTGGATTGGATGAAACGTGTCTTACTGAAAGCTGTACTCTTTAAAAGTTTTTACACACAAGAGCACAAGACCACGAGGATAAGAATGAAGGAAGAATAAGAATGAGTAGGTTAGGTTTTAGGTGTACTCGTTCACTTACGAACAAAGTATTTTTCGCCAAGTATGGTTATCGCCAAGTTACGTGAAAACAGCGCCGAGAGCAACAACAAATCACATTGCGAGCTTGGGCTTGGAACGACGAAGGTGCTTGGAAAATAATTTTCGCGTACTGGTGAGGCCTTGCGTGTAGCTTGACGAAACTTTTACCTTTGTATTTTTAAATATTTTTTAGTGTGTTAATATTTTGTTTATAAATTTTGTTTATTTTTTAAAAATGTATTCAAGTCGGTCTTAATTTATACTATTCAATCTTTTAAACCTTTAGCTTGATGGATGATTTTTCCATCGTGGAGGATAAGCAGGCGAAAAATTGTTATTCGTTGAGAAAAGTCCCGCCCAATCCAGCTCCCGAGCATGAAGAGTCGATCAAAACGGAAAAACAAAGATGCTAAAAGAGGACAATCCTACATAAAAAATATACTTTTTTGGGACTACAGATGTCTTACTATTAAATTAACCAATTTTATTAAACCTAAAAAAAACAGATGAACAAAAGTAATTATTAAATGAATTTTTATAACTATAAATAGAAAGAAGATATTATTTTCATTTGCTCAATATTTTAGTAAAATACACATTTAGAGTTCCTCTGGTAATGTCAGTTTGAAAGATGATGTAATATGCATAAACATTTAAACATCATTTTGGTCCATAAGTTTAAGCGCCAATCAGTAGTTAATTATTTTGCCATCTATGTAGTTTTTCTCCTACTGTACCTCTGGAATTCACATGAAATACTTGCCATGTAGATAACAAAAACATGTATATCCATATTTTTTTCTCCCGTCAACAAATTTAAAAATATTAATAGACTTAAAAAGTACATATAATTAAGTAACATACATACTATAATGAAAAATAACAGATTAATCATGTTATTTAAAATTCCCAAGTTGTAGAATTGCACTTCTAATTAATAATAAAATTCTGGATTCCAGTAATAAATTTTAAAAATGGGAATTAATCATTGGAAATGCACATAATATTAATTTTTTTTGCCATGTTTAAATTGTCGTGTAAGATGAATAATTTTCCAATAAGACGTGTAGAATTTCAACATTCTAAAAATTCAGTTACAATGTTATAAATGTCTATCGTGATGATGTTTTTTTATTTAATATTTGGATGATATGAAATTATTTCTTTTTTACTCATAACATGTAACATTTAATTATTTATTGAGAAATAATTTTAGAGGTAGCAAGTAAATTATTTTTCCTTTTATGTGCGAGTAATATGAAGAAAATAAGAGTATTTATTCAAATATTTTATGAAATATAATTTAGCTATAAATTTCCCACGCAGAATTCAAACTTAATACAATGACATAAATATGAATCAAATAAAATTATAAAAATATAATGTCATTGTTTTATATAATAAATATATAAATTCAAATACATAATGTATTTATAACTGAAGATGTTTGTATAAAATTATCTTGAAAATACGGATATTAGAGCAATGAAATAAATGTCGATCCAAATTATAGTATGTGCTTTCTAAGCATATTTTAAAAATATTTTTGGCATTATTTAGCTTAGATTGGATAAATATGAATGGATCAAACGAAATTAAATATAATGCCTTGACTATTACAGAAAACAAAATCTATATAAATAGAACACAGACTCATCGTTTTGCATAATATGCCATTATTGAAGTTAAAATATTGCTCTTAAACTTTCTATTAAAATAATTTAGTATAATTTGTAGATTACTCAGAAAACGATTTGAAATCTTAAATAAAAACAATTATTATTAGACTTTTTTCCATTTGTGAAACATCTAAAATGCTTTTTCTATGGGAAATTCTCTTTTCCTTTGTTATGCAGAGCAACATAGCCAGAGGGAACAATTAGACAATACTTTTGAAAAGTAAGATGTTTGTTCGTTTTTTTTTATTAGTTTTTATTCGTAGTAGCAGTTATTTTTAAACTGTAATAATAAAATTTATTACTGCAATTGTCTTATTTTCTAAATCTAAATAATAGTGTTAAAAGACTGTTTTTTCTAAAAAATATTTCATTGTTTTGTTCTGTTTTCGAATATTTTAAAATAAACAATTTTCTTATGCGTCAAATATCTTCAAATGTTTTGGCGATTTATTAAAAGAAAATGCTTTTATTTATGTATTTTTATATATTAGATACAGCAATTAAATTAGTTTTCATCGTGTGAGCGAGTAACATGAAGAGAATGAAATTATTCAAAATATTTTATAAAATTTTATTTAGCTATAAACTCCCGACGCCGAATTTAAACTTAGTATAATGATGTAAATATGAAATAAAAAATATAAAAGCATAATGTAATTATTATATATAATAAATATATAAATATAAATATACAATGTATTTATAATTGAAAATATTTGTATCAAAATATCTTGAATATACCGATATTTGAAAAATAAAACAAATTTCAATCTGAAAAACAGGGTAAGTTTTTTTTTTTTTTTTTTTTTTTTTTTTTTTTTTTTAACTGACGCTATTTAGAGCTCTCTGCAGCTTATTTTAATAACCAAAACTGCTTCAAAATTTATATGGAGACCAATGAAACGAAGGGAAATTTTTTTTCAAGAAAAAAAATAGTTCCATTCACCAGTAAGGGCTATTCCATATAGACTGTTATGCTCGGCCGTCTTAAAATGTTGTACAAAGAATGCAAGGTGTGGCACAAGAGAACGGTGGTCACATTGAATGTGGTCGAATTACTCATCGGGAAAGTGAATATGTTGAATAAAACATCTCATTTTATCCAAATTATTAGTTTTGTCTATTTCTGATGTTTTCTTTCCATGTATAGCGCCAAATGTCCGGCCATCGGCGGTGATTGCAACTATTTATTTATTTATTTATTGTTGGAATCTTTTTTCTCATGGTTTCATTAGTCCATTTATAAAATTATTTTTTAAATTTTGTGTCATTCCAGTTATTATAACGAGCTACCGGCGGCTCTAAAAAGAGTCATTTAAAAAGAAAAAACACCTTGTATACGCCTTCTAAACGAATTTTTAAAACATATTTCGCATTGTATAGCTTAATCTGGATAAATATAAATTGATAAAAAAATTTAAATAATGCCTTGACTATTACAGAAAAAAAAATCTATATTACTGGAAGACAAACTCATCGTTTTACATAATATGCCATTACCGAAGTTGAAAAAGTACCCGTAAACTTTCTGTCAAAAAAATTGATATCATTTCATAGATTATTCAGAAAACGATTTGAATACTTAAAAAAATCTTATTTCAATTTGTGAAATATCTAAATTGCTTTTCCGTAGGAAATTTTCTTTACCGCCTTTGTTATGCAGAACAACATAACCTGAGAGAATAATTAATCCAATTCTAAAAAGTAAGAAGATTGATCGGTTTTTTATTACTTTTTTTGTAGAAGAAGTTATTTGTGAGTTATAATAATAAAATTTCTTATTGCAATTGACTCATTTTCTAAATCGAAATAATAATGTCAAAAGACTCTTTTTTTCATTTAATTAATTAATTAATTTATTTATTTACGTTTTGCAGATCATTTGAAAATATACAATTTCCTTATGTGTAAAATGCCTTCAGATTTTTTCGCGATTTATTGAAAACAAATGCTATTATTTATATTTTTCGTAAAATTTAATGTTTATAAATATGTTTTAATTCTTAATTAAAAATAATTCTTAAAGATTTCGCTTAAAAAAATTGGATTTCGATAAAAATTACAATTTTTCAAAACACACAACATTTTTCTCCTCCATAGAGTAAGTTTATAACTTGGTGTATGGTGTATTTAGTGTAGGAAATATAAAATTTCATTAAACATACATTTTCTCTACAGAAAATAGATTGCTAATTTTTTTTCTAAAAACTTTGAAAACAATCAATATTATTGCATTTTTTACATAAACAAAATACTTTTTGTAGTTAACGATAACAATCAGCTATGAATTCAATGATTAATATATTCTGCAATATTCTATGCACCCTGCCACTTGAAACTAGTAACATATGCACTTGATTTATGAATAAATGTAAGATTGGTGCGAGACACTCCAACCTCCCGGAATATGTTTAAAAAAAATTATATGTTTCACTACACGTAGGAAGTTGAAACTGATACATAATATGGATCATATCTTGTAGTATTATAAGCAAAAACATTAAGGTATTCACTCAAATATTTTAATTGTTTCTTAATTAAAATGTTCAATTAAAAAGAAGAAAAAATTATAGAAAACTCGTACTTTTGATGAAAAATTCTGAAAAAAAAAAATCCATTATTCGTTTAATAATATTATACGTCTGTTTTTTGGTTGATTTCCGACTAGTAGTTTTGGCACTATGTGCTCTTTTTCTATATGGGCAGTAAGAGTCATACCCCCCCCCCCCCATGGACTTGAGATAAAAGCTTGAAACAGGCATAAAATTATTTCCTTTTAAAGGCTATCGATTGATGTAGGACTTGACGTGGTTGACTATAGGGCTTTTTTTAGTAAAAAAAACTCGGCTATAACCGTTTCCCTATCATACCATGGGCAGATAGAAATTTTTACAGCACCTATCAGTCCAGGTTCATTTTGGATATATGCTTCGCTGAGCTTCTCTGCTAATTATATAATATGAGATCTGCATTTTATGTTAAACCTTGCTGTACTTTTTTAAATTATCCAAGCATTTATGACGGATAGATCTTGATCCCCTAAAATTTAAACTGGTCATCAAGCAGAAGATATTAAACATCGCAGTTCTATATTGCTTTTTCCCGCTTCTTACAAGTCCCTTTAAATGAATAATTTAATTTGCATCTTTTATTCTATTAAAATTACCTTATTTATTTTATATTCTTTGCAAGACACTTATGATTGGCTGGGGTTTCATCACTTTCTCCACATCATTTACTAGGCTATTTTCTTTCAGCTCGCTGCCACTGGCATCTATTCGGTGATGGGACTTTATTGGCATTTTTTAAAAAATTTGTTTTGCCATTTGTGCCGAAATTGTCATTAGTGTCAGAATTAATTCCGTCCCTAAAATTTATTTCTTAAAGTTTACTTCGCAGTTTTTATATTTTTTCATTTGAAAGACCTTTATCGTGACGCCATCACTATAAATGAACGGATCGGGAATACCAATTATCTATATATTTTTTTTTTCCTCCCAGCGCCGTTTGCAACAGGCAAAATGTTGTTTTTCCTTGGTTTCTAAGGTATAACAGAGATTTCAAGTTTTTGCAAGATTCCGACAATATCTGGATCCCGATGAGTACATTTGCTTTGTAAGTGCTGTGACAGGTGCGTGATGATGCCGCTAGTACAATCCCCCAGGCCCACAAACACTTCATTTAAAGCAAGTACCGCACATCGCCTTATATTATTCTCTCCTTACATTGTTAGCACTTTTACAAAATTGTTTCATCCTTTATGTCAAAATTTTCATTATCATCAGAATTAATTCCGTCACTAAAATCATTTTCTGAAAGTTCGCTTTGCAGTTTTAAAATTTTCCCATTCGAAAGACCCTCCTCCGTCGCGACCCCATTAGTATAAATGAACGAAACGGGAATATCACTAACTTATATATATATATTAATTTACACCCCGCGCTATTTGCAACAGGCAAAGTATTCTTTTATCTTTAGTTTCTAAGGTATAACAGATATTACTACATTTTGCAACATTCCAAGAATAGATGCAAATCTGATAAAATCTCTCGATGAACAAATTTGCTTTGGAAGTGCTGTGACAGACGTGTGATGGTGTCCCAGGTTGAATCCCCCCCACACAAACACACTATTCATATAAAACAAATGCCGTACCTTCTTACATTATTCTTATGCTATTGATTTATATAGAGAGTTAAAGGTTCTGTTGAAATAAAACAAAAAGCTAGTCTTTTTGTTCGGGTTAGCAATGACCCAGCAATTCTATGTCCATAGACCTGCGGATAGAAAGTTTTTATTGGGTTTTGATTAAATTCATGTTACAGCATTACATTGACTATTTAGAAGAAAAATAAAAAGTTTCAAAGTTTTATTATGAAAAAAAAAAGTTACAAGCGAAAAATCGCGTCATGGGTCACGTCAGTGGCCTTGGTAATTCTAGTGAAAGGAAAAAATCATAACATTGTGAAACCTGACGATAACAAATTCAGATAAATATATTATATATTTTCTTGATAATACGTAAAATTTTTACACTGACAAGTTTTATCAGGAGCAATTCTTACAACAAAAGTTTATTAAAACTCCATAATTGTTTATGAAATAATTCATATTAAGGGTGTATTTAAAATTAAACTGCTGATTTTCCTACTCATTTTTTAATTTATTTTTTATTACAGTCTCAATTTTTGAGAAATGGTAAATATATTAATAAAAATCTCAAAATGGGCTTTTTGAACTGAATTTTACGAAGCAACATAGCAGGAAACGAAAAATATGGTCGTTTTGAAAAAAAATATATTGTAAATTAAATTCTTATTAATTGAACAAAAATAAAAACACAGTTTGCTTATAAATTTTCTCCAGAAATCACCTCTGCAAGATTTATGTCCTTTCTTCTAAAAATGAGATTGAAAATGCATCCTAAGATTTCGAGATGTTGAGCATGGAAAAAGATATTTTTTAAACACCGAGAATGATTCTGATAAAACCAGTTGTTACTAAAAGGTAAAATTAAGAACTTTCAAAACGTCTAGAAAAATTTGCTAAACTAGATTTTTCTCTAATCTTGATTAAATAAAAAATTTTATTATTTTCTTTTCTCTAAGAAATTAATTCTTAAATTAGAAACCTAACTACATCTGCATCCGAGCCGGAAGACATTTTATAAAATAGATTAGTTATTGGTTTTCAAAGTATGTATGAAACAGATAAAGATGTATATATTTCTTTTCATTTCCGCTCACAAACACGTACATACGCATGTAAATATCTTCAAAACAACGTTTTTTTTACATTATTTGAATATGGGAGTAAATTTGTTTATCACATTTAATAATTTAAGTAATTAACAGATTTGGTATCTTTATTTTACATGGGATTTTGCATTTTATTTATATATAACAATTCTAAAGTGACAATTTTGATGTAGAAAAAACTTAGAATCCCAAACAATAACAAACACATCATATTTTAATATTTCTTATTGCGTTTAAATATATTCCTCCTTAGAAATATACGCTCATTAAATAACCTTAAATTTCGGCTCTTGAATATTTATTTAGCTAAAATTCTTAAAAAGTGAAAAAATTAGTTTGTTCTTGAAGTGGAACTATTTCTGGAAGTGAAAAGAAAAGTTAAATAAAATTATTACATTCTTTCAGAATAATTAACGGATAAAAAAAATGAAAGAGTTTGAGAAAAACTGCTTATTTAATAATGTTCTTAATAACTTTTTCTCTTTTTAACCACTTCCTTTCAGGAACGTAAAGAAATTAAAGCTCTCAGCAGTAATAAAATTTACATTTAGCAGTCATACTAATGGAAATAATTAAGATTTTGTGGATTAATTTTTATGTTCAGTATTTGTAAAGTGAATCAAATAAGGAGAAAATATTTCTTTAAAGAAGTAATTGTTTCTTTTAAAAAAAAATCGAGAGTTTAATTTATTTATATAATGACGTCTCTTTAACGTTAAATAATAGAAAAAATACAAAGTTAAAACACTAATGTATACAAATATGACAAAAACACAGTCTTTATATTCAAAGAATTCTTTGGTTCTTGTACATTTTTTCATATTTAAACAACATATTTATTTAAAATATAATTATATAAAAAAGTTTATTTAACGTAATATTTAAATAAATTATATTAAGTCCTCGTAAATTTTTTGTTAAATACCATTCAAAGTATAATAGCGAATTGTTAATTTTTTGTACACTTAACTGTCAATCAAATTCATTAATGTTTATTTATAAAGATTTTTTTTTCATTTTCCTGTATTCTGAACTTCAGCGTTAAATTTATTTCAATTTTAAATTTAATATATATATATATATATATATATATATATATATATATATATATATATATATATATATATATATATATATATATATATATATATATATATATATATACTAATTGTTCTTAAAAAGGTGAAAGAAATACCACAATCTTTATTTTTCACCTATTCACTAAATTTCGATAGTGTATTGTGCAAAATACTCCAAACATTTTATATAAAAAAAGTCATAATTTAACTTAATGAAAGTACTTTTTAAGCATACATTCTTCTTTTCTAAAATATAAAAACAACTTCACAGAAGCAGTTGTGTACCATTTAATTAAACTCCAGATTTATCTGTACATTATATATTATGTAATGACTTCTCCTTGAAAAACGTTTTACAAACTAGTGGTCATTTATAGCATGTGGATTGTAGAATTAATACAGGTATTTAATTAGGTTTTCCTTTATCTAGGCTACGTATATTGTATACAATTTTCCAGAATTTAACAATTATCACCACATATACCTCATCAAATGTCTCTTTTTTACATAAGCACTGTTTACGGGATAATTTAAAAAATAGAATAAAATTTCGAAAGTAGATTTTAAAGAAGAAAGCTAGAAGTTACTCGCAAATTTAAAACATCTATCCAAATACATAAAAATGATAAATTTTACTAAAAATATATGTGATTTTAATTAAGAATAAATAAAATTATTCTCTTGAAAGTGAGAACTTAATTTATATATATTATATAAATTATTATAAAAAAATTGCTTAAGTTACTGGTTGCAATATCCCATACCAATGAAAGTTAGACAAATAATTAACAACTATATATATATGTACTTTTTTGCAAAGTGCATATCTTGATCTGTATGCTAATGAATGCTTGAATCTTATAACACGTTTTTATAAGTAGGTAAATTTGAATTATAAGAGAAAAAAAGTATCAGAAAAAATAATTATTGTGATTCAACGTATACATTTATGGTAATTAAAAATAATTATGAATATGGGTTTAAAAAAATAATAATAGCATTTAATAAGTTTCTACAAAAAAAAAAAAAAAAGAAAAAAAATATTACGCAAAAAAATAACGAAAATAAAACGTAACATTCCGAACTCGAAACAATACATTATAAATTATTAATTCTATCACAGATTGCGTATTATTTATCGTTTAAAATTAGAAAGTATTCTTATAATTTAGAGGAAATAATTTTCATTGCTTAAAATACCTGTTAAATAAGAATTTATTTTTTGTAAATTAAGAAAGAAATTTAACCCTACATTTTACCATAGGTATACTGAAAACTATACTTGTATGCGTAACAACATGCCTATTGTTTATTTTTCCTTAAACTTGATGATGAAATATTAAACCCATCTAGGTTATACTGAAAACTATACTTGTATGCGTAACAACATGCCTATTGTTTATTTTTCCTTAAACTTGATGATGAAATATATTTTTGAGAATAACTTCAAAAGTAATTTATGGTATGTTCTCACTGTAAAAATAAATATTTCACCAGAAAAGAGTTTATGATAAGGATTTTGTAATCTAGTACGCAAACGACAATGCTGCTGGGTCACTCGCTATCTGTCCAGTTATGAATGATAACATAAACATAAAGTTCATTTTACAAAGTCTCCTTTACTATCATACTTTATAACTTTCATGTATATATTGATTAAAAATACTCTATCAATACATCTATACTCACTAATAATACAGCTATGTTATTTCATATCGTGTCACGTTCCTTTGTCAGGCATAGATTGAATAATTAATAGCAACCAATACTTGAAACACAGTAATTTAAACTCAAGTTTATCTTCAGTTTAGCCACTTGCGCTCTATAGCTGTCAACGGATGTACATTGTATATCCAAAGGTGACCGACCACTTGCAATTTTAGACATTTTATTAAATTTCTACACAAAAACATCAGAAATTATCCTGAAACTCTCACTCTGTAAACATTACACAACAGGTCACACATTTAAGGGAAGATTTTTTACCCGAAACTCCATAGGGGACTGTCAACAAATTGAAAAAGAACGAATATCTTTTGTATAACCCTGTCAAAACTAAAGTAGAAATATCGTTCAAATTGTAGATTCTGGTTAAGTGGTTTATTATAACAAACGGTGTTCATTGTTTTGCTGATAGCATGTACACTCGTAGACAAATCAAGATTTTTATGAAACTAGTCCCAAACTTTTTCCAAGTTTTTTGCATGTAAATTGAAGATTTATTACTATAAAATAATGTTCTTTTTCACAAATATGACAAACAACATTGTATATAAGACATTGTAATCAGAATTAAAAAATAATTAAAAAAATGTTAAAAAAAGCAGATTTACTAAGTAATTTTTCATTGCGCATGCATGAATGATATCAAAATTTCATTTGCATATTGTGTTAGCTAATTGAATAGATCAACGTTTGTGAAAGTCTCAAAATCATAACTTGAAAATTCTGAAAATGATCGTTTATAGAATAAGTTCAAAATCCGTTGTTCCCAAAATGAAGCAAATAAATGATGGTTTTTATCAAAATATAGAAATGTGTGCCTTATTGTGTAATTTAGACTGTCACTAATCTATGGATAAATGGTTTCAGCCCTTGTCAGTTTGCTTCAAATTGAAAATAACGGATTTTGATCTTATTCTATAGACGATCACTTTCAGAAGTTTCAAGTTATGATGTTGAGAATTTCACAAAAGTTGCTCTATATATTTAGCTAACTCAATATGCAAATGAAAATTTCATAGTTTTCACGCATGCGCAATAAAAATATTTATTAAACCTACTTATTTTACATACAATTTTTATTATTTTATCCTGTTTACAGGGTATTGTATTCAATGTTGCTTGTCATATTTTCGAAAAATAACACTATTTTATAATAAGGAATCTTCAAATTATAAGCAAAACACTTGGAAAAATTTGGGACTGTTTTTTTATAAAAAAAATCTAGATTTCTATACGAGTATACATGTTATTAGCAAAAAAATGAACACAGTTTATTAAAATAAACCACTTTATTCTAATCTAAAATTTGAACGATTTTGCTACATTACTTTCTGTAGGAATATCCAAAACATGTTCGTTCTTTTTCAATTTGTTGACGGTCCTCTATGGAATTTCGGGGGAAAATGTATGACCTGTACTATTATGTTTACAGACTGTACTATTATGTTTATAGAGTTTAGGGACAATTTCTCATATTTTTTCTAGATATCGATCAAAATGTCTAAAATCTCATGTGGCCGGTTATCTTTGGCCATACAGCGTATGCAAATAGCCACCATGTTGCCGTATCTCTCGGATTTTGTATTTTTTCTACAAATTTTGAAATTACACCACAGACACGTAACATAAATGATTCTCTTTTATATTATTTATGGAAAATCAATAGTCTTGAAAAGTAAAAACGAAAGTTAAAATTTCTTTGTTGAAATTTTGGTATCACTAATTAAAAAAAATTAGCCAGATATCAGACATCATCGGGAGAGACTAAAATATCGTGACATCCTTTGCGTATATTATTGAGTTCAGGTGGTTAAACATACACAATTTTTTTGTGAATAAACTATGCCTAAAAATTTACTGATTTCGTAACTATATAGTTTGACAAATAAAATCAAACTAATTATTACTATACGAAATTACCGCAGAAAAATTCGAAAATTACCATTCGACAACTAATCTTATGTTCTTATAAAGTGGTATTCAAAATCAGATTGGCTAACATTTTGTATTGATTTAAATAAAATGCATAAATTACATTATTAATTTTTGGCAGTTGTTTAAATCTCTCAAATTAAAATAGACCGAAAAAACATTGGATTAGATTTATATCTTAATCTTTTATAACAAAAAAAAGCGAAGTGTAAAATTCTGTTTTTGTTAATTTTGAATGCATATGGCAATCATTATTTTACAGTAGAACCCCGCAAATTCGAACCGGATCTCCGGATAATCCGGATCAGTTTGATAATTTTTTTTCAAATTTTAGAAGCTTTTTGACTAATTTCTATAATATTAACTTCTTTCATCGTCGTATTCTGAATAAATAAATATTTTTTCTGAAATCTTTTAGGAAGAATACCTTAAGCTTTCTTATTTAAACAATACCCAATGATCTACTTGTGCTCAAGCGGATGCATGATCGTACGGTTCGCAAAAGGTACAGAAAACTGCAAAAAATTACAAAGGTTATTATTACAAAGTAAACATTTTTACTGTCTGTAAATAATCAATAAGTTAAACATAAAGGTTATTTTCTGTTAGTATGTTTTATTTAATTATTTTTTTTTCTAATTCTCCGGATAATCCGGATTGTATCTGGTCCCAATCAATTAATTCGAATTATCGGGGTTCTACTGCATTTTTTGTCCAAAACTCAATCTATTTAATTCCATACACATAATAATATTTTGAATAAAATAAGAATCTAAATCGTATGCATAAAGAAAAAAATGCGTAAAATTTACAAGACAAATGGGAACAATACGATTTAAATCAAATCTTAATTTTAAAAGAACGAGATTTAAGTTATCAGAATAATAAAAACAAGCTTTATACTTACTTATCCGTCTGTCGAGTAATTTAAGCACAGATCAAAAGAATACAAGCTAACTTAAAGCAACACACTGTATTTATTTACAACTAGCGAGCTACGCCCGCTAGCTGGGCCACTTTTTCCAAACGAACTTCGATATTAAGCAATATATAATAAACAAAAAAATTCAATTAATAAGCAAGTCTTGGTGTTTGAATCCTCAGCACAAAAAAAGTAAATTAAAGAGCTATGGTTGTTATGCGCCCATTATCCCGTTAAAATATGGGATTTCGCATAGTGGGCGGTGCGGGCCCATCGTGCGAAGCCGGCCCACCGGCGCTACGCGCCATGGCCGCCATTCTCCCGTTAAAAATATTTGGTTTTGCACGGTTGGCGCTGCGCGTCCATAATACATTTTCTCGTATTTTTTGGATCATCAGAAGCAGACTTTTACGCAGATTCTGAATATGTAGTCAGTTTTTTTCTACTTTAAAAACTGTCTGCATGATGGTTTAAGAAAAAACGCGCAAAAAAAGTTTGTTTATTAAAAACTGCAAAAGACTGCTACTAAAAAAAAAAAAATAAGTAATTTTATTAATATCACAAAGAAGATAACTAACAAATAATTTTGGCAGCTCGTTTTCCGTTTGTACTAACAGAAATTAGTATTAATCGCGTAAATCTTAGGTTACACAATATTCGTGTATGCTACCCAAAAGAAAAAGTATGAAAATGAGCTACAACGATTAATACTCACATACAGAATAAATATATGAATAGCCAGTTACATCTGAGATCCTCAAAATATTAATTAGCAACACTATTACCTCTTAGTGAACATATCTTGCTGTGCTTAAATAGTTGTACTTATTATATTAATTAAACAGTGTCTAGTATTTTTTACCAATTACTTCTTTTTCTCTTATACATTCTTTGAAAATTGACGGGAGAAAAATAGGTTTTCGGCTGCTTCTTCTTTTAGCCAAAGGGGAAAAGTTCCTGTTCTTCACCGCAAAGTAGCGCAGTGTTCTGCCTCAGAGCTCCGTTTGAGACCTGTTTGGGAAATAAGACGTTTTCCGTTCCGATCCCCGACCGGTTTTTAATTCATAACTTTTTCAATTTTGGTCCCACGGTCTCGAAAATGCCCGAAATGACTTTCCCGGAATTTTTCGAATCGAAAGACACCTCTCGCGACTTCCAACTCGCCCGCGTTGTGAACTGTAATCGGCTTCAAGCAGACAGACAGACAGAGGCGCACGGATTTTATTAGTATAGACTAGCGAGATACGCCCGCTAGCTGGGCCACTTTTTCCTAACGAACCTCGATATTAAGCAGTATATAATAAGCAAAAAAATTCATTTAATAAGCAAGTCTTAGAGTTCGAATCCTCAAGCACAAAAAAAGTAAATTAAAGAGCTATGGTTGTTATGCGCCCATTATCCCGTTAAAAATATGTGATTTCGCACAGTGGGCGTTACGTGTCCACCGTGCAAAGGCGGCCCACCGGCCTGCCACCCACCGGCGCTACGCGCCATGGTCGCCATCTTACGAGTTAAAAATATTTGGTTTTGCAAAGTTGGCGCTGCGCGCCCATAAGACATTTTCTCGTATTTTTTGGTTCATCAGAAGCAGACTTTTACGCAAATTCTGAATATGTAATCAGTTTTATCTACTTTAAAAACTGTCTGTATGATGGTTTAAGAAAAAACGCGCAAAAAAAGTTTCGGTATTAAAAACTGCAAAAGACTGCTATTAAAAAAAATAAGTAATTTCATTAATATCACAAACAACATAACTAATAAATAATTTTGGCAGCTCGTTTTCCGTTTGTACTAACAAAAATTAGTATTAATCGCGTAAATCTTAGGTTACACAATATTCGTGTATGCTACCAAAAAAAAAAATGAAAATAAACCGCGTTTAACATTTTTTACCAATTAGTTGTTTTTCAAAGAACCGAAACGAAAGAAAAAGTCGTTTTCCCGGGAGAAAAAAGAGGTTTTCGGCTGCTTCTTCTTTTAGCCAAAGGAGAAAAGTTCAGGTCGATCACCGCAAGGTGGCGCAGTGTTCTGCCTCAGAGCTCCGTTTGGGAAATTAGACGTTTTCCGTTCCGATTCCTGACCGGTTTTTAATTCATAACTTTTTTGATTTTGGTCCTACGGTCTCGAAAATGCCCGAAATGACTTTCCCGGAATTTTTCGAATCGAAAGACACCTCTTGCGACTTCCAACTCGCCCGCGTTGCGAACTGTAATCGGCTTCAAGCAGACAGTCAGACAGAGGCGCACGGATTTTATTAGTATTGACTAGCGAGCTACGCCCGCTAGCTGGGCCACTTTTTCCAAACGAACCTCGGTATTAAGCAGTATATAATAAGCAAAAAAATTCATTAAATAAGCAAGTCTTGGTGTTCGAATCCTCAAGCACAAAATAAAGTAAATTAAAGAGCCATGGTCCCGTTAAAAATATGTGATTTCGCACTGTGGGCCACGTGCACTTGAAAAAAAAAGATTGTGGATCGGAACTATGGTCGCTTCGCCCCCATAGTCCCGTTAAAAATATTTGGTTTTGCACGGTGGGCACTACGCGCCCTTAAGACATTTTCCCGTATTTTTTAGTTCATCAGAAGCAGATTTTTACGCAGATTCTGAACATGTAATCAGTTTTTTTTCTACTTTAAAAACTGTCTGCATGATGGTTTAAGAAAAAACGCGCAAAAAAAACGCAATTAGCGCCGGTAGAAAAAGCGGTTTTCGGCTGTTTCTTCTTTTAGCCAAAGGGGAAAAGTTCAGGTTCTTCACCGCAAGGTAGCGCAGTGTTCTGCCTCGGAGCTCCATTTGAGCGCCGTTTGGTATTTGGGACATTTTTCGTTCCGATTCCCAAGGGGTTTTTAATTCATAACTTTTTTAATTTTGGTCCCACGGTCTCGAAAATGTCCGAAATGACTTCCCCGGTATATTTCCAATCGAAAGACACCTCTCGCGACTTCCAACTCGCCCGCGTTGCGAACTGTAATCGGCTTCAAGCAGACAGACAGAGGCGCACGGATTTTATTAGTATAGATAGATGAGCTGAAATATTGAAGAGGAGTAATCTGAGTAATAACAATAAAAAATTGAATTAATGGTTGCATTAAACATATGAAAAATTTAAAAAAAATACACTCATTTCAATAGAATAAATATGTAAGTGGATGAATGATTTGATATTTACATTCTTTTTTTATGAAATTTTTTTGAAAAACAATTTTTATGAAAATTAGTAATATAATAGCATTTAGGGGAAAAATCCATTTCTTTCCAAATTTTATTTCCTTTTCTTCAATTCGTTTACAAACTATTAACTGTTAAAGATGTGATATTAACATATCGCATCTTTATGCTTAATACAATTTATCAGGCATATTTTAAAATTATATCTTCCATCTGTCTGCGAGAGATTCTAATAAATTACACATTTTTTTTCACTTTAAAGTTAAAAAAATACTATATTAAATTGAACCATTTTCAAGTGAAAAAATTTCCACTTTAAAAACAATTAAAGTTTTCTACGTAATTCTTAAAGAAATAAAACTAAATGTTATTATTATTTTTTTACAACGAAAAATTATCATATCATTAAATGTTATTCACAAATTAACATTTCTAAAGCATTAAAACACATAATTCTAGATAAAAATATTTTTAAACAAAATATTATAAAAATGAAAAAAGTTTTTTTTTTTTTTTTTTTTTTTTTTTTTTTTTTTTTAAACATTTTAAATATTTTGTGTATATGACAGAATAATGAGAAAAACCCTCATTAAGGGAAATTAATAAAACTGGAAAGTAATTATGGAAGTGTAATTATAAAATTATAATTTTTTTAAGAATTCTAGATTCAATTATGCTTCCATGATTGTGCAATTAATAAGAGAGTGTTTTACTCCGTTTTTACTAAAAAAGCAAAAAAATATTCCGTTTTTTTTTTCTTTTTTACCTTGTTAATATTTCTGTTATAATTGAATATATATATATATATACATATATATGCATGCATATAGGTATGAAATATTTTTGAAAAAATGTAAAAATGGGAAACGTGACCTTAAAAGTAACAATAATCATAAAATCTCTTTCGATTTTATAGCATGTTTTCGTATAAGACGGCAAGATACCGCATTTGTTCGAAAATTTTTAGAGGAAATTCTTAAATAACATTTTTGCTAAAATAGTTATGAAAGATATTTGGTATCGGGAGTCGATTAATTTTTTAAATAATTTATTAAACATATCATGTTAAAGAATACATTTCACCTGTTGTCAAAACATTTTTTCTCATTTTTTTTAAATAATTTTTAAACACCTATTTTTTTTTTTTTACTTAAAGTTCATTTAGTTGTTCCAGGGACAAATATAGCATCACTGCATGCTACTGTTGCACCATACAACAATTGTAAAGCAATGAATTAAACAGTTAAAAAAATACAGCTCCAAAATTATAAAAATTAGGAATTTTCGTGATTTTGTAGTTGTGAAAGCATGGATCTATACTTTCGACATAAAACTCAAAAAAAGTATGACAGTTGCTTTAAGTACAAAAGGCTTTGACATATATGTTATTAGTGAAATATTGAGGCTTCATTTACCTACATAGTACGTCTCAAAAATTCGGGAAATGCATGCAGCTTAACTTGCAGTTAGTTATTATTCGTTAATAAATGCAAGATCGAAACTCTAAAACACTGAATTACACATACTACAATTTAGTATTTTGTGTTTAATACATTGAAGGTTGTTGCTGGTTTATATTGCATGTTTAATAAAATAATATTTAACTTGTCTCTATATTTATCTAAGCGGTCTGTGTCCTATATTATTTTAATCAAATCAGCTGAACTTCCGATCTGAACAGTGAAGATTACTTAACTAAGCTGAATTTACGTAAATCTACCACTTAATTGCTTCAGCAAGATAGAATTTCCATTTTATGAAATTTTTAAATGAAATACTCAAATCGGAATTTGCGAACAAATTTATTTGTAACTTAGAAAAAGCTATATTTCACGTACATAATAAACGCAAAAAATATACCCAATACCCTAATTTCATTCTGATATATGGAAATTAAATTTAAGTAATATCATAAACGTACCACCGCACTAGAAAGCTTTTAACTGAACAAGAAAACCAAATTTATTAAAGAAACTTCAGCTGATACATTGCAATACCTAATCTTCTTCAAAGCTAATTTCTAAAAAGCAAAATAATTTACACTTTCAACGCTCAACTTCAACTAGACATGTACTTAGTATGTAGATACAAAAGGCTTATATTCATTTCCGAACAAATAGAATCATTCAAGGTAAAGCCTATCAAACTCTCCTTAGGAAATATCGCTTTAACTCTTGTGCAGACGGAATGATAACAGTAACAAAGGCAGTTAAAAATACTGAATAGTGTTATTAAATAATAACTTAATTAACAATGGATGTAACATATATGATTTTTTATTATGTAATATTTATGAATAAATAAATAAACCTTTAAACATTAAGCCTTTGAAACGTTGTTGTACATTGTTGGTATATTATGTCTCGAGGGCTTATTTTAAGTTTACAGTTACAGTATTTAAACCCGTAATTCAATATATATTAACTGCATGATGAAAATGAACGTTTGGAAATAAATTTCAATAACTAAACTCTATTTGATTTCCTGCGCGATTTGAAATATTTTTCTAAAATGAATGCAATGAATTTATGCTACAATATTCTATTGTTTATCCTATATTATTCATTTAAAGTTCGCATGCAGTACATTTGAAGTACAATTTTTAATTACGTAAGCATGAAATTGTTCCTGAACTATCATTCAGTTGAAATCAATGTATAATTCTAATTGTATATATTTTTGTTTGTTTGAAAGGATAGCATTTGAAGCGACTTCTGAAATGATTTAATTTTAATATTTTATAAAAGAATTCTCACTTAAGTTTAAATATTAATAAATTTTCTTCATATTATATTATTTGAATGAAACTGTAAATTAAAGATGAATTATTTGTTTTTTTTTATATCGGAATGAGTGGATATTTTTTATGAAAGGCCTCTGAATATTTCATACATGGGATTTTTTTTAAGAAAAGATACCTAAAAGAATAAGTTAAAATTAAATATTTTCTAATCAAAGAAAATATTACTTTTCAAGTTAAGATGTAATGCAAATTTTTAATACTTAAGATACATATAATACGATACCTTAAGATACAACAACAAAATTTACTCCAATTATTCGTTCTATGATTCAGTGAAAATGATTGATGAGAAAAATAATTCTCTCATACATTAAATTAAAAAATAATGATAAATCATAAGATTATTGCATTTGTTATATATGCATTAGCTTAATTCATAACGCATTTTTTCAATCGGTATATCAATTATAACAGATATAAATTTTCCTAGTGGACGAAAAAAAATGAAAAGCCACCTGGACTTTTTCACCCATTTGGAAAATTTAACTCTGTATGTAACTTCAAAAGCAATTACTGCATGTTGTTTATGAATTGTACACGGTGTTACAAATTATCTATGTAAATTAAAAACTAAATAAATAAACAATAGAACATGATACATAAAACCTGTTTTCTTTTAAATTAATAGAAAGCTAAACTCTAAATGTTCTGTTAACCCTTTGGGGATGTGTGACAAGCATTTGTGCCTCCAAAGTTGCTGAGAAATTTTCATAGTTCTCACATGTTATTTCTTTTGTAAAGTTTAGCTTAGAATAAGAATACTTTCGGTAATGAATTGCAAAAAGAAACACAAAAAATGTTTCAAACAAGAAAAAAAAATAATATGTTTTCAAAATTTGTTCGTCTAAAATCGCAACTGGCTCTCGCTGGGAAATGTTTAAATACAACAGTGCAAGGCGATGCACATTTTTGCTGCTACTTTTATACAGCAATCTCTACCTATAACAATTCTTGTTTTATTTGTGTATCCTACAGATTTGTTTAACGTTTTCTCATAAAAGTGATTTGACATGAGCTATTTTATATGTGTCCCTTTTATTACGCGTAGAATATAAAAGGATAGTAGATTTCCAGCGATATGTCCACTTGTTACCTCCTCAGTAATTGTTGCGATGTTTTTTTACGGTTTGTTCAAAGTGGAACGTGGGATATTCAGTTGCCTGGCTGTGTTACTAAGAATTTTAGCTTATTCTTTAATTGTATCATGATTTTTGACCAAGTTCTTTATTTAGTGTAAATTCGAATGTTTTTAAAACAGCCATTCCTTTTTCTTTTCTTTTCTTTTTCTTTTTCTTTCTTCTTTTTTTTTATTACTCATTTCTTTTTCAGATCTTTCGCGCACTGGGATATTTTTCACTCCTGATGTCCTCGAATACTTTTGAAAAAACTCTTTGGAGAATTATTCTCACTGGAAATTGTTGTGTGACATTATTATTTCTCAGTGTTCAGAGACGCGCAACACAGTTTATATTATTGCGAGATTGATCGAAAAAGCAGTGGCTACTCAATAAAATGGGGAAAATTGTTCAATTTTCCACTTGCTAACATCTTAGGTTAAGTCTGGTTATTTTCTTATGGCAATAACTATTTCTTCTAATTTCTTCTAATACCAACTGTGATTCATAACATCAAGACCTGAGCTTTTTGACTCAAGTGCGAACTGCTTTAGCTGATATATTGCTAAAAAGGTATAAAATGTAAAGAAGATGCCTTAATTTTTAATGGAGGATCTACTAGCCGAATTTACTCCACTGATTTTGTGACCATTTCACGATCTGTATTGTCGTCGGAAAAGTGTCTGAGTTAATCTGAAATGAGTTCACGCATTTCTAAACTAATTACAATGCATTAGATTGAATGTTTACAATACCTATGTGCCACAACGCAACATATGTATAATTAACATTCTACGGTGTATACTGTATACGGTTTAAAAATATAATTTTATGATAATTTTTTCAGATTTTTAAATTAGAAATGTATTAAATTGCCTCTAGACCCTTACTTCCAATTCCAAAAATTCATTAAGAAAGATGAAATTTCTGATACGATAAGTTGCAACTCCATGGGGGGGGGCCTATTTGAAAAAAATACGAAAATTAAATTTTTATACGGCCCTCGTAGAACAAAATTCCCAATTAGGAAATTAATCCTTATCCATTTCTAAATTAAACCAAAAAAATTTCATCTCCGTATCTGAAAACATAATCAAAACTTGTTTTCAAAATATGTTTATCGTTACCACTGGAGGTCTGCATGGATCAAAATATCTAGGTCCGGTCCCAAACCGGCCCATAGGGGAAAAATTATGTCCGGCATGGTTAAAATTATAATCCGGACCAGCCTGGAAAATAGTTTAAATCAAAGCTAGGCTCAGCCGTGAATTTCTACATTGTTTTTTACTTCAGTGTAGTTAAAAATTGTTTCGCGGGTAGGAGTTCCGACGAAAAATACTTACTACAGCTTTCCGTTTTTTACAATGAGTTGCAAAATTATTAGGGCAGCCAAATTTATTGCTAGTCATACACTTTGGGTGCTCTTGGCTGCAGCTCTAAATGGTTTAAGTGTTGCAGGATTGTATTTTACCATTGTCAATATCTCTATAATTCAACTTTTAAGTACTTTTAGTATGTTAAAAGGTTTCCTTGCTTTCTATAAATATTTTAATAATGGGAAAGACGCTAAGTCTTTTTACACGCAATAGTGGAACATGCTTTCGTTTAACCTAAAAAAAATTCTTCTTTTTTTTTTTTTTTTTTTTTTTTTTTTTTTGGAAAACTTAAGATTTACATTTGAGTATTATCTATCTTTACTGATTCGATATTTCTTTTTTTGGAAAAATTATTTACGATTTAATTTATTTTTTATTTTTAATGATTTCAGTATAGGTTCATGGGTTGATTTGTCCCTTAGGAAAAAATCTAAGGTAAAACCTCTTATTCCGCATACGAGTCATTCTAAAAGGGAATTTAGCAGAGCTTGCTTCAGTTTCCAAGTCAGTAGTCAACAGGATAAAAATAAATCTGGACAAAAACCAATCACTTTCGCCCAAATGAAGAGGTAAAAATGGAAGAAAATGCATAAGAACTCCACATACCAATAGAAAAATCAGAGATAACTATTTAGGAAACAGAAAGAAAAAGATAGGACTCCTTACTTACATTATTCAAGAATCTGGAATGCCAGTTTTGAAAAAACTGTGCTGTGGACATTAGCGGAGGAAGCTTTGTCCAGGCAAGAAACCTAGTTTACAGAAGCACCTTGCACAGGCTGATGAACACCGCCAGAAGACATTTGATGACGGGAGAAAGGTGAGTTGTTAAGATAATTGTTACTTATGTCATTTAAAGTCATTTATTTCTAAAGTATTAACATATTTAATTTTTTTAGGTGCTTTTCTCAGATGAATCAATTTTTGAGATTTTAGCCGATAAAAGTAGCTTTGTCAGGCAACGCCCAGGCGAAAAATAACGCCATGTCTGCATCGTGGATAGTATTAAACACCCTGATAAAGTAATGGTGTGGTCTGTCATAAACGGTAAAAGAGTTGGACGCCTCTATAATGTCTAGGGAATCATGAGACAAGACCAGCACAGGCATGTTCTTGAAACTCGGCTGCTTCCACAAATTGAAGAATGGTTCCCAAGTGGCGAAGAGCTTATGTTTATACATGATCCAGTGCCTTGTTATAAAGCTAGAAGCGTTACAAAGTTTTGGGTAGACCACAATATCCTAGTTTTACCTTGGCCTGGCAATTCCCTTCACATGAATTCCACAGAAAGCTTATGGAAGAGAGAAGTGCCAGAAATTGTGAAGAGACTATGGCGAGACGCATCGAAGCACTCCATGAAGCTAAAGGAAATGTCACCAAATATTAATATTCTGTACTTAACATTGATAAATTCACTATATTATATTTTTGTTGAGTTTTCTTTTCATATAATAATACGTGAATACTCAAACTATAATAATAAAGCTTTTTTAACTTAAAAACAGTGTTTATTGTCAAATTATATTCTAATATTGTACAAAAAAGCTATATTCCATGACTATCCCTAACAATTTGGCAACCCATTGTATATTCATACTTTTTACTTTTAAAGAAGCGCCAAAGGCTGTGATATATTTATTTTATCAATGAATCTCTGTTTTTATATAAATGTTTCACTTATGTTTTAATATAGCAAATCCATATCCCGTGCGTTGGAGACTTTGAAAAATGTTATACAGTAAAACCTTTTAAGACGGAATCACATAGGGAAGAGAAAATACATAATAGACAAATCCCCTTCCTAGGAGGGTTAAATGGAGTTTATTTTTTCTCAGGCATTATTGCATTCATTTTGCATGGATCAACATATTTTCTCTTTAAAACAGAATTCCGTCATATGCAGATTTTTTTTCTTGTTTTCTTGTGTTTTATTTTCTGGCATTTAACTATACTATTCTTAAAAAAATTAATTTTAAAGTTTATATATATATATATATATATATATATATATATATATAAGCGGTTTTAAAATCTATGGGGTTTTTGTAAAAATTTTGATTCAACCAAATTTGTCTTATATCATGCACGTATTAGGACAGTCAGAGACAGAGATTTTAATACGGATTCGTCGAGACCGGAATTTAAAATTCCGTCCAGTGCAGACCGTATTAAAAGTTAAGAATTGTTAAAGAAAAAAAGTACAAACTTGAAACATGTCATTTTTAAATTTTTGTTTCGGGCAAAATTGAAAAATTATTTAATTTTGAAAATATAATTTTTTAAAGTATACTATTTTTTAATAATTATTTTTATTTGTTCTAAAATTAATATTGAAACACAAAAATCCCGAAATAAAAAGTAAAATCAGATTTTCATCTGTAATTAATTGAACGAAATTTAAATCCGATAAATAATGTTTGGAGTTATAACGATTTTTAATTACCCCATTTAAACCAGTACTAATCATATGAAATTTTTATAAATTTTATGATAAATTTTAGGATGTGATTTTCTTAGCAAATTAAATAGTTAACCAACATAAAAAAAGAAAAAAAAATCAAAATTCTAATTCAAAAGATTTTACATGTTTCCTAGAACTGCTGAGGTAACATAGTGTTTTGAATTGCGCGCATTTTAATTTGTGTTTAATCCCTTAAATTAATTATGATGAATGACCTGATGAATTATTCAAATGGCTATAACTCTGCGAGTTTTGAAGATATGAAAATGCAACTTTTTGTGTATTATTCAGGACTGAATAAGGAAAGTTTTCTTAATTGGAATTTTTATCCGACGGGGGCCGTATAAAAAGTTAATTTTTGTAATTTTTCAAATAGACCCCCTATGGAGTTATAACTTATTTTATTAAAAAGTTTATTTTTTTATGAATTTTTGCATTTCGAAGTATTGGCCTAGAGGCAATATTTAAAGAGATACCTATTGTTTCGATATGTATGCCTCACCCTGTATATATATGTGTGAGAGTATGTGTGTGTATATATAAATACACCACTCAGCAAAAGTTTAGACAATAATCGATTATGCTTCTATTTTCTGAAGTATGTACCGAATGTTTGTAATTCCTCTGTCAAATATTAGTTGTGACTTATCCTTTATTCACACACAATAAATTTTGAATTTTATCTTTTATATAAAATATAAAGACAAAAAAAATAAAATTAACATTGTGGCAAAAGTATAGACAATTTGTGTATTTACAGAAAAAATAACTACAAATTAAAATCGAGTTTCACCCGCATTGTTTGCAGTTAGTGCAAGAATGTGAATTTTCATCGAAAAAACTAAATGCTCCGTCACTTAGGGGTGTATTTCGTACCAAACATGTTCAACAGCAGCTCGAAACCCATTAAAAGAAAACTATAACAAAAATTTGCATAAACATTACGACATATGATGTTACAAAAGTTTTCTATTGGGTCCGGATCAGAACTACACTCCGGCCAGTTGAGATCAATAGGATTTTCAGAGTTAGACGAAGTTATTCTTTTGTATGCAACATGAATAGATGCTAAAATCCACAATTTAGATCAGCAAAAGTTCCCCAAATGACTAAAAATTAATCTCCAACGTATCTACGTAGTCTTGTGTTGCTTGGCAACCAATGAATAACTCCACAGATGCACGAGGATTAAAGCTAAGTAATGACCAAATTATTTAAAATTCACCTTCTTTTTGTCGACTTAATAAAGTCCCAGGATCTTTGCTTAAGTCATTCCAATAGTATGCCCACGTGTTTGGGCCATTCAAATTCCAATTTTTTTTCGTTACTGAATATCATAGCGTACCATTTGGGTCCATATGACGTATGTTTGCAAGTTAATTGAATTCTGGACAATTTATAGCGAGATTTTAAAGCTGATTGTTTTATTATTGTCATGTAAATTGATTTACCTGTTTCTTTAATCATCTACGCATCATGTCCGTCGACACAGAAATTCCTGACTTATTTTTAATCTGATTAACAATCATTATTTGTGTAAATGTCACTTTCTGGATCCTTTTGTCATCGCATTTTCTTGTCACACAAGGTCTTTCAGATTATGTTTTTTTGGAGGAGTCATGCTTAGACTATACTTCATAGACAAACCACTTTGGACGATTCAGTGCTGCTGAAATTTCTGCAACTGTCTTCCCTTTCCATTTCAGCTTCCCTACTTCAATTACCTCATCTAAATGAATATTTGTAGCTCGCGGCATCTTCACTAACTGATGCTATATCGAGGTATAATTAAATACTTCAGACATGTGACATCATAACTTGGAAATTTGCATTTATCCATGAACAGTCGGCTAAAAATCAAAAAAGTGTCTAAATTTTGCAATATGCAACTTTTACTTTTTTCAGTTAAATTATATGTTATCTTACATTATAACCATTATTTTTATTGCACATTGTTTAAAAAATATTTGAAAATACGTATAGCCATTTATAAAACTCAACTTTTTTATTTAAAGTTTAAAAAACACCAGTGTCTAAACTTTTGCTGAGCACTATATATAATGCGTAAAATATTTTTAATTTATTTTACGTAATACATAATTTGTGAAATTTATTTCATTTGTTATAAATATATAAGGTGTAGTCCACCTTATAGAATTATTCTTCTATTTTAACGGCAAATTAAACTTGGAACATATTTTTGTTTAACGTCACAGACATTAACCAGGGATTTTATTTATTTACACATTTCTTCAGTGAAAAATATATAGCTTTTATATGAATAATGTATGTTATAAGAAAAGCCTAAAACACGAAAGAGAATGAATTCTTATAAAGTTTTAATATGCCTCAGCAGATTTTTACTAGCGATTTCTTTTTTCTTCTATACGTAAGATAAACATGCAGTTTTTATTGTATCTCTACAGTGCACGTAGTTTATTCTGTGTCTTCTTTTATGACTTCACTAAAGACAAATATTTGGTTGAATTATATAATTTTGTTTATGTAGAATACATGAGTATATTATTTTTATTATGCAGTACTAGAGAACATGTCGATGTTAAAGAAAGGAGATTATTTTTATTATTTTTTAAAAATATCATTTATGAAAAATTCAGAACGAATATGATTCCTGTCAAAATTTATATTTTTAACTTTTGTGCAGAAGGTATACTTCTGAAATAACTATTTTATTTAAGAAAAATGTGAATATAAATATTTTTAAATATTTTTGCTTTACATTGTTTAGCTTAAAAAAGTCTTTTTACTGATTTCTGAATCCTTGGTTTACATATTAAGATTATCTGGAAGAAAGAGAGTGAAATTTTTGTAAAGAGACTATATTATGTCAGTCGATGTGTGTCACCGAGTTTGTTTATGTAGCATTTTCATTCTAAATTTATTCTAAAATTTTATACAACAAATTCTTCGAATCTAAGTTATATAAAATTCATGACATTTATTTTTATTTTCTTGTTTCTTAAGAAACATTTATGTATTTAAACATTTATGTTTTTAATTTAAAAAATCATCTGTTTAAAAAAGATATTGCGTATATATTTTTATTTCATTAATATTTTATAGTAAAATAAATCGTATAATAACCTATTTAATATAACATTATAAAATAATCGGTTTGTTCAACATAAAATCAAAAATCAAAAATTAGTTTAATGTTGATATCTGATTCAAGCTTGTCCACGAATTGAATTATGCTGTATAACCATACTATATAACTAAAAAATAGATTAGGGGGACAAAGATAATTTTAAATATATTTTTGCTTAAATATTATTTTACATAACATTAACCAGTTTTATATAAATACCATGTATGCTAATAACATTTGTAATTATACAGGGTGATTCTAAATTGTTTTTACAATAAAAGAGGGGTTATAGAACACGTCAATACAAACAATATTAAATAGGAAACCAAGGGTCCCAAACGTTTTCGAAAGGAGATAGCCGCCATTGAAGTTAGAGGTCCAAAATTTCAATAAACATAAAAATTGGAAAATTTTTCGATTGATTTGTGGTTAACACTAAAATTATTCTTTATGTACGTATTTTCATGAAAATAAATTATAAAGATAAATAAAAAAAAAAAAAATTCCATCAGAGGGCTATTTAGACTTTGGAGTAACGAAAAGCTATTTTTTGCATCTCATTAAATGCTTTCGTAAGCTTAGACTTAAACTTAAATTTTGAGCTTAATATTTGAATAGTTGGGAGTGGTTAAGCAGCACAAAATGAACTGCGTTCAGAGAGTTCAAATTTTAAATGATTATCAAAAACGGAAAAATTTGTCGATTGATTTACAGTTTTCACGAAAACTATTCTTTAGGTCGGAGTTTTCTTGAAAATAAAATATAAAGATAAATTTCAAAAAATGCATATAGAGGGCGCCTTAGACTTTGGGGTAACGAACAACTATTTTTGCCGTTATTTTTTGCATCTCATTAAATTTTTTCGTAAAACTTAGACTTAAACTTAAATTTTGAGCTCAAAATCTCAATAGTTGGGAGTATTTAAATAGCACAAACTGAGCTGTGTTCAGAGGGTTTAAATTTCAAATGATTATAAAAAAAGAAAATAATTGATCGATTCCTTGGCGGTTTTGGCTAAAACTACTCTGTAAACCAAAATTTTCTTGAAAATAAATTTTAAATATAAGTCTCACAAAATGTCGATAGAGGGAGCCTTAGACTTTGGAGTAGCATACAGCTATTTTTAACCGCTTTTTTTATCTCATTAAATGCTTTCAAATGCTTAGACTTAAATTTTGTGCTCAAATTATGAATTGTTGGGAGAGTTTAAGTAGCGCAAAATTGAACTGTCTTCGAGGGGGGGGGGGTAAATTTCAACTCCTGAACACAATTCAGTTTTCTCTCCTTAACCCCTCCCAACGATTCAGAATTTGAGCTTAAAATTTAAGTTTAAATCTAAGCTTCCAAAAACATTTAATAACTTTTGCAAGCACTTAATTAGATAACAAAAATAATGGTTAAAATTAGTTGTTGCTTACTCTGAAGTTTAAGGCGCCCTCTAAAGTAATTTTTTTTTAAATTTATATTTAAAATTCATTTTCAAGAAGATACTGACTTAAAGAGTAGTTTTATTTTAAACCGCAAACGGATCGGCCAATTTTTCCGTTTTTTTATAATTATTTGAAATTTGAACCTTAATTTCCCCTTGAACATAGTTAAGTTTCCGCTGCTTAACCCCTCCCTATCATTCAGATTTTAAGTTTAAGTCTAAGCTTCCGAAAACATTTGATGAGATGCAAAAATTAACGGCAAAACATAGTTGTTCGTTACTGTAAAGACGAAAGCGCCCTCTACCGACATTTTTTGAAATTTATCTTTATAATTGATTTTCAAGAAAATACCGACATAAGGAATAGTTTTACTAAAACTGCAAATCAGTCGACTGATTTTTCCGTTTTTTATGTTTTTCTATAATCATTTGTAATTTGAACCCTCTGAACACAGCTCAGTTTGTGCTACTTAATCACTCCCAACTGTTCGGATTTTGAGCTCAAAATTTAAGTTTAAGGCTAAGCTTCCGAAAATATTTAATAAGATGCAAAAAATAACTTTAAAAAATAGTTGTTCGTTACTCCAAAGTCTAAAGCGCCCTCAATCGGCATTTTTTGAAATTTATCTTTATAATTTATTTTCAAGAAAATACCGACATAAATAATAGTTTTAGTGTATTCCGCAAATCAACCGACCAATATTTCCGTTTTTTATGTTTATTTGAAATTTTGGAGCCTAAACTTTAATAGCGGCTATCTCCTTTGGAAAACGTTTGGGACGCTTGGTTTCCTATTTAATTTTTTTTGTCTTGACGTATGTGCTATCACCTTCTTATTTTGTAAAAACAGTTTAGAATCACCCTGTATGAATAAATGATTCCTTCATTTGTCACATTTTTTCATGTTTACCTACATTCTAATGGAATCTGAAAAAATTACACAACAGTTATTTTTAATGAAATATTCGTAAAAATAACATGTGTCTGCCCTCATTAAAATTTTTACATTTTTTTTTTTTAAATTAGTTCGGGATTATTTAGTTTGAATGAATTTCAGTTGACTACATTTCATGTTTTAACATGTCTGTGTCAATTTTTCTTTTGTTAGTTTTTACTTTTACTTTTCCTAATAAAAACTTTTTTTAAGATAATTTTATGAAACGTGTTTATTACATGAATAGGAAACTGTACAACAATTATGTAATGTGTCATTAAAATATATAAAGTTCATTTATCTTCTAATGAAAAAAAATCTGCATTCTGTTAATCTTAATACCTCTTAATATCGTCTCTAACATATTCACAAATTGAACTATATTGCTTTAACTTCGGTCAATAAAAGTTTCAGAAATATGATGAAGTATAATTTAGAAAATATTTATTTTTTAAAATATTAATAATCACATTATCAAAAATCTATACATTAACATGCATACATTTTTTACAATATATTTAAAGTTTTTTGTTGTTGTTTAATCAAATTTTGGCTAATATAAGCGAATAAAAAGAAGTACCAGCTATACAGAAAAATAATTCTGTGATTTCTTTGTTTCAGGAAAATTATGCTTTTGTAAATGTTTCTTTAAAAGAAATCTTATAAATGTTTTTCGGAATGGGATTCTGTGATTTACTGCGTAAATTTGACTCGATAGATAGGTTGCATAATACGTTTGATTTTATTGGGGAATATTCACAGTGCATTCGCATTAAAATGAAGCATTATTAGTCCCGAATGGCAATTTTGATCATCTCCAAAAATTGACTTTATGATACATAAATATGCGTACATCGTTTAAGACGAAAATATATCATGAATCTCAGATATTATTAATTAACAATATACTAGTTTTTGCTTCACTGGATCACATTTATTCTCAAGATAACTCGTAATTTTACAAAATATATTAAGGTGTTGATTATTTCATTTTTTTAAATACATTATTGAACATCTTGTGCTATATACAAATATCTGGATCCGACATTCTGAAACTCTCTTCTATCTCATGCACGATAATGTTTCCAGTTAAATGAAATGTAACAGTTTCATTGGTTAGGCAATATACATCAAAACCTAATCCGCAATATGTTATTTCAAGTTCTAACTTAATCAGAAGTTTGATGAAATCCCCTGTATTTGTATTCGAGACGCTGAAATCGTAAAAAAGATGGATAGAAACACCACATGCAGAACAATTTATTTTAAAAATTAAAGAATAATAATTTATATCACGAAATAACTGAATTTGAAGTTTGATGAAAATTCATGCACTAGATTCCAGATTCTCTATTGCGATAATCATAAACAATGCTGCAGAGCAGCGCCACTTGTTCAGTGATTTACTTCAAAAACTAAAGAATATATAGTTATATTAGGGAAAATTAGAAACTGAAGTTTGATGAAAATTTTTGCACTCCTGATATAGAATTATAGCGATAATCATGAAAAATGCCTCATAACAGAGCCACCTGTTGTGAAATTTACAACAAAACGCAACCAAAACAATTTTATATTAAGAACTAACAAAATTTAATATTTATAAAAATCACTCCATTAGTTTTTGAAATAAAGCTATTGTGAAAATCGTGAATAAGGCAGCATACCAGAGCCACCCATTTGGCAATATGCGTCAAAAACTAATCAGATCCAATTTATATCAAGGTCTAACAACATCTAAAATTTTTAAATATCGATCTTTGAGATTGAGGGCTCACATAATTTGTGCCACATATAGACAGATATATAAACAGACATAGAGATTCACAGTGATATATTTTGAAAAACATGTTTTTTTGGAATCACTGACCTTTAATGCGTGCAAATCTGTCAAAAACTGTAATTCGAAAAATTTAACGAATCCAATTCTATCGTCTTGAAAAGATAGAAGAGAAATACCAGTGACATCTCAAGGGTACTAAAATTGCAAGAGCTTTATGTATTTTGTGTTTATTATTTGTCAGTTGATGGCCAAACCCAAGATAATAGATATTTACATGCTCATATTATGCACCATCAGCCTCATTTTATAATTATGAAGAATAGGATTGAGTGTCATGTCAAATGAATTTGCGTATGAAACATTAATTTGATTAGACATTATTGAAGCCGAATCAAATTTGCTTAAGAGGGTACTCGATTAGCTCAAAAATACCCGGATGATAATTGTAAGTCGATGGCGGCGTTTATTTCGAATATCTTTCTCAAATTTTAATATTTCCACATAATTTTTGGATAGGATACCTAAGGATGAACTACAATCTATATACTAGGATTTTATTTAGTTACTTTAACTTACAGAACCGGTTAAAACCAGTTCTGACATTGATATAAAAAAGTAACCGAAAACGAAAAAGTCTCAGAATAAAAAAGTAACCAAAAACGAAAAAGGTCGCGATATAAAAAAATAACCAAAAACGAAAACGTAAAAACTAGCCTGGTGGTAGATCGTCCTCAACTGTCCAATGAAAAAATGAAAACAAAAATTAATTAAAAAAAGTATGTAAAAATATTAAAATTTGATCGAAATGTTTGAAAATAACGTCCCCATAGACTTAACATTATCATCCCGAACATTATGAGCGAGTAGATTGACCACTTAATAAAGAATACTATTTAAGATATTCTATTAATTTGTTCGTGATTAACCTTCAGTTAGTGAATACGAGTCTAACTAGCATCATATATAGGGAATAAACTGTAGAAAAATAGAAACAGAGTAAAATTTATAAACATAAAATTTAAAAAGCATATATTTAAAGAAATATTGATTTTAAAATTTCTAAAGAATAGATAAAATGCTCCATTTTTTGTGTGTCATAATTATAAGTAAAACAGGTATATTGGAGAGTGTGGGCGTAAAGAACAACATATTTTTGGAATGAATATAAGGAATATTGCAAATTTATAAACATATAATTTGTAGCCATTGTAAATAATATTACAAAGATTTTAACTTTTCCCTAAATAATAATGCTTCATCTTCAATTATGCATATGTAGTAGAAGAAAATTATAATGAAACAAAGAAATTCTCTGCATGGACTTTCCAGATACTATGTCCACAATATTGCAGAGAAAATATCATTCATTCTCCATTTTTATGCAAACAAACTTTGAAAATGCAGATTAATTAACTAATTTAGAGCGGCTCTTGAATTAAATATAACATTGATACATTGATTTAAAATATGAAATTTAATATTATGCATTCCAAATGATTAATTTTCTCCAAAAATTCCCTTTAAACTTTGCATAAACCAATATGCAGAGTTATTTAAAATTAGAGAAATTTGTATCTATTCATGATGTATCCTTTATTTCAAATTATTTTTCAATTTTAATTGAAAAACATTTTTTACTTAAATATATATATATATATATATATATATATAGATATAGATAGATAGATAGATAGATAAATAGATAGATATTATTTAATTTGAAACTCCCACATTTTTAAATAAGCACTCAAAATTACAGATTAAAGGTTTTTATTATGTTACAATAATTTATATTAACACAAAATAAATTGTAATATGAAATGAAGGAATGGGATAAAATGATGTTTCTTTAAAGAAAAAAAAATCGTTACAATATTTTATTAATATTATATGGGTCGCCCAAAATAAACGCTACATTTCTGAAACAACTCCAACATGTGAAGAGAAAAATGACTATGTTCCTATAGAGGGCGCAGATTGTTGGGATTGAAAGTGATATTGTCAGATTCCGCAAGATGCGTCTGTAATAGCGTGAGAGCACGTTAAAAGACATCGTCCGGTTAATGGATGCGTCCAATAATGGTGTCAACAACCGGTCGTGCAATTTTCAATAACGGAATATGTGAGTGCAATATATATCTATCTTTGAATTCAAAATGTGTATGCCACAGTGTGTATGTCAGTGTATAATTGACTAAATGAAAAAAAATGCCTTATTTCTCGTTTGTAACTACACATATAAAAACAACTCATAGAATGATCATACTCAATTAAATATTAAATATTTATTTTGGAAGTACTTGATTAACATGTCGACAAAAAAAATGTATGACTTAATTTCAGTAATGGAGGCTCGTAAATATCACATTTAGATAACACATGTTTGTTATGCCTTCAAGTCTTATTAATACAACGTTTTATTTGTACTTTTAATGATGATTTACTGATTATTATTATTATTTTATTTTTTGATATTTAAATCTACAAGAAATTTAGACTTTTTTCCACCTTCAAGCCTTTATCTAATATTTACATATATTTGACAGTTATATTAAATTCCTTACAATTTTTTGGCTGATTGATATTTATTGTGCTCCTTATAGTAAATTCGATTATTACGCTTAAAATATTTAGATTATATTTACAAATGCAACATTTTATATTTTTTATTGTTGTTGTTTATGGTTAAATTTAATATTTCTACATTTAAATATATTAATATTAGTTAAAGTTATGTTAATTTTAGCATTATTTTGTACAAATTTTATATAATTGGTATGCTGCTGTGGTGATGTGAACACGATAATTAATAAAACCGTATTCCTTAATGAATTTTAAATATAATTATTATTTTTTGTTAAAATTTTAGAATGGCAACATTCTACCATTTGCATAATTTGGCAGATAATTTGTCAATTTTTCTAATTTGGTTAAAGTGGCAGACATGATAAACGAGTAGTATTTTTATTTCATTAATTTTTTGCTTCATTATTTATATTTTCATACATTTGTTTTGCTTTTATATCAAGGCAGTGGAAACCAAAGAAAAATGTATAGGCGGGCAATGTATATGGTGGCCACAGAGTTAGAAAATTTTAAAAATAAATAAAAAAAGAGAAATAAATGTAACATAATATTTGCTACGTTTGTTTAACAATAAAAAGAGAAAGAAAAAGTGTCTGTTTGAACAAAACAATCCTGAAACAGTTCGTAAATGGGCAAAATAATAATAATAATAATAATAATAATAATAATCAATATATATATATATATATATTAATGCAGGTATGTCCTAGCATAAAAAAACTTTATACAGAGACCATGCATTATTATTCAACAAATTACAAAACAGCTCAAGAACAGAATAGATAGATTGATAAATAAATAGATTTAAGATTACTACCGAGTTTAAAAATTTACATTTAAGCATGAAAAAATACAAAAACAAAAAGTAAAAAAAAAAAAAAAAAAAACTAAGAGGGAAAAACCCAACAAACAATGTAATTTAAAAGATTATATAAATGGTAATTGATGAGAGAAAGAGTACGGCATCCGCGCAGTCTTGTAACTCTGAGGCAAAATTAAGAAACAGTTAAATAAGAAAACTATGTAGAAAAGTATAAAAAAGAAAAAAATACTAATATAACTCAAATTTAATGCTTTATTTATTTGCTTATATTTCCTAAAAAACATCGACAGGACATAAACATAGAAAGAATAATAATAAGATTGCCCTGTTAAATTGATGGCATTGAGCTCACAGGCTACGCATACTAATTGTTCATTACATCCTTATATTTTGAAGGGTTAATTCCATTCCAAAAAAATAAAGGAGGGCAAACAGCTCCCCCTTTCCCCTTTTTATACTTAATCATTGAACCTCCTAAATTAATCAGGGACATGCTTTATCATATAAAAAATCTATATCAGAAAATTCAGAGCAAATGGATAATTCTTAATGAAAACCCGTTTATATAATTTAAGAGGTGTTATTTCCTTCTTTTATACTTAACCATTAAACTTCCAAAACTATTCAGAGATTTGAATGAAATCTTATAATTCTGCATGAAAAACCCATTTATATAAGTTAAAGGGAGGGACATTAGAGCCCCCGTTAACCCTATTTATATTCCAATGAACACCTAAAACCAATCATGGAGGCGTCTCATCAGAATGATCCTATACTTAAATTTTGTACGAAAACTGATAATTCTGCATGAAAAACTCATTTATATTAATTAAGGGGAGGGGTATGAACCTCCAGTTTCCCCTCTTATACATATCGAATGAACTTCAAAAACTAATCAGGGAAGCGCCTTATCAGGATATACCTATATACAAAATTTCAAGTGGATCGAATATTTTTATCATGAGTTGTCGCATTACGCACGTACGGACGAACAAACGAACGTACGTACATGCATACAGAACGGGCGGGAACGTAAGCTCGCAGGCTATGATAGCCTGTGAGCTAAAAAGTTTTAATTAGAAAAAGTGTGACGGCCTTGGCTAGACCGCCATATATAAATGAAGACATACTCGCAGATGTAAAATGAAAATGCTTTTATTTTATCTGTAAATGCACTGGGGAAGGTGAGCTAGATTCGAGAATTTAGAAATGGGTTCCGACTAAGAACATCTACTGTACTTTTCTTGGGACTCTGCAAAACGTAAGGAATTTCTCTAGCTAACTTGAGAATGACAGCCCGTGGGTGTTATTGATCTATTTATTCATAAGAACAAATCAACTTTAAAATTATTTCTAAAATAGCTCACCATTGTTCTCTTTACTCTTTCCGCACCGTCCAAAAGTACTAGAATTGTTAACTACCGTCGATATGGCTTCAAAACTTCAGCGCTAAGCTCAACTGGTCTAACGCATCCGAGGGCGAAGAACGATCCTAATCTCTCTGCTTTACATACACACTCATAGCTTTTTATCTTGCACATTGAAGAGACTGGGCTAGAAATTTGCACAAAACTCGCAAACCGCTACTAACTGTAGACCCAGAGCGCGATACATGCTTTAGAAATTTAAAGTTGCATAAAGCACAGATGTCGCTTTTGCGCCACAAGTGTTAGATCAATGACGTCACAAAACTCCTTAAAACACAAGAGTGTCTTTATTATAAAATGACACTCGCTAATAATTAATCACATTTAGATTTTAAATAGACTTGCGAGATTATTAATTTCTTTAACAATGACAAACATTATATATTTATATTTTCTCGCCATTCATAAAACAACCATATTATCTTATAAAAAGAAATCGAATGCGTATATTTTTTCGCAATTATGGCTACATTCTTATGAAAAGAAATAGAATTCTTCCGGTAATTATTATTACTTTTTTTAGTCAGATATTTCTAAGTGTGTCTCCCTAAAACTATCCAATTTACAGTCACCGCAAAAAAAAAAAAAAAATCTTGACATTTACGATTTTAGACGTTTTCTCAAATATCTAGAATTATGCATAAGGAATGAGTCTGAAACTCCAGGTGTGTAAACAAAAAAATAGTACACTTCATATATTTTCGCATATTATATTTTCGCAACTCATATATTAAGAGTTTTAACCGAAATCCAACAAGGGACCGTCAACAAATTGAAAAATAAAGAAGATCTTTTGGAACACCCTGTCAAAACAAATGAAGCAAAAGGGTTCAAACTACAGATTATTATTAAGTGGCTTATTGTAATAAACTGGGTTTGTTTTTATGAATATAGCATGTAAACTCGTAGAGAAATTAAGGTTTTTATAAAAATGGCCCCAAATTTTTCCAAGATTTTTGCTTATAACTTGCAGATTTCTTCATAAAACACAATGTTCTTTTCAGAAAATATGACAATCAACATTTTACATAGCATCCTGTTATCCGAATTAAGAAATAAGAAAATTTGTATGTCAAATGAGCAAGTTTACTAAATAATTTTTTACTGCGCATGCGTCAATGCTATTAAAATTCCATTTGCATATTATGTTAGTTGAATTTATTGAACCACTTTTGTGAAAGTCTCAAAAACATAGCTTAAAAATTCTGAAAATTATTGTCGATAGAATGAGATCAAAATCCGCTCTTCTCTAAATTAAGCAAAAAGATGAGGGGCTGTATCCATATTCCATTGATTTAGTGCCTACACAATATTACAAGTACAACTATATTTGGATAAAACTTATGGCTTCCTTTTATGAGATACGGATTTTGAGTTGATTCTATAGAGGATCATTTTCAGAATTTTCAAGCTATGATTTTGAAACTTTTACAGACGTTGCTCTATACATTTAGCTAGTACAATTTGCAAATAAAATTTTGATATTGTTGATGCATGCGCAATGAAAAAGTATTTACTAAACCTACTCATTTTGCTTACAATTTTTATTGTTTTTAAATTCTGACGACAGGGTATTGTGTTCTATGTTGTTTGTCATATTTTCAGAAAAGAACGTTATTTTATATTAAGAAATCTGCAAATTATAATAAAGAAATTTAAGACTGTTTTTATAAAAATCTTAATTTCTCTACGATTATACATGATATCCTTATAAAAATAAACAGAGTATGTTACAATAAGCCACTTAATCATAATGTGCAGTTTGAACGCTTTTGCTAAATTAGTTTTGACAGGGTTATCCAAAAGATCTTCTTTTTTTGCAATTTGTTGACGGTCCCTTGTTGGATTTCGGGGAAAACACTTCGCGAAAATATATGAAGCGTACTATTTTGTTTACACACATGGAGTTTGAGAATAATTCCTTATGTATATTTCTAGATATTTAACAAAACGTCTAAAATCGTAAGTGTCAAGAATTTTTTTGCGGTGACAGTATTCTTAAATCATCTTTTCTATGAATTTGACTTTTATATCTGTATTTATGTCACTTTAAAAGTTTTAATTGATTTCATTTTGTGAATAATTCTTTATAAAAAAGAAATATAAATACAAAACATAATTTCTGTAACAGTTTTTTATATTTTTTATTTAAAAATCCTCTTTTATTTATCTTGAAAAGATCTTTAAAAAATTCTTTTTGTTATCGTTTCGAATATCCTAACAGCTAATCCTCTGTTGTTTTTTGTATTTTCTAAAAATGAATGTAGTCTGGGTGTAAATATGGATTTTTATTTTCTCGATCTCCGATCTTTCGACGATAATTATTTTTATTTTTTCATTTTCATTTTGCTATCCAATTTAGTAATTTTGTTGTGCCTTGTTTTTTTTTCTTAATTTAGTTTTGGTTTGATATGTGTTTGTAGACCCAAATTCGTATTATGTAGCTTTATCATGGCAAATACGGAGATGAAACAACACACTTCATTTGTAATTCCAAAGTTTTTGGGATCCTGAAGATTTTCGTATGTTTCTACAAATTCCATTTGTATTCTTTTTAATTATTAATTTTTTCCCTCAATGTTCAAGCTGCTATAAGTTATTAAATTCAATAGTTCGTATATAAAAACAATTAATATATATATATATATATTATATATATATTAGTCCTCCAATTTCTTTCATTTTGATGATTTTGAGTCATTTGTGTCACTTTATTTTTTGAAATCCTCATATTATTAACTTCGTTATCAGATATTTATAGTTTTTTCTCCCTGTCTTCTTTTTTCTGTCTTGTTTATATATCTATTTATTTATTATTATCCTATATTATTTTCATGTTTGTGATAACGATTTTATCATTTGAATGACATTGCTGCTAATTGTGCATGTTATATTGAATGCTTTCCTAGATTACTCTTCATATTTTGGCATTTTTAATGGTACTTTCTATATCAAGTAGAGGGTATCTTTTGCTCTATTTTTATATAACTTAGTTTTAACAGCTCAATTGTTTCTTATTCATATTAATTATCTTAATACAGTAACTTATAGCTGCGTTATGAGCATTAATCTTGTTTTATTTCCATTTAATCTTCAATTTGTTTCATCTTGATGATTTTGTGCCATTATTGTCATTGCAACTTTCCAAAAACACATATTTATTAGCTTTGTTATCAGACATTTATAGTCCACGCCCTCTTTTTTTATAATGTTAATTTATTTATTTATTATTCAATATTATTGTTATGTTTTTTATTTCAGTTTTATTATATATATATATATATATGTGTGTGTGTGTGTGTGTGTCTGTGAGTTTGTGTGTGTTCACATATAAGAAGAAAGTATCTTTAAAGGGCAAAATAATTTCAACATATTTACATTATTCCTTCAAAATATTTACTTGTTACATTAACAATGATAATACACCATAAATTCTAATGAAACACATATATTTGTTAATTTCTTTAAGGTTTAAAGAATTTTTTCATAAAATAAATTTCAAATGAATAACGTTCCTTTTGATTAAATATCTTTAATTTTGCTTAACGTGTACTCCATCACAATCGTAACTGTTCGTTATTTGAAATGTTAAATATTAATGTAAACTGTATGATGTATTTAAGAAAACGCAAAAAAGTTTATGCTAATTAAATCTTCCGTATTTCACTGAAATTTAATTGAAAAATACTAATTAATTTTTACATAAAAACGGTGTTCAAGTAGATATGAAACAGCAAAGAAAATATATCATGGAAGGGAATTTAATAATAAGATTAAAATTAAAGTAATTGTATTTTTTTTTTCTTTGCGAGTAACTAGAATTTGTTATAAAATATATAATTAATATTAATAAGATAGTGTGCTTAATTTATATTCATGTTCTGTGCATATTTTTACAAATCACAATGAAATTAAAATTTTTCTTTAAATCATCTTATTACAATTATGATTCCTGTGAAAGTAAAGAGAAAATTTCAAAAGATGTTTTCTCATTCAAATTTGTTTCTGAAATTTATATAAAAAAATAACACATTTTAATGAACTTTAAAAAATTTGGAATTAAAAAAATATTCCTAAAAAATTAAATATTGAAGCAGTTAAAAATTGGTACACTGATGTGTTCTTAAATGGGTTTTAAGTGATAAAAGTTCAAAACGGGGGAAATATCTAAAACATATGATGCTAAGAATTAAAATTTAGTTTTAAAATTCTAATTTCAAAATTTCCTAAATTACAATAACATTAGAAAAAGTTTTTACGGCCTACTGTATCATTATGGTTATTTTCTCAAATTTCTATAATTTGTATGATGAAATAAAATACAAGTATGTACCTGTATATCCCTTTAAGGAGACATTAGCAAAAGTATAAAAACCGCCTACATCAAAATATTCAATTTTCATTTTACGCTTTGTCCAGAATAATCAAAATACGCTTTTCTTGTGATTGTAGTTCGGTTTTATTTCTGTCTGCAGGAATTTAGAAACTCAGCATGAAGTGTTGGACAAGGATACATACTCAATTGACATGTAGAAACAATTTCCCAATGAATTGTTCAAACGTTCTGTTAGTAGTGCAAAAAACAGCTCTTTGCTAAACAAAACTACATATCGAAATTTAATAATTGGAGGGAAATGACTGCTAAAAAGTAAGGTATTATTTTTAAGGTATTAATAAGGTATTATTTTTAGTTAAAAAAATAATAACTTATTTTTCCAAAGAATATACTCATTTTATTCATAATTATATAAGTATAGAATGGTCTTAATTCTGAACTTATGTTACATTTGTTTAATTATAAGTATGAATTACATTAATTTAAGTACATTTGTTTTGGTACATTTTTAACTTTTGGGTAGAGAACGATTAGTAACGATAAAATTTTGCATTATATTAATTGAAAATAACAGGAGATTTAACACTAGAACGCCTGAAATATTGTTCCCCCCTAAAACGCCGGCAGGTGTCATTTTGACACTGGTCGATATTATGCAAAAAAATTTCGAAAAAAATGTACAGTTTAATATTCTTTTTACAAATACATGTAGAACACACAAATAATGTTAAATCTAAATAAAAGAAAGAAAAATTTTACAAGATTAAATTAAAATGCTTAAAGTACACATAAATATTATTATGTTTGTAAAATACTCTTCTTAATTTTTCGAGACAGAGAGAAATATAGTTCACACACAAATTATATTTTATCTATAATATAAGAACAATTTTGCTAGATAATAAGAACATACATATGGCACACACGAATAATTATTATGTCTGTAACTTAAGAATATTTTTCGGAGAAAATATGAACATATAAAGAAGTGAAATAACTACTTACATTACTAAAAGTCAATACATTTATAGGTGACATTTTTTGTGCATTTGTCGCATGCCATTCTATTACAAGAAGAACATACTTTATTTGTCACATTTCTATGACATTTTTAACTTCTCATTTCCTAAGCTTAGATGGATTTTCAGTCCGCAGTTCTTCATCTCTCCTGCTTCTTTTAGTGGATTTTTCAATGCAGTGGATTTCTGCTCGCATTTCTTCAGTTAGTGTTTGTATAAATACACGCCTTGTTGTTAAGTTTTTTCTCGTTACACATTTGAAAATAATCCAAGCATTTATGGCAGCAATGTTTTGATGCTATAAACTGAGTAAACGGACAGCGAGTCTTACTTGGAAACAACTGTTCATCAATTGTTATGTTCTGGCCTGGTTTGTAGCAGCTTATGCAATTTTCAATAAAACGATTCCATACTTCTGAAATCATTGCGAATTTATCCTCTTTAATTTGATTACGACGAGTTGATTTGATATCAAATCGAAAAAATCTTGATATTTCACAAAATTTGTCTCTGGACATGGTTACTTTACAAAAATTCATACCCCATTCTGTAGACCATAATGAATGGAGTTCGAGGTTACTAGCTCCTGAAACTCCACGTGCATACAAAATCGAAATGTAACCTAAAAGTTCCTGTTCTGAAAGAGACCAAGCATAATTTTATAATACTTGGTGAGCTTCTGTGTTTATGCATTTAATTACATGCTCTAAAATCCTTCTGTCTATAAAAAGCAACCAAGCACTCAAAACACTGTCATAATTCAAATTTCTTTTTGCATAACTAGTTGGACCACTATTTTCTCGCAAAATATTTTGTATTGCTAATCTACTGGTACAAGTTCCAGAATCGCATTCTATCCAACGTGAGCCATCGCGAGCCATAAATTCAGTTTGATTTCGAGAATAATTAATATCAATATCCTCATCGCTTTCCGATTCATATGATATAACAAATATAGGAATAAAATTTTCACTATCAGATTCATCATACATTTCAGATAATTCTCCACCTTCTGATTCATTATCTGACAATTCTCGCAGAAGCGAGGTAATTTCATCCGCAGTCAGGCCTCCTTTTACGACACATTTTAAATTTATTCATAAAATGAAAAAAAACGAAATTTTACTAGTTATAACTCAGAAGCAACCGTACATGTCCTATATTTGTGAAAAATAAAACCTCAGAGCCAGTTGTTGTTGCAGCTGAAAAAAATCACGTGATGGCCAGGTGTTGAAAAAACATTCTGAGATCCCCCTGAATTACGATAGTTTGTGGAATTATCGCACAGAAGAACGAAATTAAAATTATGGGAAATGAAATTAATACGGTGTCCAATCGACACCAGTCCGGCGTTCTAGGTTAATTTGCCCGTAAACCAAGTTTGAATATATCGATTTCCAAAAAACTTTCGTTGCGTGTTCTACCCACATATTTAATAAAAGTCGAGAGACGTAAAAAATTTCCTTTATAATTTACAGATTTTACATAGAAATTTACACTCTTCGGTGTCGAAATGACACCGCCCGGCGTTCTAGTGTTAAAAAAGGTAAAAGAAATTCTTAACAAAATATTCCAACCAGGAAAATCTTGCTAAAAATTCTTTTATATTTACATATATTTACTATGCATATGTATTCCTTATATTGCCGTATTTCAGAAATATGTATTTTTAGGTAGATATGTTGATACTTTTTTACATAAAATATCGGTAGTTTGGCATATATTGAGAATGTATAGAAAAAATGTAATTTAAAATAAGTGTTTGAGACTTAAGAGTAATCCGCATAAAAACCGAAGTGGTATTATTAAGAAATGCTTCAGATAAGATAATAGAAACAAGAAAGTTTGTTTGAAATAAAGAATTTTTTCCTTATTGTTTTCTATAAAAAATAACTATAAAAATATATCTGAATTATAAAAAAAAATATTTCAAATTTCGTTCAAAATGGTAGTGCTTCTATTGAAATTTATTAATAAAAAATTGCCATACATTTTTGAGAATAGTTAATTATCCATTATCCAGCATTTATTATTATACAAACTAAATAATTTTCTACAATTTTCAAGATCATAAAATGCATCAAATATCTTGAAGATTTTCAATGTAAAATGTATGAAACATTGCAATATTTATTTTATATTTAAGTCAAAAACCTACAAAGCAGAACAAGTAATAGATTTACTTTTCTGAAATTATAATTTAAAAAGCAATTGCTAGCATTTTAAAGTATTTTAACATTATTTAATATATCTTTTAAAATTTATTTCGAAAGTTCCCTTAAAAGTACTACTTCGGAGTTAAAATATCTCTGCAATTTCTTTATACTATTATCTTCTTACAAATCAATATTAAAAGAAGCTAACGAGATTAAGTAGTGAAATGATTGCCTTTAAATGCGAGGAAAATGAGTTGGAATGTAATTAGGTACGATTCAAAAGTAAGAATGTTATTTTAACACGTAACTAAAAAGTAAGTGCAGTTTAAAAACTTTTTTAAGAACATAATATTCTATAATTAAGATATTTTTGTGTGTATGTAAAGTAAATAGATGGACAAAAAATGTGTGGTATTCACTGTTTGATTTGTGTATTACGATGACTTAAGTAAAAATGAAGTATGCCTGTCTGAATGTCTCTTCATTAGTAAAAATCAATACACGTAATTTTAAACAATGAATTTGCAAAAGGTTTCTTACTGTAGTCATTTACATAAATAATTATCAATATTTAAAAATGATTTTTTACTTACAAGCTCTTTACAAGTATACATAAGCATACATCTATTAAGATAACTGCATTAGAAAATTCGATATTACTAATAAACTTACATCGATAGTATTGCTCTATTTGTTCACATAAGTTAAATTTAAGAGTATCAGAACTTTCACACATGTTTCATATATATTCATATATCCATTGATGCATATTCATGCATATTCATTCATTTATTTTCAGTACGACTAGTATTTCAGTACGTTCCCATTAATTTCTAACAGAGCATCTCATTCAAAAAGTTACTCTACTAAACTTTTTTACTGTCTTTGAGCGCGCTTCAAAGAGGTACTTTTACTTCTAAATAACTAATTGTTATATATATATATATATATATATACCGGGTGTCCCGAAAACGACTGAACGATTTTAAAATTGAATAACTTGCAAACGGGGACAGCTATTTACATAAATTTTTGAAGGAGTGCTATGTATAATGTCAGGAGTTTTTATACCGTAATTGTTTTACTTTAGTTCGAATTTTAAACAATAGGTGGCGCTGACGGCAATTGAAGTCCAGGTGATCAGTGCTTAGTGAGGCGTCAACCTGGCCTTCAATCGCCGTCAGCGCCACCTATTGTTTGAAAATCGAACTAAAGTAAAACATTAGGGTAAAAAACTCCTAACATTATACATAACCTTCCTGCAAAAATTTTTTTAAAAGCTGTCACCGTTTGCAAGTTATTGAATTTTAAAATCCATCAGTCATTTTTGGGATACCCGGTATATATATATATATATATATATATAATCTAAAATTACATAAAGATATTTCTTGAGCAACAGGTGCATAATGCATAGAAATTTTAAAAATCAATAAACATTAAACACTAAAAGGAAACAATATGAAAGTCACAAGTAAAATATAAGCCATTACGCATCAGCAGACTGATTGGCTCTATACATTCCTCCCACACTGTAAAAAAAAATCTGCAAAGGTACTAAACATTTTTTAGGAAACTGGGATTCCAAGAACATTTCATGTAACGATAACAGGAAAAATCCATGTAACTGATTCTATAACTTGGATTTTTGCTGTTACCGTTACAGGAAACATTCTAGGAATCCCAGTTTCCTAGAAAATGTTTAGTACCTTTGCAGAATTTTTTTTACAGTGCACCATTAAAATATAAAGCATCATCAGCAGGTTTCGTATAATAAGACAAAACTTTGCATTAAATATAAATTGTATTATGATTAATACAATTCATGCTGTTTCCTTTTGGTGTTATATTTGTATTGATTTATTAAATTTTTATGCATTATGCACCTGTTGGTCAAGAAATATTTTCAAGCGATTTTAGATATGTTGCAAATTTTAAGAGCTGCTTTAGCGCCTACATTTGCAACAGTCTACAAGTTTAAAACAAATATATATATATATATATATATAGTTCCCAATATTTGGGGCTTGAGAATTCTGCTTTGGTTCTGCAAATTCCAATATCTGTACATTTTGTTTATTTATTTAATTTTTCCCCATGTTCAATGTGGCAATTCTCTATTAAATTCAATTCATATATATATATATATATATCCTGGTACACTTCTAAAAATCACTGTAGGATTTTAATTTATTTAAAGGATAAATTAATTATCATACAGAAATCGTATTATCGTATCATAACAATATCGTTTTCAAAATTTAAGTTTTATTATAAACAGTCATTTGAAAGATTATCATCCTCTGAACTTGTGCCTAGCAGTTCAGCTTCCATTTGATAAAGAACAGTAATAATCCCAATGTCCCGTTCACGGGCTGCTGGTCATGACGAGTTTTTTTTTTTTTTTTTTTTTTTTTTTTTTTTTTTTTTTTTTTTTTTTTTCCATATTTAGCCTGTAATTTCGGAGAAACTTAATATTATATCTTGTCACCACGAACACGAATAGTTTCCCGAAGAACGAAATAAGTAATCTCCATTGAATTGGGTTATTTCTGCTAGACAACCACATTTTTCGGCGAGGATCTTGTAGTGAAATTTAAGAATTAAAGGTGCATTTTTGTTTATCAGTGTTTTAATTGTTGTTAATTTATCTGTTTTAAAAAAAATTGCTTTTTTCATTTTAAAATATACTAATATTTCTGGATTTTCATTAAACAAATGCGGCTAAATTATGAGTTTTATATTTATTTTTGTTATAGTTGCTAAATATCATATCTCACAGTTTCAAAATAACCTTTCCCATGAGCATTTTGAAATGATAATTACTATAGTACACATAATGTATTCATTTACTATATGTATCTCTGTATGCAGAGACTACATTGTTAAGGTTTATTTACTCTAATCTGACTGTAAACCAAACTATTCCTTAGAAAGCTTCTTGTATGCTATTTTTAAAACAATGTGATGTATCTGCTCGTTCATAGGGGAAATATTAAATGAAAGGAAGCAATAAAATTCTTCTTAATCCCATATCTTTTTCCTGGACAACCTACACTGTAAAAAAAAAATTCTGTAGAGGTACTAAACTTTTTCTAAGAAACTGGGATTCCTAGAACTTTTCCTGTAACGGTAACAGAAAACGTACTAGTTTTAGAATCAGTTACATAGATTTTTCCTGTTATCGATACATGAAAAGGTCTTGGAATCCCAGTTTCCTAGAAAATGTTTAGTACCTTTACATATATATATATGTATATATATATATATTTTTTTTTTACAGTGTAGTACATTTTACAAGATCGTGATTTGATGATGAGACATTTTTATCAAGTTTGTGTTTTCGCACCAGAAGCTTTTTGGAGGTTATGATTATTGACAGACACTCTCAGAGATGCGATGACTGAAAACGAAATATTGCAAGATCTCGATGAAACTCTTTTGAATCTAATTCCTTTTATCCGAAAAATGCCGTTAAGATTACAGGAACAGAGTTTAATGCTATGACATTTATAAAATCGATTATTGCATATCATAAGCATTGAGGATGTTTTGAGATTTGAAAAAATGAAATGCTATGACTGAAAAGAAAACAGTTTCAGTTTCAGTTTCAGACCAGGCCGAGAGGCATACCAAAATGATTTAGCTCTACAAGGCCCGCCAGCAGAGTACCTACCATCATCACGAGCCTCTGCCAAGGACAGAGCCCGGAAAAAAGAAGAAGAAACCTTCCTTGAAAGAGATCCTTTTGTATTAATATGTAATAAGTTATATGTTACAATTGGCAGCCCAGTTTTATCCTAGGCATACAAGACTTAACATTATACAATTTTATGTAAAACACAATATTTGAAAAAAAGTTACAGTATGATACATTGCTGAACAAGCAAGATGCAATATAAATACACCAAAGAAATGAAATACAGATGTAAAACAACTGTGAAAAATTCACTCTATTGTAATTGTGCCAACACTAAAAATATTTACTAAGACATATGAAATCGTCATAAATACTAATAATAATGCATGATGACACTGCCAGTAGTATCAAAGACAAATAGACGCGATAATGCATAATGGAATCATAAAAATGACATAATCATATTATACAATTCTACTGAGGTAAGTAAATGATGCCTGATAACTGGCTTACATTGATGAACCGGAGTAATACTAATTACACTATAAAAATAACTGAATTGAGAAAAAGGCTTTGCAAAAGCTCAATTTGATCACAGTGATCAGCATTTTTTTAAAGCTGAACAAATCCTAAAGTGTATCACATTGTACTTTTTATGTTATTGATGAATATCAAAAGTGCGTGCCCTAAGAGCTGTTTTCCCTGATAAAATATTTTGGCATTCTTTCATTTAGACGAATAGCAAATCCACAATTTTTCAATTAATCGTTATCAGAAAGCTCTAAATTGATGTATTATTTTCCTGGTATGTAATGTTAGTGACAAATTTTAAAGGACCTAAAGTATTTACACTAGAGAGTATCACTGAATCTATAAAAACTTCCGCGTAATATAAAAGAATTAATTATTCTAAATGCCGATATAATGAAAAAAAAGGCAAATAATTTTGTAATTTCTTGCATTAATATATATATATATATATATATATATATATATACACACATCACCTAGATAATATCACGTGCAAACTCTACCTATTGTAAAAATTAAAAAGAAATGAATGTCACAAAATTGTCAGAAAAAATACATACATATGTATCTTTTTTTCACGCACATTATAGAATGATAATTTTATTGAAAATTTTGTATAGCATTTTGAATCGCATTAAAATTTAGGGGAATAGATAAATAGACCTTCAAAATATTATTATTGTAATATTTTCTGTTGCATATTAAAGCAGTCAAAAGTGAAACCATTATTAGTAATTATTTATAATTCTTCCTTTTCTTGTACGTCTCTACGGCGATTTATTAAGGTAAATTTTTTGTGCATAATATATGCTATTAGCCGATAGGAGTTTTTCCTTTTCTCAGAATTCCCCTGAGTGTTTCTTAGTTACAAAATTTACATCATTCCTTTTATTTTAAAATCTAATTTTACAAATGTGGAAGTACAAAAGACCGCAATTATCCAATCCACCCAATAGATTAGTTAATGTGTGTCCTTGCTTCTGAATTTTGACATACTTTCATAATTTATGTTACTTCAATTACTGTAATTGAAATATACTGCTCGTGACCAGATCTAAAAGTTATTAATGCGATAGCTCTAATATGATTATTGAACACAGACTATTAGGCTTAATATGATTTTTCCTATTGGAGTAATTTTTAACTATGCTTTACATGAGTTTTCTTATCGATTAATTTTCTTTGTAAAAGAAATGCATACATAGTAAAAATTATTATCTTTGCTATGATGTGATATATATTAAACTTATTATGATGATTATATCTTCAGAAGAATTTAATGGAATCATGCTTTAGTAAAACCATAAGTTAGCAACTTTATTTTCTTGAAATTTTACTTATTGCAATAATTTTACTTATATGCTTAGGAAACGAAAAATTGTAAATTCATTTAAATGGTTTTCTGTTTCACTATTTTGGAGATTTTTTTTTATCGTCTACAATACGGAGTAATTTTTAAACAAATCTGCTTTAAAATACAAATATTAAAATTTGTTTCATGTATTATACTTTGTGTTATCATAATTACTTTTTCCTCCAAATTTTATTACTTTTATATACATGCATGTATAAAAAATATTAACTGGCTCACCTGAAATGATTTACAGTATGAAATTATATCTTATAATAATAATTTAGTTTTGGAGAAAAAAATCATAATATTACTAAAATTTATGAAATTTTAAATAAAACAAGTAACTGTAATAAAAGTAATAAAATTAAGTGATAGCTGTTTAATGTTGAAACATCTGTTTCGCTACAAAATAGAGGCAGGTGACAAATTTTTAGATATAAAACAAACCCCAAATATAAAATTTAACATTAAACATTGTGAGTAAAATATTTTTTACAATATTATTTTTAAATTTGTGTTAATTTTTATATATTAAAACAAAATATACAACTTGTACTAAAAATACAAGTAAAAAAAAAAAAAAAAAAAAAAAAAAAAAAAAAAAAAAAACAGAAATTTAGTGAAATTAAATTAAGAAAATCAACAGTTAAAATTCGTTACAAAATTATACCTATTTAAAATTCTATTTAATTACTTAACATAATAGAATTTAGTGTAGTCCTATAAAATAAATAAACGATACGCACATAAAATCGTATTAATATTACATTGTCATTGGATATAAATAAGTATGTGAATTGAACCTCGATCGAATATTTTTAAGGGAGTTAAAATTTCAAAACAAATTTTGAACTAGGAAAACATACATATGAACGTTATGAGTAAAATTATAGCTTATCAAAATAACAAACCTTTTTTAAAAAATAAAATCATAAAAAGAAACCGCTTAATTTGAGGATATGAATTTTAAAACTCGCCTTATCGCTTTCGTATTCTCAATCACTCTATACCAATCTGCACTAGTGTAACAATACAATCTCCAAATTTATAAGGAAAACCAGTGGACACATTTAAAGGTTTTTTGCGATTTCCCAAAATTTGTTTTTCTCAATAAGGATTATTTTGAAACTCATGTCTTCCATTATTTTAACCAATCAAAAAGTTAATTACTTAAAATTAACACAACCATGAAATTTATACAGTTGCAGCACATTCAGTTAAATCTCTTTAAAAATAGTTATTTACCTAATTTGAAACATTTCTGTAATTGGAAATATATGTCTATGACAAATGGTTTAGGAATTGCCAATTGGACAGCTTTGGAAATGTAGACGCCCTTTGTAATACTTTAAGCAGTTAGTGTACGTTCCCTTAATGAATACTCCAACTCATCCGTTTTCAGTTATAAAAATGTGGAAGTGATTAAAGTCATGAAATTTTAAGTTTCATAAATCGATAGATTTTAATGTTAGATAAATGGGAGCATTTTTCATATTTCTTATTACAGAGATGGAATTTTTTTACTAAATATCACTTGGTGGGACCGTATAAAAATTTAATTTTTGTAATTTTTAATAATGTTTTTTTTTACGTAAATCGTTTAAAAAACAATGCTTTACATTTTTAAAGCATTTTTGCACTTGGAATTATATGCCTATGACTATCGGTTTAGAAATTGGCCATTGAAAACCGTTGAGAGCTGTATATCAAATTTTAATAAAATCAAATTGTTATGGATCAATTTCAATATCGAAAATGGCACGACTGATAGTCTGTTCACGTGTACTCGTTGTGAGCACGTATTGTAATCTGTGAATGGATGATGAAACAGTGTCCGGCTTGCGGACTGAAAGCTGAAGCGCGTTGATTTCATAGGAGGGAGGAGTTCATTTCTCAAAATTTTCCGTAACCCAAAAGCTACACTAGCCGAAAAAACATGCCGCTACAAGAGCAGACAGTAGCTCAAACAGTGTTTCTTAACACATAGTGTCCGTGTTGCGTTTGGACAACGCATACGTCTTCTAAGCATGTTCCTGTGCTGACAGCACGTGTTAACCAACAGCACCAGTAGCGGACACATCAGTATCGTATTTGGACAATATAAGAAGGGAAGAAAGTTGCATGGCCCAATGAATCATATTTTCTGGATGTTCAAATCACAGAGGACATTCAAATACGCCTATTTCCATCAGGAAATCTAATCGCCGGATGAACAGTTGATAGCAGACAATTCTGTGGAAGCTATATTATCGTTTGGCTGATGTTTTTATGAATCTCATGGATCACATTAGGACCCATAATCCATACAGCCTTATCCCTTACGTACGTGCGCTTCCCGTTTTTCCTGCGGTAGGAGCACCCATTCACGACAAAAAATGTTTCCTGTTGGCTATTGCATTTAAAAACAAGATAATGTATTATGTCATGTAGTTCGAATTCTGAGGAAATGGTTTGTGTAGTTTTTTAGGAAGTTTCAAGCAATGGCCTCCAAATTCACCCGAAATGAAACAAATTGAACATTTGTACTTCATACCTGGTAATCCCAATTCGTATTACCACGCTACCAAATCGCAATGTGCGGGATCATTTGGTAAGCGCTTGGTACCGGATATCTCATACACCTCCTAAAACATTTGTCGGAATGATGGTCATAATACATGACCATAAATTTGACTACATTAACAAAAGAAACTGCATTTCATGAAATATTGCAAGTATATACAATATAATCAAGAAAAACTGAAAAAATGACAAAATTATTTTAATAATTTTCACACATCTGTAGAATGTCTCTTTGGTGTATACATGTATGTAAAATATTTTTATTTTTATTTGGGTCCATTAAAAAAGCCAAATATTGGAAAGCAATCCTAATATAAATATTTTCGAAAAAAAATATCATAGTAATAAGATAGACAGAAAAAAAATATTTTAACGTGTCCATTTTGAATACAAATTGCATCCATTTTCTAAACCAATCTACAAAACTTTTATTAAATTGTTAAAAAAAATACTATTATTAATTATATATTTGAAATCAAATAAGTAGAAAGTCAAAAAATAAATTTATATAGGCTATATTTTTTTCGGATTTCAAAGAGGTTTAAACTGCATAATACCACATTAAATAATGTAATAAAATTAAGTATACATTTTTATTAAGTATATATTAAGTATACATGGATTCCATGATTATTCTTTCCACCTGATAATTCACATGTCTATAAGTCAAAGATACAATCTCTACAATCGTATAAATTGGCAATGTAATGTCAGATTTCTGCAATAATCATTTGATAATTTTTTTCTCTGTCATTAAAAAATTAGCAGCACTTTTAATTAGCAGCAATTTCTTTTTATCCTTTTTAGATAAATAAGAATGACGATAATGCTGCCTCGCGCATAATATAAAACCAAACCCTTTTCGGATGTAGTTACAGCAGTGAAAAGAGTCACCAGAATAATAACGCCGATGGATGACGTTATTACCCCGGTATACTTATTACGCAGTATAATTTAAATTACAAACATATGATTTATAGTGCATTTATAGTACATGAGATGTACTATAAATTTATATGATAAACAAAGTATTTCATAATAAAAATATAGTCGTAAGATCACAGAGCTTATCTCGAATATTTCAGAAATACAGTTTCAGTTGACTCAGATTCCTTCTGTGATAAACACGTATGTTTAATCCCCCGGATTCCATCATAATTTCGCATAACATAAGCACTTGGCTTTATTAACCACCGTAGTGTAATTACTCCAGACACTTTATACATTCATCTTCAGTTGAACATTTAAAAAAAATAAGCTTGCCTAATTATATAAATCTCTTTTGTCAGTACGATATATACATAGTTTGTGACAAAATGCAATGTATACTCATCAATATAGAGCTACCGCTTCAACTGTTTGAATTAAGCAGAAAAGCAAATGTCAGTTATCTTAATCTGAAAATTGCTTCAGAATGCTTTTAAAGGCTTGAAATTACATTTTCTAGTGACATTTACTACGAATTTGACAATTGGAAACCAGTGTAACAATGTACTATTGATAGTAACGATTAAAATTTAGACAATAATGGGCATAAAATAATCTTTTCCTCCCCCCTACCCCTCCAAAAATAATTATCCAAGTGTTAAATAGGTGAACGCTTTGGAATGGTTTGGGGCACAATATTGACGTATGAAGTGGATAATTTAGAGTTTTTTTTTACAGTAGAATGATCAGTAATTCCGATAATAAAAATAATGCATATCATTCAACATTAATGCTTTCAGAATTCAGAACTGAAAAATAGCTGGAGTTTCCAAAAAGATGGCCACCCGAAGCATAGTGCTAAGATCTTAAATAAATGGCTCCTTTATAAAGTATCTAAGCTGCTGTATTCACTCTTTTGCGGCTATATAGTATCGACTTATATTAAATTTTATTTTTTTTCTTATCAACATCAGTAAAATCGGTTAATGTCTTATGTCTATTATTTTTTTTTTCAAAATATGACATTGTGTTAGATTGTTGTAATTTTATAAAGAATGTAGACTCATGTGACTGATTGTATCCAATAATTATAATAAATTAATTAAAAAATTAAAATAAATAAATAAATATTCTCGTATTCTTTGTTTTATTACTCTCATACATTTTTATCCATGCTTTATTTTTAATAATTCACACAGATAAATTTATATTAATTAAAATAAATAAAACACTTTGAACAATCAAATATATTAGTTCTTTTTTATGTTTTTTTTTAATTTAATTAATAAAAACAGCTTTTGATGATTTCGATTGATAAACATATCCTTATCTATTTCTAGTTTTAATTTTGCTACGTCTTAACAATTTTTATTAACAGGCAATATTAATAAAATCAGTACGATTATAGCAATTTTATTATAGAACTTAATTGTATCTCCTCTGTCATTTAACCCTAAAAGAATAAAAAATAATCGCCTTTTTTAAAATAAAATTATAAATAGTTAAAGATATGTCTCTCGTTCTTTACTGCATTTTGTACAATTGAGACTATCCACAATGGAATATAATAGATCTTTATTTTCTCTGTCTCCGCTTCCTCCGACATCTATAACTTCTTTCAACTACAGCTCAAAGATATAGTATAAAATGCAAATGCTTGTTCATTCTTAGGAACAAATTGATAGTAATAGAATGCAGCATAATTCTAAACTTTCGTATTTAAGTAAATGAAATAAATGTTGCTTTAATATGCTATGTGTGTACTGTAAAAAAAAGGGTCGATCTACTAAAAAAATTTAGTAATCCTTGTAATTACTAAAAAATATTTAGTAATCTTACTCGGTTACAAGGAATCTGTAAGAATTACTAGAAAAAAGCTAGCAACGAATAAGAGTTAATGGTTTTACTTTTTTAATAGCTATTACTAAAATCCACTTGGTGTGGCCGGCACTAGCCTAGTGGTCATCGCACCGAACTCCAGACTGAGAGTACCTGGGTTCGATGCTGGCCGGCTCCAAATGTGCACCGAATGTATGCAAGGTAATTACTTGTTAAATAAAAAGATTATGAAAATCCTGTCGTAGCAGTTACCATGGGTAATGATCTCTGAATTCCCCCCCCCCTTTAGAAACATGTCAAAATAGAGTAGGTAGGAATGTTTGGTGCAGCATCTATTGCGGCTTTGACGAAAATCTTCCGTTTCAGAAGTCTGTCTTTTTCCCCACTGGATGCAGCTTAAAGGAAGCTACTGTCCTTCCGGCACACGTAATGGTTACTAAAAATAATTTTGGAGCTATTACTAAAATTTGCTTGCTGGCTCATACTAAAAAGTTTTAGGTTAGTTATACAAAAAATTCTTTTGTTCAGTTTAGAAAAGAAATGTTTGTTTCACTTGCAAAAAAAAAGCTTGTAATCGTTACTAAAAAATTCCTTGGAATACAAATTTACTAAGAAATTTTTAGTAACGTCTTGATTTTTTTTTTTTTTTTTTTACAGTGTGCATTAAAATTCAAAATGGATAAGTTAATATTTTTTGTTACTAATTTCTTTTTTAAGGGAGTCAGGGAAAATAATTTACACTTATTAAGATAAATTTTATGGTTAAATATTTCAATTGGGAAAACAAACATAAGATAAAATATTCCATATTTTTTATATAGAATTTAAAAATTATTAAAATGTGGGGTGACTTAAAATATTTTCAATACGAAATATTACTTGTAGAATTTATTTTTTTAAATTTAAATAAACAAAAATGCATTAGTTTTATTTTTTATTCAACATTAAAAAATATTTATTTAAGTGAAAATTTAATCTATTCAACCCTTAGCATCCGGGTAATGTTTTACTATTTTCATCACGTTTTTAGAGTGTTAATATCAGAACATAAGAAAATAAATTTAGATTCCTGTTATGTGTAGTATTCACTGCCAATTTTTACAATCCCCTTTAATTTGGAATTTTTAAAAATACTATTTTGGTCGCAATAAGCATTCTTATGCCTTTCATCAATATGCTTGATGACTAGGGTACCCGGGTACCCATGAAACTTTTCCATGGTGAAATATAGAAGCTATTAGATTTTTTTAGACTTAGATTAATAAAAATGAAATTTGATTTAGAATGAAACTATAAATAGTTACCCCACTAAAAAAAAAATCTGAAGATTATCTGAAGAAAATCCCTTTCTTCAGAAGTTTTACAGAAATCAGAAGAAAATTTGCAGATTTTGTTTTACCTTAAAATATCTGCAAAATTTTTAAAATACTCTTAAAAATATCTATATAATGAGCCAAATACCTACAATTTTTCTGCAGATATATTTTTTGTGTGTCTGGAAGAGGGGGGGGGGTATAAATGTGCCTCTCTTTCTTTTCTGTATTTTGAACAAATGAGTGTATCTATAATGGAATATAATGGATTTTTATTTTCCCAATCTCCGCTTTCTCCGATGTCTCTAATGTCTTAGTCTACATCTCAATGTTATGAATAATTAAATAAAGTAAGATAGCGTATAAAATGCAGATGCTTGTTCATTCTTAGGGATAAATTGAGAGTAACAGAATGCAACAGGATTTCAAACTTTCATATTTCAGTAAATATGGAACAAATGTTGCTTTAATATCCTTTCTTATGCTTGGATGAATGTGTATTTAAAATTCAAAATGGAGAACTTAATATTTTTTTTAGTAATTTCTTTTTTAAGAAGGTCAGGGAAACATTTTAAAATAATTTACACTTATTAAGATAGAACTTTGATTTTTCATGGTTAATCATTTCAAATGTAAAAACAAACATAAGATAAAACATTAAATATTTTTGTATACAGCATGTAAAAATTATTAAAATGGGAGCGGGGGTTGATTGAAAATCTTTTCAATGCGGAATATTACTTATAGAATTTATATATATTTTTTAATTTAAATAAACAAAAATGCATAAGGTTTAATTATTATTCAGCATTTAAAAATATTTATTTAAATAAGAATTTAATATATTTAACCCTTAGTATAACGATCGGGTATTCGGGTACCATTTTACTACTAATTTAGAGTGTTAATTTTAAAAGATAAGAAAATAAATTTAGATTCCATGTTGTCTGTAATAACCACTGCTGGTTTACCACTGCTGGTTTTTATAATCCCCTTTAATTCGGAATTTTTAAAATTCGGAATTTTTGCTATTTTAAGGCATCAATCATTTTTATTCCTTTCATCAATATGCTTGATGATTAGGGCACCCGGGTACCTGTGAAACTTTTCCAAGGCGAAATATTGAAGTTGTTGGATTTTTTTTTTAGATTTAGATTAATAAGAATGAAATTATATACATATATATATAGTTATAAATGTGCCTTTCTTACTTTTCTGCATTTTAAGCAAATGAGTGTATCTACAATGGAATATAATGAATTTTTATTTTCTCGATCTCCGCTTCCTCCGACGTCTCTAACTTATTAGTCTACAGCTCAAAATTATGAATAATTAAATGTAATGAGATAAAGTTTAAAATTCAAATTCTTGTACATTTTTAGAAATAAATGGAGTGAAACAGAATGCAGCGTGTTCTTACATTTACATATTTCAGGAAATGGAATAAATGTTGTTTTAATGTTCATGTTTATACTTGGTGGAATGTGTACTAAACATTTAAAGTAGATAATTTATGTTTTCTGTATTACTTTCCTTTTTTATGGGGGTCAGGGACACATTTAAAAATAATTTATATTTATTAAGTTAAAATTTTACACATTTTTGTGATGATTAACCATCCGATTTGTAATCCAAACGAAAGATAAAACTGCCCTTTATATATATATATATATATGTAAGAAAATACAAAAAATCAGACCTATTTATTACTTTTTTAATAAATCGCCCCTCAATGTGGATACGGACCCCATGACTAATAATCACGGGTTTTACAGGGCAACAAGAAACCTAAGTTTATCGTATTAATTTAAGTAAAACACATGGCCTTTTTAACTGGTAACCCCCCTCGGGAGATGAGAAATTTCTATACATCTACGCACTTGGTCTCCAGAACTCATGATGTAAAGACTTGCGAAAAGATTTTACTATGTTTTAAATAAATCGTAATTAAAACTCATCCCCTTGAAGTCTGTCGTTTCATGAAAATGCGACATATATATATATATATATATATATATATATATATATATATATATATATATATATATATATTAATGTGTAACTCAAAATACGTTTTGTAGAATTAAATTCATTTCTCATTTAAATAAACAGACATGTGTAAATTTTAAATTTGATTTAGCTTTAAAAAATATAGAGATATCAATTTAAACGAAAACTAAAAATATTTACCGTAATTTCGGGTGTATAAGCCGCAGATCAAACAATTCTTTTTCGACCTAGAGTTTTTTAAGAAACAAATATAACTTGTTAGATCGCCGTAAATATTTGTCTTCAATCACTAAATAAGATTTTTGGGTCCAAAAAGAATTGTTTGATCCGCGGCTTATACACCCGAAATTACGGTAACCTTTATATCAATGACCAGGTACCAGGGTATTATTTTTTCTATTTCCATCTAGATTTCCAAGTTTTAATATTAAAATATTTTTAAAAAATAGATTCTGATTGTTTGTAGTATTCCCTGCTCATTTATATAATCACTTTCAATCTCTAATTTTTTTTAATTACTATTTTGGGGCATTAAATATTTTTATGTCCATCATCAATGACCAGGCTACCTATGCGAGTTTTTTATCGGAAAATATAGAAATTGTTAGGTTTTTTTACATAAAGATCAATTGAAAATTAAATTAATAAGAGAACAAGATTTATACATACTTTAAAGGTAAAAAAGATTCATTTACGTGCAGTTTTGAGGCTAAGGTTTGCAATTTCAAAATTATATGAATGTGGATAGCGTACTTTTTGACCACATTGTTGATATTCTAACAAGCATATTTTTAAAATAAACTGCTTTTTGCCTTCCTATTTCATCCCGTTTTGAGGTCTTTCAGCTGAGCTCTGAACGTGAGGCAGGTTTAAATATGGGCAAAAGAAAAAAAATCGCAATGCTGATAGTTACCGATCTGGTCGAAAAATAGCTCATAGCATGTATAATTTAAGATCTAATATATTCTGGAAAACTTAATATTTGCCTTGTATAATCATATTAGTATTGTTAGTATGTATACAGTAAGCAATAAATGCTGCTTTATTCGCAATATTACAAATTACAAGGTGCGGCCGTTAATTTCCAGAACTGGTTTAACAACTCCAGAAACTATTATATCAAATACACGGTGATTATAAAAAACTATCCCGACATTTGGGCCTCTAACTATTATACCATTCACATAAACTGACTGAAATTTTGGCAAAAGGTATTTTTAGGTATGCGCTCAAGAATGATATAGAAAACATCAGTGTCACTCAAACAGTTATGGTTACAGTGAAAAAATTTCGAAAAAATCAAATGGTAACACCCTGTATTTTGTATTGCAACGTGATCTCCATTGTGAAAAACCCTAAATAGCGTTGAAATGGCAACTGTAGCATAAAAATCACCGAAACTAGGCAAGGGAAAAATGAAAAGGACTTTGCCGTGCACTAGAATATTAATATTTGTTTCATTTACGTCACACGTCACACCGTTTCTTCATCTGATATCCCTGCATGATTTGTTTTCCACAAAACGAGAAGAAGAAACCAAGAAACGCAAATTTCGAGTTTACGTAAGACACAGTCATGATTGACGGCGTTACGCTTGGTGAAAGAAAAGGCACTGCGAAATTCGAGCCATTTAATATTATTTCTTGTTCCTATCTGCCGTAATGCATTTCTGTGGTCGGCTGTTTAAGTTTACGAAGCAACTCTTAAAGCCCTAATTCGGAATGATCTTAAACGTAGACACTGTTGTTTTCCTTATGGTTTCAGTATCACCAATTCTTGTTCAAGTAGGTCTTGTGTTGACATTTGTTAAGCACCTCCTTGAAAATATTCAGTTCTTTCCCAAATACACGCGTGGTCAAGTGGCGATTCGAAATTACGATGCTTTGAAACTTTCACAAATGTTACTTGCATGCACATGGAATGTGACCATCCACATGAGCTTGATCTTCCACACATTTTGCGGCCGTCTTGAAATTAACTAAACCATACAAAAATTATTAGACGGAATAATACTTCCTTTACGTAAAGTTGTCTCATCAATTCACGAACTCTTGTTACGGTTTTGCCTAATATGAAGCAGAATTTAATGTTTATTCTTAGCTCTACATTGACTTCGACAACAGCAACATAACAGTTACACCAACATAGCCGCATAATCCACATAGGTCATCTGCAAAATTATGCTAAGTGGAAGTTATGTAAATCCAAATCGCACTAGTGTAGAAATTATGGGTTAAAACTCTTTTAAACTGTGGAGCATTTGCAGCCCTGGATATATTGCTTGACATTCTGATTATGCAAAGTTTAATTATAAAAATCTGGTTTTAAAGTTTTGTGCAGAAAATGTACTGCTTGATTTAATAGAGCCTTTCATTCACTTTCAATAAAAGGGTCTCAGAGACAGTTCACAATTCTTATGCGATAATCTCTATCACAACAGTCAATTAACATTATGTGAAAAACTACTTTAAATGATGAAAGAATAGATTTTTTTAAACATGCTAAATTACTTTTCTATTCACTGACGAAGACTGCATTTACACGTTAAATTATTAAAAATTAAGATAATTTAAGATCTTTTTAAGAAGCCTTTTTGTCATATTTTAAGGAATTTGCACTTACTGCTATTTTAAGTTAAAAATAATAATTGCAACTAATTCTTAATTGTTGTTAGTTCTGCCTCTTCTTAAATTTTTCACAGTTTAACTTGTGATTTCCAGTTTAACTGTCGATGCAGGAAATTTTTCTTTCATAAAATTTAACTGTTGCACATGCGACAAAAATGACATAAATGCGATTATTGTTGTTTCATATTACCGCTATTATATAATTTGTACAAAACAAGTTAGTTTTGAACTAAAGGTATAATATTCATTATTTTGCTGCTTAATAAAATATGTATATATTGTAAAGAATGTAATTGTATGAAAATGTAAAATATGTATTTGTATATAAAATATGTCTATAAAAAAAACAAATATACCCTAAACGCGAGAAAACTATGGGAAATCATGCCGCATTTGGGCATAAATGACTTATATATATATCATTTTCTTTTAACTTATATACCTTTGTATCCTTACATATTTATTATTAAAAATACTGGTAATTAATGTAAAATTTATAAAATATTTAAGAAAAGGTAAAATATAAAATATACTATAAATTTTATGTAAATCACCGAAATGTATTTTGAAAATACTTATTAATATTCTATAAGAAAATGTATGTAGCTATGAAACCACTTTGAAAAAATGTCAAGAGGCTTAAAAAAGAACGAATAAAGTCAAAAGATTAAAATCCAAGTAATTATATCACGTCGAAATCAATTACGGTTTATAAAAAATGATGAATATTAATGAAATAACGGGATTATAATTTACATTCTCATTTATTATTTTCTTACAAACGACAGTTTAATAAAACATTCGGTTGTTAAGACATTAATAAGGAAACTTCAAATGAAGTAAATGGAATTCATTATTCTATTTACGTTCAAGTTTCAGATAGTATATTACTAAATTATACATATTTTAACAAAATATTTTAATAAACATTTTGAAACAAAAAACATGAAAGTTATGTAACTCCAGTTTATGGATAAATGAAGGCAATTAAGAAAAACGTCTTCGAAAATTATGTTTAGCTTAATTACAAAATTTTAATGACTATTTCTTCATAATTTAATATTATATGTTTTTTTTTTTTTAATTCTATAAATTTAATTTAAGGACACAAATAGAATTTAAAAATGAATATCTTAATGTTATTTTCATTTATTATGCATGTTATGGTATTAAATTCAAAATGTCTCCTTTCAAACACTTTTTATATACTATAAGTAGGAGTCACTGGAGTAAAGATGATAATATAATTAAAGCATTTAAATGTATCTAAATTTTAATCATAATGTCCGTGTTAGAATAGACTATACATAATTCTCATGGAATTCTTAAAACAATAAAATGCGCGTAACATAATTGATTCTTATATTATTAAATTAGGATTTTTTCAATTAAATTACGTTTTAATTAAAATATTTAATTAAAACAATGTTTTAGTTAAAATATTTGGATGAAACTTTTTTTTTAAACGGCATTATTAAAATTATAAGACAATTATACTGTAAAAAAATTACCCTTTTGCTGCCTCATCATTCCACCGCTTTTATAGAAACCGATTATTTCATCGTATCAAGGAGCATTCTCATGGATCAAAAGAGATAAATACTATAAAAGCGGGGGAGTGACGATGCAACAAAAGGGTCAAATTTTTTACAGAGTACAAAATTTATAAGTTCATATTTAATTAATTCAATATTTAATTTCAAAATAAATAATCTCTTTTAGGACTATTTTTTGTGATAATTCGGGTTTATTACACATTTATGCTGTTCACTTTAAAATTCTAATAAAATATATATACCGTATTCTTTTATTACGTTTAGTCAATTATTTTGATTTAATTTGAAAAATAAGAAAAATAATTTTCTCGCAAACACTGTATTTAAAAACATTCTAATGCATACATGGTGTTTCACTACCAGACCAACAAACTTGCAAAAGGTGAAGAAGACACAGAAACGATTTGGAAATATGTACCTCAATGTAGGTTCCAACTTCCAACATGCCTTAGTTGTGAGTTGTTGAACAAATCAATGTTTCTCAATGTTGCAGTAGGCTACTTTTTAGATTCAGATTTTTTGATTGGAACGATTTTTTTAAAGGATGAAATTCCCGCATTAAATAATATTTAAATCAGACAAAAATAAAAAGAGTTTGACAAATTCATAAAACTGATGCCAATCAAAATATCTGATTTAAAAAATAATAATCAATCCGCTGGTAACGCTTCTACAAAGAAGCATTGGAAAAGAATAAAAGAGAAAAGCATAAATAAGACAGAAAACCTGTTACTGAAAGGTTGTACTATAGAAGATAAATGAAATAACGATCAAATTTGTCGGACAGGCTTGTTAGCAAACCGCTGTTCCTTCAGTTTAATACCTCGTCGCCCAAATATCTGTAATTGCCAGGCCACGCGACAAGCGATGAATCCTCCATAACGTAAACATTTCTATGTGGTGGCGCTATAAAGTCTGCCATATGACTTCTGGCAGTACTTTCGTCCATCTTCTGCAGTACATTTCCATAAAATGTTTTCTGTCTCATTAATGTGTTGCTGTTTCTGTTCTACTCTTTTGTACTAGTTTTGCAGTGCGCTACTACTTTTAAATCATATTTTTTGATTGACATTAGTATATTTTGAAATATTAAAATTGCTCTTATTGTCTCTCTAATTTATACGTTATTTAATAGGAATAATTTTACCGTTTTCAAAAATTTGGTCCCAATCAAGAATTGTGTATTTAAAAACGCAGCCCACGGGCAACATTGCTTTGTAGCGTAACTCACAAGTACAGCATGTTGGTCCCTGCATTGCTACATGATTCCAACTCGTCTTTGTGCCTCCCACACCTCTTGCAAGTTGACCACTCTGGTAGTGAAACACCCTGTATAAATGTTTTTTTTTTTCATAATTTACTCTACGATAGATTAGAAATATCTATTATTTAAAATAATAATAATATTAATATTAGCAATTTTCTTACTGCAAATGTAAAATCACTCATGTATTTATTAAAGTTTTAAACACGTTCATATTTTTGTAATTCGTAAAGAGTAAACGTTATATGCCTGTGGATGAATTTTAATATTAAAACATGTTTCCGTGAAATTAATATTCATATTTATTTTCATTTATATATATATATATATATATATATTTACTTATTTATACAAAGCTAGTGATTATAAAACAAACATATTTACATTTACAAGCAAAGCTCTTGCATCAGAGAAGAAAAACATACACCAATGTATTACAACAGAGCACAACTTATGAACAATAATTCTGATAGAACATATTTCTATTATAAGGTTGGTTCGAATGCAACACATAGTGGGGTGTTTTGATGATTTGATGGGCAAAATAAATTTTACAGATTTTCTCATAATTCGACAAAATCTAGCATATTGGTAGCTGAATGGCTCGACTTTCTTGCTCTATACATGTTTAAAAAAATAGGAGGGAATAATTATGAAAATAAAGAATACAGTTGCGCAAATGGTTTAAAGAACATTCAACGATTGCAAAAATGTCCTCTAAGTTTGAAAGCAAGTCGACACTGTTCTATTTCAATTGAAAGCATGAATTTGCTGGACAAGTGTCACAGGTTTGACAAGGTAAGATATTATATATTTTTGTTTGAAAATAAACGACATTAAACCATCTTAACAGCTTGTTTCTAAAGTTTTCATTGTAATGATCCATGATATTATTTACAAATTTCATCCTGACTTTTATCATTATATTCAACGTTATTCAACAATAAGCATTTAAAAAATAAAAGCGCCATTTCTGAACTATTAGAAACTGAAAAAAAATACTCCAGCAAAAAATTGAGAAATATTAGTTTTTTATTAAAAAACCAATATCATATTAACTTACAACAGATGTATGTATGTTTAGTTCATATCTTTCAAATAAAAATTTAAACCGCTTTTAATTATTCAATTGAGCCAAAACATTGAATGCATGTGTAGTTTCAATGAAAATACAATATTATTAAATTTAAATAGCAACGTACAAGCTTTAATGTTTCTACAGGTCTACATGGAAAAAAATGCGAGTTAAAACCAATTTTAGTTACCCGATTGAGCTATGACGTTGCTGATATATGTAGCTCTGGTGTCAATATATTATTATGATTGAAGGAGCGTAGCAGTTACGATTTTTTACAAAGCCTCACAAAAGATTAGTTCTAATCCCCGCAATAAATATATTTTTTAAATATCATTTTAGATTTTAGTCTTTCTATTCGAGATGAAATTTGAATGAAAGAAAAATAATATATTTTCATTTTTTTTACGTTTAAACATAAAATACCTGAAGGAATATACTTTTTTATTTTTAATATTTTTACAGTGCTCTTAAAAAAAAAAAAGCAATAAAAGAAATGACTGTTTCTCTTTATGTTGTTTTCTTCGTCAGTTAGAAAATACGAGCTAGAATAGAATTTTATTTACTACAATTTTAGTTTCATATTTGGGATATTTACAGTTAAAAAAAAATAATGAAATCCTGATGGAAATATATAAATCTGTATTTATTTACATTAACCGTACACTATCTCAATTTTTAGTAATATAAAATAAAAAAAATCCATCTTTAAGTTAAATATTTCAGATATCAAAATAATTGTATTCGTTAGAAAAAACAACAATTTTAGTACTTTTTTAACAACTATGTTACATTTATCTGTCTCATGATTTAAAATGCAAGGCATATTTACAGACAGAAAATTCTATATTAAATAAGATATTAAGTAACTTTCTAGCGTTTTAAATTGTCAATTAATAATTCATTGAATATAAGAATTATTTTAAATGAAATATATTATCCGGTAATTCGTAGTATGTTAATTACACAAAGTTCTGTTCTGTAAGTCAAAAACTAGTAACTGTTTTGATTGTTGATCATCTTTTAAAAAACAGAAAAAATGTTTGCTTTGCCTCATCCTCGTAAAGAGATATTTCCGATAAAATAAATAATATTTTTCAATTTTAGAATAATGATAGCCAAAAATCTTATGATGACATACATTACAAACACTCCTGGAATTTTTTTAATCTAATTTTAATTACAGTAGTAATATTAAAATTTTATTTTTATTCAATTTCACAAAAATAACGGAAATCTATTATCTTATATATATATATATATATATATATATATATATATACGGGTGATTCTCAAAATAGGGGACAATTTATGTCTTTCGGCATACAAAAAAAATTGAGAGGTTTTTTGTCGTGTTTTTATATTTAGATATGTTTGTCTTAATATTATTCATTATTTGCATTCAAGAATTACTCATTTGTTAGTTAAAAACACATTAAAATAACAGAATAAATGTTCAAAATGTCATTAGCATGGATGTCCACAGCAGCTGTGCCTTGTGTATACTAGCATTTTTCAAGAGTTAATATCATGTTTATAAAATAAAACAAATGTTATTCTTTCTTTAAATTAATCAAAGAGAGGATTTATCCAATAAATTTCTTTTTAAAAAAAAATTATAGTATATAAAAAAAGAATTAAAGTTTGTCCTACATATTCTATTTTCAAAACAAGATTATACTATAACAGCTGGTTATTAATCAAAATTTCATTTTCACATATGGCAATAGTTTGAAAATATAAAGTTTCTCCATGGCAACAAGTAGCCATTTTATCCCAGTCTGAAAATAGAAGCATGTATTGTATTTTAAGAATATAAGTTGAATATTAGGGGCGTACATCAATTGTATGTCATTAGAATGGATAACAATTTTCATGTTTATTTTATAGTTAAAATTTTTATTTTGCTTATTTGCATAGAACTTTTGTGTTTTAAAAAGCCCCAGAAAGGACTATTGCATTGTGATTATATTATGGCTCAAAATCTTATTTAAATTAAAATTTGTCATTAGCATGGACAAATATCAGTGTCATTAGCATGGTCTTTCTGTCCATGCTAAAGACTCCTCTGTGCATAAATGTAACTAGTGCTTACATTGTATCCTTTATAAAGTTTAATTTTACATATAAATTTAGGTATTACATTTATTATCCCTAAAGTATGCATTAAATCTGTCAGAAAATCACTAAGACTTCACTAATCAAATCACTAAGAAAATCACTAATGTAAGCTTCTTACATTATTACTGTCAGAATGTTGGTCGTGTAAACAAAGTTTGCTCTTTGGTAATGTTTTTATTCTCCTTATATGTATATATGTAAAAATGGAAACCATTTGCTGAAAAGGAAGGCTAATAAATATAGAAAAAATTATTTAAACAGGAAGAAAACAAAAATATCTTAATATATTTATTCCATGCAATTTGTTTTGTCATTAGCATGGCTCAAAAAATACTAATTATTTTTTATAAAGTTAATTTTTAAATATTTAGCTCTGCTGACTACATGTAATGTATACCTAATACTATATTAACAACACCTATTTTTTTTTTTCAGAAATTTCGCTAACAAAATTTTTTTTAAGATTTCACTTTTGAAATTGTCCCCTATTTTAAGAATCACCCATATACATATATTTAAATAAATTACATAATATCGACAATTATATGAAAATATGGAACATTCCCTGAATTTAATTTTCCATTCATATTCCGCTAAATGTTCATAATTCCGATACATATATGAAACTGGTTCATTTTACTTAAGTATGCAAATGTCAGTTAAACGTAAATGCATATTTTAAAAGAATACATCTCTAAACAGAAAATAACATAAATAAATTTAATGCTATACAGTGTAACATAACTTAGCGACACTTATTTAAATTTCATCATTTCGCTATACACATTTTGGAATAATTTATGAGAAATTTTGGAGAGGATGTACTAATTTAAATCGATAACAGCGCAAATATATAAATACTATATAACATACGATATGCAATTACATTAATATAGCATTACACTGTAATGATATTTAAAAAGAATTTACTCAATAAAGTTCTCATTTCAAATTTTATAGTAAAAATCAAGCTATTTTTACGAACGTAAACTGTTTTTACCGGGTGTCCCAAAAATGACTGATGGATTTTAAAATTCAATAACTTGCAAATGGTGACAGCTATTTATTTTTTTATTTATTTATTTATTTATTTTTTTTGCAGGAGGGTTATGTATAATGTCAGAAGTTTTTTTTTTTTTTTTTTTTTTACAGTAATTTTTACTTTCTTCTATCTTTACAAGAAGAAAGTATTGGATTCATGAAAATTTTCGACTTCCGGTTATCGACGGATTTATACGTTTTAAGAGGTCCTGAACACGTTTTGACTATTTTTAGAAAATGTCTGTCTGTGAGTCTGTCCGTCTGTCTGTCTGTCTGTCTGTCTGTCTGTATGTGACAAAAAATTTGTGGGCGTATTTTGTATATAAAATTTTATTAAATTTCGAGCATTAATTCTTGAGATAGATCTCAAGAATTAATGCTCGAAATTTAATAAAATTTTATATTCAGTTAGAGTTTGATATGAATTAGTGCCTATTGTTTTTTGGTGTAAATTGGCCAGCAGGTGGCGCTGCTATGCCACGTTTTTCATGATTTTCATGATAACTATATCTCAAGAACTAATGCACAGAATGTCACCAAACTTCAGATTCCGCGATAGCCTGAGATACATAGCCGCTGATAAGGTTTTGGTGTGAATTGCCCTATAGGTGGCACTGCTATGCTACATTTTGCACGATTTTTGCGATAGCTATATCTCAGGAATTAATTCAGAGAACTTCATCAAATTTTAGATTATGTTACACTAGAATATATAATATAATTAGACGCTGATTACACTTTGGTATTAACCTTGCAACAGGTAGGGCAGCTATGCTGCATTTTGCACGATTTTTCCGATAGCTATCTCTCAACAACCAACGTACAGAATTTCATCAAACTTCAGATTTTCTTACAAAATGACATATAACATAATTACACGAAGATTACGTTTTGTTATAAATCCTTCAACTGATGGTGCTACTGTGCTATATTTTACACGTTTTTTTTAACTAGCTATATCTCAAGAACTAATGCACAGAATTTAATCAATTTTGAGATTCTTTTACACCATAACATAATTAGACGCTTTTTTACGTTTTGGCATAAATTGTCCAAGATATGGTGTTGCTGTGCAACGTTTTGCAAATTTTTTGTTATAACTATATCTCAAGAACTAATGGACGAAATTCCATGAAATTTCAGATTCTGTTAGGTCTTGACATAAATAGATGCTTATTAGGTTTTAGTATAAATTACCCAGCATGAGGCACTATTAAGCTCTTTATCTCAGAATATTAATTAAAGTTTGCGTTTTAGGCTTTTCGGATACCAGAATCTCATTAGGCTAGGTCAAATGTTCGAGGAAATTCGATAGTGGGTAACTTTGGGGTCACCACGTTTTTTTTTAAATATTAAAATATACTTATGAGATAGAAGAAAGTTTTGGGATTGACACATCCAACTAGTTTATTTTAGTTTGCATCTCAAACAATAAGTGGCGCTGACGGCGATTGAAGGGCAGGTCGACTTTTCACTCAGCACTAATCACCTGGTCTTCAATCGCCGTCAGCGGCCACCTATTGTTTGAGATGCAAACTAAAATAAAAAATTACTGTAAAAAAACTCCTGACATTATACATAACCCTCCTGCAAGAATTTTTCAAATAGCTGTCACCGTTTGCAAGTTATTGAATTTTAAAATCCATCAGTTATTTTTGGGACACCCGGTATGTGTTTGGCAATTATATGTTTTTTATAGTAGTATAATGCTTCCCTATATTTTTTTGAGACAATACTGAACATTAAAACTTTGTATGTAGTGTATTTTAAATTTATATATGTCTGTGCACATTTCAAAGTATTACAGTTTTAACACTTTAATAAGTATCAAGAAACGTTAATTTTTCATGTTTGATGGCATCATGTTGGAACAAAAAGTTGGCATTTTGTAAATTAAACATAAAAATAAAAATACTTTTTAAAATTCAACATATATATGTGTGTGTGTGTGTATGTTGCATTTAAGGAAACGAAAAAAATCATCACATGTTAACACTTTTCAAAATACTTATTTTGAAAAAAATGGAAATGATTCCATACATTCAGAATTAATCAACACTTTTTCCTCAAAATAATTACATTAATTTCTACAGGAACATTTAAAAGAGAAATACTTTTTTTTTAACTCTGCGTTGCATTCGATCGTAGGAATTAAAGTTCAGTGCTGTAAATTTTTTAAAATACACACTCAAATATTTTTTTGATATATTTCATTTTATCGTTTTTTATGGTTATTCATTTGACTTGAAAACATGAATTATTATTTTAAATAGTTGTTATATATATATATGTAAGAAAATACAAAAAATCAGACCTATTTATTACTTTTTTAATAAATCGCCCCTCAATGTGGATACGGGCCCCATGACTAATAATCACGGGTTTTACAGGGCAACAAGAAACCTAAGTTTATCGTATTAATTTAAGTAAAACACATGGCCTTTTTAACTGGTAACCCCCTTCGGGAGGTGAGAAATTTCTATACATCTACGCACTTGGTCTCCAGAACTCATGATGTAAAGACTTGCGAAAAGATTTTGTTATGTTTTAAATAAATCGTAATTAAAACTCATCCCCTTGAAGTCTGTCGTTTCATGAAAATGCGACAGTTCTTCATAGTCGGCAGTATGATACCTAGTGCGGGAAAATAATCTACGAAATATAAACATCATTAAAAATACCGGACCCACAAAGGAAAGCAAAGACAGTGGTCATTCTGACTCGAAACATCGAAAGAGGCCCTGAAAAGGGGTTAACGTCTCGTCATGAGTTATCCAGCAAGCGTATTCCATGTTGGGATACTGAGATATTTTTCTACCATTCGTCGGGCCTTGCCGGATTTGAAACACGGGATTCGTGAATTTTCATCCAAAAAGTGGGTTGTATCGTGGAATACTAGGATGCTATTTTTCTGCCATTCTTCACACCTTACCAGAGCGATTTTTCTGCCTGAATGGGGCATGCAGTTGTGTGTTGATCGTTCATCCTCCGTAGTGCCATAAATCATTTCAGTCAAAGCGCTCCGATGACCGGGTGAAACTGATACTCAAGATGTTTGTGATCTATGTTTTTTTTTTCTTTCTGCTTCTCTTGCGTTTCAAAAAGAGAATATACGACAACAATATATGTGACAGTATAAAAACATTTCATATTTATTTACTTAGAAGGTGTCACAAATAAAAATTAAATTAAAGAGTTGACATGTTTCGGTTCATTAATAAGAACCGTATTCATAACATATAAAATCAGTAGAAATTTAAATGACACTGGATATAAATATAATTTTGTTTATTAAAATTATATTTAAATTTTATTATTTATTATTATTATTATATTATAAATTTTATTATTATAGTTTATTAAAATTATTAAAATTATATTTATATCCAGTGTCATTTAAATTTCTACTGATTTTATATGTTATGAATACGGTTCTTATTAATGAACCGAAACATGTCAACTCTTTAATTTAATTTTTATTTGTGACACCTTCTAAGTAAATAAATATGAAATGTTTTTATACGTGGATGAAAAAAAAAAAAAAAAAAAAAAAAAGGTGAAGTGATTTTGTTTTAGTTTTTGAAAAAAGAAAGCTAACAACAGTTTTAATATGTGACAGTAGTTTTTGGTCTGTGATTATGATCTCAGGAGAGATTGCGTGAATGTATTCGACATCTACTACATGATTTATACTCAAAGGGCGGTACAGTGATTTATGATTAAAAGAATATTTAATTTATAATATGTGAGCTCACAAGTGTACACTATTTTATTTATTTATTTATTTATTTATTTGTTTATATTAGTGCACATGTTTTTTTGCCTAATTCCTTGATTATAAAACTAATTGATTAAGGTAAGTAATATATCTCTAGTGTTATCGTTTTTATTACTTCTACAAACCATGGTTTTAAGGTGTAATTATATTTTAAATTGAAAGAAAAAATGGATATCCATATTTACGTCTTATTATTTAATATAAATAATACTTTTTATTTATTTCATTTCACAATTCTATGCAGATGCTTGTATTATGTTGATATTATTATTATTTTTTTGAAGATCATTTAGAATTTGCTTATATTTAGATTTTTAAGAAGTTGTCATAAAATTAATTAAAAATGGAAGCTATTAAAAAACAAAAAACTGTTCTTAAGGGAAAAATCACTCGCATAAAAAATATTATAAATCCCAAAATTGATAATGAAACTGTAACTCTTGAAGAGTTAGATTTATATGGTAAACAGGTTCAGGATATTGAAACCGAATTAAATAAACTCCATGAAAATGCCATTCTTCAGAGCGATGCATCGGAAAATAAGTCTATAATAGATGAATATGATGAGATTGCACTTAAATTGGATAATTTAACCATAGCAATAAATACATCGCGTAATAAGTTAACTAATAGTTTAAACATTCACGAGGGTGGTTCAGAAAGTCTAAATAAAACTACAGGTAATGTTTGTGTAAAAACTGTTAATCTTCCAAAATTTGAATTAAAACCTTTTCACGGAGAAGCTGATCAATGGCTTTCTTTTAAAGAGATTTTTCTTACAACTATAGATCAAAATTTGGAGTTGGGGGGCGTCTCAAAATTGCAATATCTACTGGCTAGTGTAAAGGGTCCTGCTCATAAATTAATTTCTGGATTTCCTCTCTCGGAAGCCAATTATAAAAATGCATGGGACACTCTCTGCGCTCGCTATGATAAAACTAGGGATTTAGCCATCGCACAAATAAGTAAGTTATACAATTTAAAAAACATGAAAAATTGCCCCTCTTCCTCTAAAGCTATTTTTGACATAATAGATACTTGTAATGAGTCACTTCGAATTCTAGAGTCTTTGAATTTGACTCAAAATGCTTTGGTGGATAACATGATAATTTATACTATAATTCAAAAACTAAGTGATAATCTAAAAGAACGATGGGAGCTCTCTCTTACTCATAATGATATGCCTAGTCTCACGGAATTTTTAAAATTTTTAGAGACTCATGCCAAAAGTATGCTAGCGTTGGAGAATCCAACTAAAATAGAGGTAAGTAATGTAAATTATTCCCGAAATTCTTCCGATAAATTCTCCAAAAGTCAAGAAAATACTAAATGCGGGGTTTGCCTCGAGTCGCATGCCACCCATGCCTGCAGAAAATTAACGAATATGTCCATAGATAACCGTTGGAGAACTGTCCAACTAAACAAACTATGTATCAATTGTCTGCGAGGTGGCCACTTTTCAAATAAATGTCCCTCCAAGATGAACTGTAAAAATTGCCATCGAAGACATCATACTTTACTCCATAAATATGATGTTCAGGGCAATGCAGGGACAACAATGAATACCGATTTGGCAACCCATAGTAATCAGTTTCAATCGCAAAATGTCCATGAGTATTCCCCTGATCAAGGAATACCCCATAATGCTTTATGACGGTTTATAGTCCCGGGGTACATCACATATAGGAATTACGATAATCATACGTATCCAAAAACTTGTCATGAGGTTCAAATACCATTTTTATTGGATAGCGGAAGTACCCTTTCCCTTATTCCAGAAAACTTAGTTGCAGCTTTGGATATGACGTCTATTCAAAGCTGTCATCCTCTTAATGTTAATCAAACCCAAGGACAAGTTCAGATTTCTGAAAAACTTCACGTACCCCTCAAAATAGGAAATATCAGGTAAAATAGCACCTTATACCTAGTTAGGTCATTCTTGCCATATGCAATACTGGGAACTCCAGAATTACAAAAATTCCATATATCGATGGACTTTTACTCGAATGTTCTGACTCAGGATGGAGTCATTCTTAATTATGATCAAAACATTTCCAATAAAACTTCTCAGGGAAACTCATTCAATCATACATTAACTTTAACGAGTGATATGAATTGCAAGAAGCCGCTTCGTTCTCCTTCCAAATCAAATCAAGAAATTTTGTCGCAACAAGGACAATGTTATCTTGATACTCAAATTCTCTCGGATTATGATGACAAAAGTTTTAGTCATTGTACTACTGAAGAGAAATCACAGTTGGAAGGGCTTCTAAGCGACTTCAAGGATATTTTTGCGCGCAATAGATATGACGTAGGTAGAGTCAGATGGGAACCTCAGCGGGTAACTCTCACCTCGGAACTTCCTATCTCGCTTCGACCTTACCGTGCATCTCCTAGGGACAATGAAGAAATTCAAAAACAAATACAAGAATTACTGGAAGCTAAACTTATTAAAGAGTCCTGCAGTCCTTATTCCTCTCCCGTCACTCTGGCATATAAAAAAGGAGAAGGTAAAACGCGTCTCTGTATTGATTACAGAAAAATCAATGCCATTTGTAAGACTGACTCGGAACCATTGCCCCGTATAGATTGGCTTTTGGACAGACTTGTCAATGCCAAATATTTTTCCACGCTAGATTTAGCCTCTGGCTACTGGCATATCCCACTTCATCCTTCAGACACAGAGAAGTTGGCCTTTGCAACCAATCAAGGTCTTTATGAGTGGTTGGTTCTTCCTTTTGGCTATAAAAATGCCCCAGCTCAATTTGCAAGAGCTCTTCGAAGAATCCTAGATAAACATAAAGTTAATTTTGCTACCAATTATTTTGATGATTTTATAGTTTATTCCGATTCCTATGCCGAGCATATGGATCAACTTAAAACTATATTTAACATTTGCCGTCAAGAAAATTTAAAATTAAAATTTTCCAAATGTAACTTTGCTAAATCTCAAATTGACTTCCTCGGTTATGAAATTAGTAACGGTCAAATAAAACCAGATGCTAACACCGAAACTATTAAAAAATTAATCCCTCCAAAAAACGTTAAAGAATTGCAAAGGTTCCTTGGTTCTGTAAACGTATACCACAAATTCATAGACAAGTATGCTAAAATTAGAGCCCCTCTAAATAAATTGTTAAAGAAAGATGCTCCTTGGGAATGGTCAGATGTCTGTCAACAATCATTTGAATTGCTTAAAAACGCATTAATTTCTAGGCCTATTTTAAAATTATTCAATCCTAACCTTCCATGCCATGTCTATACTGATGCGTCAAAGGAAGCCGTAGGTGCTGTCTTAAAACAAATAGATGAAAAAGGGAACTTGCATCCCATTGCGTTCCACTCGAGACAATTAAGGCCCTACGAGCAAAATTACGCTATCACAGAACTGGAATGTCTAGCAATAATCGATGCCCTTGACAAATTCCATTATTACCTTCACGGAAAACCTTTTACAATACATACTGACCATGCCTCCTTAGTATGGCTTAAGAAGGTGAAGCATTTAACAGGTAGGTTATTCAGATGGTCATTAAAATTAAGTATGTATGATTATACTGTAAAATATAACAAAGGATCCACCAATTTCGAAGCAGACATGCTTTCAAGAAATCCCACTTTTTCTGTAAATCCCCATATTCATTTATTAACGTCAGATGAAATTAAAGAACACCAACAATTAGATAATATAACAGGGCCTAAATTTCAAAAAGTTAATAACATTGTAATAATTCGCAAAAAGGGTTTTCAAAAAATTGTAGTACCATTCTCCTTGAGAGAAAAATTACTAATAAATACCCATACAGAATTTGGCCATCCCGGAATCCAAAAAATGTTAAATTTAATTTCCCCACAATACTATTGGAGCAGCATGACCCACGATATTACACAATTTGTCAAGCATTGTGAGGTCTGCCAACTGAACAAAAAATCCCACCAACCAAAATTTGGTCTTCTGGAGGCATTACCACCTGCAGAATTACCTTTCGATATAATTTCATTAGATTCAGTAGGAGGTTTTAACTATTATAATTCATCTAAAAGGTATATGCACATAGCTATTGATCACGCTACTCGTTATGTTTGGGGTTTTGCATCTAAAAATGTTACAACTGAAGTCTACATTAATATTCTTAGACAGATTTTTAATATTCAACTTCCCAAGAAAATTTTAACGGATAGAAATCCTGCGTTTACAGCGTCTAAACTTCGTAAATGGGTACATAAACAGAATGTAAAAAAATTACTTACTTCTTCTCATAGACCACAGTGTAATGGGAAAAATGAGCGTGTGAATCAGTCAATTTGCACCCGACTAAGACTTAAAGTAAATTCTACCCCTTCAAACGTCCCATGGCCCAAAAGTCTGCAGGAAGTAATTAATGAGTACAATAACACACCTCATTCAGTAACCAAGTACCCTCCTGCATATTTAATGTATGGCCAATTACCTTATCCATCAGTATTAGGCAATGAAAATTATTATCTCCCTGTAGAGGAAGCCAGAAAAGAGGCTTTCCAAAGAACAAGTGAACATCACTTTAAAAATAAAGTCAGGTATGATTTAAAGTTTGTGGAAGCGCCTTTTAAACCTGGTGACCTTGTCATAGTGGAAGAATTTCACTATCCGAATACTCGGAAGTTAAGTCCGCCTTTTTCTGGTCCATATCAAATTATGGAAAAAATATCCAATGTAAGTTTCAAAATAAATAAGCCTAACTGGCTTACAAAAAAGGATTATGAAGTAATACATGCTTCCAAACTAAGATACTTTTTTCCTAGTAATCAATTTAAACTACTTACACCAACAAACTGAAATAGTTGGTATCATATGAACTGATATTATATTATATCTGATCTCGGTTTGCATTATTATGAATATTTGGAATTTTAATTACCTTTTTGATTTATTATGAATATTTGAATTTTAAATTATTTTTGCATTGTTGTGAACATTGTGTTATGTGTAAAAGTACTATTTCTTGAACTATGTCAGGACAGTTCCATACAAATTTGAAAATGTAAATAACATTGGACTTTTCAGAATCCACCTGCAACATATTTCTTATTTTGATTATCTTATTCTATGTATAATATTTACTGAGTCTTTTGCATTTATTAATACAATTGTTTTTATCATGTTCAATGGTGTATAATGGTACATTTTGTAACAGTGTTGTTTTTAGATATGATATTTGTACATTTTTTATTATTGTTATTCTATTATTTGTTAAGTATACGAAAGAAATAACTCATCTCCCATTAGCTCACTTAATGTAAAAATTGTTTACCCTTTTCAGGTGAGTATCATGGATGGAAGCCGGCCCATCCCCGGAGACTTGTCTGGAAGGGGGGGAAATTGTAAGAAAATACAAAAAATCAGACCTATTTATTACTTTTTTAATAAATCGCCCCTCAATGTGGATACGGGCCCCATGACTAATAATCACGGGTTTTACAGGGCAACAAGAAACCTAAGTTTATCGTATTAATTTAAATAAAACACATGGCCTTTTTAACTGGTAACCCCCCTCGGGAGATGAGAAATTTCTATACATCTACGCACTTGGTCTCCAGAACTCATGATGTAAAGACTTGCGAAAAGATTTTGTTATGTTTTAAATAAATCGTAATTAAAACTCATCCCCTTGAAGTCTGTCGTTTCATGAAAATGCGACATATATTTATTTATTTATAAGAAATTATTACTGTTTGCGTAATAGGACTTCTTTTTACTACTGTTTTACATATCTTCGTTATATTTAAACTTCCAGGAAAAAATTAATAAATATATGTATATATAGGGAATACATATATAATTATGTACAACAAATTATTTTTTATGTGCTTTTTTACGAAAATATACGCAACATTCAACAATTACTTACTTTTACTATTCACTTTTCACTTTATTCTTAACTGTCATTTTATGATCAAAAGCTTTCAAAGACAGTAGTAATAACAGGACTTCAATTGATTAAAAAAATAAATGTATCTGTCCGTGAAATTCGTCCGATTAATCAACCATCCTTCAATTACTGTAATTGATATATACTGTTAGCAACTGGAAATAAAATTGATTAAATCAATCGCTATTACATGCTTATTAACCCTTTAATTCCCATGATAGAAGACGTTCTAGAAGTTATGTAATTCAGAAACAGATGTAATTCAGAATCTGATTTTACACCAGAAAAATTCAATGGCTAATTTCATTTTATTTAAATACGGAATGTCCTGCTAATAATTGAAACAAATATTGCTATTTTAATTTTCTGGTGGGAATTAAGATATACGAATTAAAATATCTCAAAATATCTCGGGCGGTCTCGGGTTGTTTGGGATTCAGAGGTTTAAACTGAATAATTGGTCAAAAATCAAGTAATAATGTACAAAAATTATTAGCAACGCTTTGTAGAAAAGGTTTCTAATCGGTTGATTATTATTTTTAAAAAATACTACGTATTGTAATCGACATCTTTTATCTTATAGTGTAATGCGTACTTACTTTTATCTAAATTATTTTTATAGTTTAAGTATTATTTATCAGATTAATATTTTACTAACATCCAATGCTTGCAATTTTTCTATTTAGAAATATCATTGATTATAATAGACATTTGAATCATTTAAAACATTTGAAAAAAAAAATGTTTCTTGGAAGAAAGATTTCTACTTTACAATTGAGTCGATTTCTGTTAATTGTTCAGGGTTCGTACGCTTGAAGGATTACAAGAATGTTTGTAAAATAATATTTGCCATTATCAACGGGAAAAAAATTAGATATAGTAATCAGTACGAATTTTTCGTTGCAAAACTACCTAAAATCACAGAAATCCCTTGATGGGTTCGAACCCTATTGTTAAAATAGATTTTCTTAAAAAGCTTGTTTTAAATGACCGCCGTGAGATCTTTTTCCCCACTAATTTTATTGTTAATTTGAATAATAAAATAATTCTCTTACATTTTCTGTTGATGAGCTTACTATAGAGATTTAATACAATTGAACTTTAGCATGCCAGGCAGACCTTGCACTGAAACAGATATAGAAAGCTATTAGTAGAATCCAAATGCGCAGTTGTCTTTGCTTCTTTATTGTTTCTCTAGATTAAAATAAATTTGGACTTGGTAATAATCGCCCCTTTAAACTATAATAGATGCTTTAAGCTGTTATTCTTATAAAATTTAGAGATAACCAGCGCTAAATCTTGGAAAATAAGCATAAAATTATAGTGCCGTACAAAATATAATTTCTCAAAATGAGAGAGAGCAAAACACTACAGTTATAAAATTAAAAGTTTAGCATAAAGTTTTTACAAAGGAAAGTTATAGAATCAAAAGGATTTTTTCTTCACGTCTCTTCTGTAGTAGAGCGATCATAATGTTCGCTTACATTGTGCTGACACCTGGTTGAGTTTTAAGGAAATTATCTTGGGTTCTTGGTTAATTGAGAATATGAGAATAATGGATCACACTATATAAAAAGTTAAGCCATAATTAATGCATATTTCACTAACGAGAAGTTGACCAGTTTATTACGGCATATAACACACGCGTGTTCTGACGCTTCTAAAAATTACCGCTCAAAAACATCTAACGATAGAATACATTTCTCGTACTGGTCTTACTGTTCTTTAAACGTGTTTTAAGACTTTGGTACTATTTTATGAAAAAATAATTAAAAAAAAGATATAAATGTAATTACATTAAATGATTCGATTGGGTGATGTCATAGTTCTAAATGACTGTCTTGAAAAAAAAAATTATAAATTGAAGACAATTTCTTAAATTGGTCCTTTATGAGACATTTAAGCATATAATTTAAGTTCACAAACATGTCTCTAGCCTTACAAATCCTGTCAAAATATCAAATTAAATTATCACTTACCTAAATACACAAATTATAAAAAATAAGGGCCTTAAACAAGTGACTAATATATAAACTCTCCAAAATTTTTATTTTAAAGAATTGATTATTTATGAAACTTCCCGATTTCTTGACCGCACAATCTTAAAGGACTTTTACAAACTCAATGGAAATAACATTTATATTATGAGGATCAGCATAGATATTGCTATTTATCAGTTTCTTTGAATGAAAAAAAAACACTCAACTATTGAGAAGTGAAATCAAAAAATTAAAAAATAAATAACCAGTTTATGATAAATAAATTAGAGGTCCCCAAATGTAGACTGAAGTAGTGATATAGTAGACCGAAGAGCTTATGTCTTATCGTATACTTGAAAAATATAATCTGTTTTCTTTTAAATCAGAAAATTCATATTAATAAAAAGAAACGAATATTTAAGATACATTAAAATCATTTAAGTATTTTTTACTCAACCTCATTTTAAAATTATGAAATTTAAAATAAATACGATACACGAATTTCTCATTCGATCGTTATTGATAACTAACAGGAAGCGTTGTCATAAACGTAACACTAAATTAAAGTAAGATTAATTTCGAAATCCAGTATATCAGTTAATTTTGAAGATTGAAGTCTTGTTTATCGCAAAACTCATATTTGTTAAATTAAATTAATTTAATTGATTAAATTTTAATATTTTAATAGAAAATTATCTTTTAACATAATGTATTATCTTGCAGCGAAACATTGATTTGAGTTTACCATATGAGGACCTCAAAAGCCAAGGGGTATAAGTGACAAAATGGTAAAAAATGAGTTAAGTGTACAGGGTATCAGGGAATAAATCTATTTGTTTGTATGTAAAGAGTTTTCAGTGTTTTTTTTAATTATGTGCTGCGTTTTAGGGGTCAACTACTTAACCTCTTTTTCGAAACTGAGAAACGAGTAGAGGCCAAGGGGTATAAGTGCACTTGTATCCGCTGTCGTCTATATAACTGAACCATAACCAACGATATATACGGCCAGTTTATGACTCTGAAAACGCCCCAGGAATTTGATAATTTTTATACAGAAATTTTTACAAAAAGACGATCGCATGTCTATTTTATTTTAACCAGTCACGGTTTACAGATTAATAACTCCGTGTGACGTTTTAATCTTGAGCCACTTATATCATTCCTTATAAAGTCAGTGAAAGTTATCAGAACTATACAGTGGCTCAGTGGCTGCATTTTGAGAAAAAAAGAATCGTTCACATTAATCAGAAAAAGAAAAAAACTACTGGTGGTGAATTAGAACCTTTCCACGAGCTAAAGATGGATTACAGCCGTGCTGGAAAATGCTCTAGAGTTCTGCCTGACTTCCCCATAACAGAAAAAAACTTAGTACCTTAGGTTTAAAAATCTCATTGAACTATTGCAGTTAGTACCTGCTGTGCACCACTTTTTCTAATGAAATCTTATTCACCAAGTGCCACCAGGATAGATTGAAGGCCCTCATGCTTCTGGAGATCATGCTGATGAGCATAGGCGGATCTATGAAACCGACGAAGACAAGTTAATGTAGATGAATTGTTACCATGTCATTGACTTGAAAAATATTGATCCATATTTTCAAAATGTTTTCCGTCATTTTTTTTTTTCGTTTTTATAATTTTTTATACATGAAATAATATATTGTATAAATGCACATGGTTAACATGTAAGAAAAATCAAACGTTAAGCATAGATTGTGAAACACTATCCAAAATTTCCTGAAATCTTTAACAAAACTTCGCTATTTCGGATAATACAGTGTTACTGTGCATAGCCAAATATGTATTCTAATGCTTTTTGAACAGCACTTTGTTTGATCTGTCGTTTGATATAAATACTCCATAATGGAGAAATTTAATTTAGGAAGAAAACATGTAACAGTTATATATTTTCCTTTCAGAAGTTTATACTAACAGATGGAAACATTTTTGTGTACTTTTGTTCATCCGTGTAATTTACCTAGAACCTTTGTTATACGACAGTATTTAGCTAAAATTTAGTTCAAAGTAAAACACCCTTAAGACTACTGAAATCACATTTCCAGAAACTATCATCCATAGGTGACCATTTATCTAATTCTGTGCGTGGCTCGGTATATCATTTCATCTAACTTCTACAAACATTTCTTTGTAAACATGTTTCTTATGCCGTTCAGAATACAAATTCATGGCTTATTTAAAAAAACAATCTTTAAGTAAACTACCCTCATATTCACTAACATTTACGAGATTTTTTGTGTAGCCCTGTATATGAACTATAGCATTTATACATACCATGTAATATGTATAATTTTAGTGAAACTTAAAAGCACATATCATAATTAAGAAGGCATTTCATCCATCTATAAACCATATCGATAATATACTGTACTTTGGATAGAATATACTATTTGAAATATTTTATATGTCCCTGTAAATGCTGTGCACTTCGTATTATGCGTGAAATAACTTATATTAAGCCTCAGCAACGTATATCAATTTTATTATACATTAAAAGTTTAATATAATGAAAATATGTCGCAAATAATCCCCCCTATAGCATTATGTAATGGAATTCTTTCGTGTGGCCCTGTAAATGAATAATAATTATTAATTTCACCGCATATTTTTGTACTCTTCGTAGATGAATATAAATTTTATTATATTTGACAGGGTGTAACATCTTTAAAATTCATTAGAAACTATTTTTCTCCCATAGTCAGTAATGAAACAAAAACTTTTGTCCCTGTAAATAAACTAATCATGCTAGAAACTTCATTTGAAATAGGGTTCGTGCTAGGGTAAATGTCAATATTGTCCGAAATTTTCAGGGCCGTCCAAGTATGTTTACGATAGTTAGAGCGCGGACAGACGAACTGAAATCATCTTAACTTTTCAACTTTGTTGGAAACTGTTAGAAGTTAGAAAATTTCAATGTTTCAAAACTTATAATAAAATTTTAAAACTTATGTTAGAACAAAAGTTTGTTCTTTCATTCATTTGTATTAAGATTGGTCTTAATTTTTTTGTAAATTCATTTTTATAATTTCATAATTTTTCCTTCTTGGAACTTTTATGAAAACAAAATTTTGTCCTTTCATTTATTTGTATCAATATTGTTCTTATTTTTTTCATAAATATTTTTTATTCCATATTTTTTCATTCCTTGTATTCATTCGGCACTTGTATAATTTGGCTTCCAAGAAGTCTTCATTTCTACTTGGAAGCCAAAGGGTAGTCGAATGGCCAAGGCCAGAAAATTCTTCTGTACCATTTTTTTCTTATATAAAATCTGTCTTTAAATAAACAGAATTTTTCCACGTTTGAACTAGATTTATTTTTAAAAGAAAAATATGTACATTAAAATTTGGCTCATTAATATTTCTACATTTCTAAAAACATGTTATACATTATAATTTAAGAATAATTGTGATGAAAACTGGTACACTTGAATTGTTTAGAAATAAGTTTCTGTATAAAATATCCTTTTTGAAATACAATTTGTGAGAGGTTTGTAATGATGTTATGTACAAAGACAATTTTCAAGAGGAGAGGAAAATCATCCTGTGGGCACATGAGCTTTTTGAAGATATCACGAAGTACGCACAAGGTTATCCAATAAGCCTCTTATTTCAATCAATAAGAAACAAGTCGAGCATGTATATTAATAAATTAGGAACTATAATTAGGAACAATGTTTGCAAATAAAGTATTTTACATATTGAGAAAAGGGCAATCATGTTTACAAGCTAACGTACGAATAATCTTGTGTATAGAATTACACAATTAATTATGATTCGCTTTCAACCTTTTTCATTAAAATGGTACTGAAAACATTAACTACTATAACCAATATTCAACCTTTGCAGTAGGTTTCTTTTTTAGATATTTTACAAATGTACCACGGATATATTTCTTTGAAAGTTGTAAAACGTTGGTTCCAAACAATAAAGCTTAGTTTACATTCAAAAATATATAAATATATATATGTTGTTGGCTACAAATATCGGAGAAATAAAAAGTGAATTGAAAATATACGAAAGCGGCATTCAATAGGTAGTAACTGAGTTAAGATCAATCACCGATTATTCTCATAAATAAAAAAATAATGCAAACAAATAAAAAAAGAAAAAGATATATATTTTAAAGATTATGTGAAAAATAAGAAATTTCAGTTAATAATTAAGAAATTAAGAATTATATTATTCTGTTATATTTGTTTTATAAATTATATATTTGATAATTATTTATTTTTCAGTTAATTTTTTTTTCTTTTTTTTTATAAATAATATTTTAGTTTCAAAAGATATAAATTTAGTTTTTTTTTTCTTTGATAAAATGACAGCGTTTTTCTTACCCAACAAACCTAAAAGGAAAATAGCTGAAATATAACACTTTTTTTGTCATTGGATTGCACTCGTATTTATAAATCAATTTGAAATCGATTCAGTATGTATATGGCGTTTAAAAGCTAATCGTCTGAATTCGTTGGCCGTTTTTATTCTTAATCCAGATTCAATATGACGGCCAATAAAAGATTTCAAACTCATTCCAGTTTCACACACACGCAATTTTCATTATTTTACATTAAGACCCTTCAATTGGAAATAATAATCAATTTGCGACTCAGATATTTCATTTTTTATGTCATATTTATGTTTATGTGTCAATAAATGTGTTTTTTATAATATGTCGAAGCTTTAAAATCGCGGCATACATGCGATGGAATATTGCAAAATTTCAATTACAGTTTTAATATTTTTTAATACTCGTAGCACTACTTTTTCAATACAAGGATCTTTAACATACACTTTGAGAACATTTCCAACTAAAATGAACAACAGCATGCGTACTCGGCTGTTGCGAACTAATGGTGACCGAGCACTGTTCTGTTTAGTGGTAATTGGAAATAGGCGGATTTCATTTATAATAATCAACAGATAGCCTTGTTAACGCGTAAATTAAATGTGGGGTTATCTGTTAATGTTAACTAGGCTCGTGATGATTAGATTCTATTATTTCTATAACTTAGTTTTAAATTCACTATAAATACATATAACAGTCTCTGCAAATAAAATCTACAACTGCAATATTATAGCAATAAATGCGATTTTCTTCACACAAAAATCTGATCGAGTACAATGATGTCAAAAAATGAGTTACTTACTTGAGAACTGCAAGAAATGTAAGTCACAAATTTTGACTAAAGTGGTATCGTTTGAAAGATATCATCGTGAGCAGTAAAAAACGGAATGGAACAACCCGTCGCAAATGATTCATTTTCGAGATATCCGACAATTTGTGTCATATTGCTAATGCACACTGCTGCGAAACTTCATTCAGTGACATAAATTGTTAGAAATCTCGAAAATGGCTCATTTCAGATGGTTAATTCCATTGAGTTTTTTACTTCTAACAATGATATCTTTGACACGACGCCATTTTCATCAAAAAAAAAAATGCGGTTTTCTATTAAGTGTGCACTAGCTACGTGACATAAATTATTGGATATCTCAAAAACGGCTCAATTCCAGCGGAAGTTCCATTGAGTTTTTTAATTCTCACAATTATATCTTTAAAACGATACCACTTTTATTAAAATTGAGACGAAATTTTTTTGCGGTCCCCCATTCAGTGTGCACTAGCTACGTGACATAAATTGTCGGATATCTTGAAAATGAATCATTTGCGACGGGTAGTTCTATTGAGTTTTTTACTGCTTATGATGAGATCTTTCAAACGATACCACTTTCGACAAAATCGGCGACTTACACTTCTTGCACTTCCCTACAATGTAAAACATTTGTGAAAACGTTACTCTATACAGTTGGTGTAAAAATGGTGGCAAATGCTGCCTCCAATTTCATGGAGTAATTGTTTTCACGTATGCAATGGTATAATTTAAACATATATTACTGGTGTAACATGACAATGTTACACCGGTTTTAACGGTTAAAATACTCCATAAAATTGGAGGCAGCAATGCCGCCATCAGTTATACGGAGTAACGTTTCCACAAATGTTTCTCAGTGTAGTTAGTTGATTTAGTGCTTTTCGTTATAAAGAAAAACCACTGTATTAACTTCTAAAATTTTTGTAAATTAGTCATATTTCCTGTTTATAAGTGATTAAAAATGATTTTAAAGAATTGTATAAATGGTGCATTTGCTGTAATTAGAGAGCTTTCAGACGTTGGTTTCAGACGTTGGTTTCAGACGTCAGAAATTGGTTTTAGGTGTTTTCATCAAACTCTTTGTATATCATTATTTAACTTCTTTATATAGCAATAAATGTAGGTTTTTTTCACGAACGTCTTTTTTCCGTGTTTATAAGTTTAAAAAATTAGTGTTTTTCGTAATACTATTCATCATAGGCAGATTTTCAGAATACCGGTGTTCGAAATAACGGGACACTTCTATATTCCTTCATTTGATATAGTTAAATCTAAAATTTATAAAATATTCATTATAAAGTAAAATGAAGTTACTAGAATAGATTTTAATTAACGATTTCTAGTCTGACTTCTCATTTGAATATGACAATGCTGTTTCAACTAAAATAATCCATTAGTAGTACATATTATGCAAGCAGATAATTAATTTACTTCAGGTATTCCATTAAAAGTCTCCCTGTATTGTATCTGCAGAATGATTCTAAATTACAAAGTTCTGAACAATTCAATGATGTATCATTCAGTTAAAAATATTTTTTTCGTTTTAATCATGAATTCTCTTTATTAATATTAAAGAACGGCTTTGTTTAAATGTTGACGTATCTTATTTTGTTTTCTGTATTCATTGAATCTTTTGAAATAATACAATGTAAATGAAAATTAAAGATTTATTTTTGAGACATTGAATTTTATAACTAAATATGTATTTCATGTTTTTATTAAATTATATACATCTTTTGTTTAATATAAAAAAAAACAAGAAAAGGAAAAGAAAAAATGCTCTTTTGATTGATATGAGGATATAGAAAAGATATATTTCTTATCATATGTTTAAAATCATACATTGAAAATAAATAATTTTCTTCATTTAAACTTTAATAATATTTTTAAATATATACAATATACCTTTTTTACTGAATTTACGTAAATTACTTTATTTGATGTCTAATAAATGGAATGTTTTTATTATTATTATTATTATTATTATTATTATTATTATTATTATACAAACATTTGAAACACTCGATTTTTAGACAGACAATTAAAGATAAAAAAAAACGTTGTTTGTACATTTTTAGCTATTTTTAAATTAATTCATATTGCCATTATATTAAAATCTCAGAAGTATAGACATTAGTGAGTCATGCTTCAAATATACAGATCCAGACTTTGCACTAAACAAGTTTTATTCAACCTTTCCTCCTTCCGGTGACATTCAGAACTAAAAAAAATGGACTATCCGCGTCAGGTTGAGCGCCTCGCTGCAGCATTTTCTATATAAGTAAAATAAGAGCTTCGGTCAAGAAAGTAGGCCTATGATTAGTTCAAGGTCAAGTGGAATTCGAGCTTCGCAGTACAAAGTTCTATTTTTCTTGATGCGGAATTGCTAATATGATGTTCTGACTGTTTGCATAAATCTAAGTACCAATGCATATTTTTCCACATGTTTATGAATATCAATTAAAATTAATCATTAAGTCTTGATAATAGAATTTACAAAATGCAACAATCTCGTAAACACTTAAACTTAAATGGATAACTCCAAAAAAATCATGATACATTACAATCATACAAAAAGAAATATATATATATATATATATATAAGTATTCAGAATTTAGTTTGAATGATAAAATAAGAAATATATACAAGGATTTATTTTACTTATATTATAATAAAAAATGTTGGTATTGTTTGTTTTATTAATACTTTGTTTATCGTTAAAAAATAAGCATTATATACTATTTCGTGTTCTATTAAAAATTTCTACAAATATTTTTAACTTTTACTTTATTGTACTATTAAAAAAATGCTTAATAAAAAGAGAAGAATGTAAGTTAAATAAAATAAAATATAAACAAATTAACTTAAAGGAATACATTAATGATATATTAAAAGATTAATTTACGTTTCCATCTGAAGCATTAAAATAAGCATTCAGTGCGTTTCAAACATATATGTCAGAAATATAACGGGATGTAGAGGGGACCATAGGAAGTAAATGTCGTATGTAAATGTATTTTCGGAAATGTAACATTGTGGAGGTAGAGGGCAATGTTTCATTTATTAGACAAAAACATTTTTTCTGGTTTAAGTCGTCAATCTTCGCACACATTTTGAACAACATGCATGATTACGACAACGCTTGTCGACATAACATTCGTGTATGAACTTGCTAAAAAGAATAAATCGATAATTAAAAGCATTTAGTGATTTTTAATATTTCTAATGATTTAACATATTCTATGTAGAAAGTTGCTTGATCGTTGAACATTTGAATGTCTTCATTGAGAGATGAGCGCGAGAGGGTCATTTTACGCCTCGAAGAGTGATACAGGAAGAGGGAGATGCCAGAGAATTCCATTAAGGAAAAAAGGAATACACTGTAAAAAAGCTGCAGCAGAGAATTATTGCACCCGAGATACCAGACAATGTCCTTAAAAACGGACTTTATACCTATATCAACGGACTTTGATATTACATTAATGGTTTTTGCCTCTAAAACACAAAAAAATAGGGGAATTGACCGTTTATGTGAAAAAGTGGCATATTCTGTAAATTTACTCCATAATTCACGGTAAAGTGACGTAAATTTACAATTTTTTTTCAGTGTATTATGCACAGTAGACCAATGCATTTCAAGAAGCTCAAGAACTGTTAGACCTGCGTTGAGTGTGAGGCAGGAAGTGGATGCCGGTAAGCTTCGCATTTATGTGACAATGCAGGGAGCCTGAAAACTGTGAGGCTAATGATACTTAAAGTCAGTGAAGTGCTTCGAACTGTTAAAATAAATAACGCCTTCAAATGCCTCAGCGCGGATTTAGCGCATTCACATTGCTTACTAATGAATCTGCTTACTAAGGCCCCTTTTTTCTGACATTACATTTCTGCCATTTCATTTTGAAACACTCTGTATACGTCGAGAGATTAATTCACTGACTTAGTGGTGGTTTTCATCACAATTCTCTACAAAAGTTGCATAAAGACTTTTAGACTAATGATATAAAAACGTGCAACAAGTAAACACTCGATATGTTTACTTTCTGTAAATCTGCACGATCCCAATTTTTTTGAATATTGAATATTTTGAATAGAATTTTCCGAAGTGACCGTGATAGCAAGTTTGAGGAAGTATTCAAATAACAAATTGCGTTCTTTCTGACTCATTCTTAAATCTATTTTTACTCTCAAATGCGTCCAGTTTACAAGTCCTCTTATTTTGGAACTGTATAATGTGACGTATTGATCAATTTTTTGATAAAGACAGAATATATTTTTTAAAAAAGATTCTGTAAATCTGCCCGATTTCTGTAAATCCCACTAAAAAATATCTGAAGAAAATCTATAGCTTTTTGGCCCAAAATCTGTGAGAAATCCAAAGGTATTTGGCCTATTATGCAGATATTTTTAAGAATATCTTAAAAAATTCTGCAGATATTTTCAAGATAAAGCTAAGTCTGCAAATTTTCTTCACGTTTCTGTAGAATTTCTGTTGAAAGTGGTGATTTCTTCAGATAATCTCAAGATTATTTTTAGTGGAGTACGTTTACTTTCTGCAAATCTGGAGGATAGCAAACTTTATTAAGGATTTTCATGTTATGAAACACTCTAGTAAGTGAGGTAATGTAAGATCTTATTCTGTTCATTTTGCATATCGAATATTTCCCAAATCTTCGAAAAGGCAGACAATCAGCCTGTATAGTTGTTTGAAAGAGTAGAAATTTAGGAGATGTACATCGCATATCATGTTTGGTAAAAAACAACCTAATTCATAAAAGTATTTTAGGAAAAAAAACTATTAAGAAACATTTTGGAATTACATGGTGATAAACTGCAATATTTAACGCTACATCGATTGATTTTATATATATATATATATACAGGGTGTATCTAAACTACTGGGCAAAACTTTAAGGGGTGATAGTACACATCAAGACAAATAATACTAATTGGGAAACTAAGGGTCCCAAACGTCTTCCGAAGAGGATAGGCGCCATCAAAGTTTAGTGTCCAAAATTTGAAATGATTATAAAAATTGCGAAAATTGATCAATTCGTTTGCGGTTTTCACTAAAACTATTCTTTATGTCAGAATTTTCTTGAAAATAAATTATAAAGATAAATTTCAGAAAATGCCGAACGAGGGCGCTTTAGACATTGGAGTAACGAACAACTATTTTTACTGTTATTTTTTGCATCTCATGAAATCTTTTTAGACGTTTAGACATAAACTTAAATTTTGAGCTCAAAATCTGTGGTTAAGAAGCGCAAACTGAACTGTGTTCAATGGGGGTGGGGAGGTTCAAATTTCAAATGATTATAAAAAACGGAAAAATTGGTCGATTCATTTGCGGTTTTCTCTAAAACCATTCTTTATGTCAGTATTTCCTCGAAAATGAACTTTAAAGATAAATTTCAAAAAATTCCGTTAGAGGGCGCCTTAAACTTTAGAGTAAGCAACAACTATTTTTAACCGTTATTTCTTTTTTTAATCTAAATAAATGTTTTAAAAGCTTAGACTTAAAATTTGAGCTCAAAATCTGAATCGTTGTGAGTAATTAAGTAGCGAAAAATTGAACTGTGTTCGTAGGGTGGGAAGGGTAACATTTCAACTCCTGAACACAGATCAGTTTGCGCTTCTTAACCCCACCCAACGATTCAGAATTTGAGCTCAAAATTTAAGTCTAAGCTTTTGCAAGCATTTAATTACAAAAAATAACGGTTAAAAATTGTTGTTGGTTACTCTAAAGTTTTAGGCGCCCTCTAACGGAATTTTTTGAAATTTATCTTTAAAATTTATTTTAAAGGAAATATTGAAATAAAGAGTGGTTTTAGAGAAAACCGCAAACGAATCGACAATTTTTTTCCTTTTGTATAATCATTTGAAATTTGAACCTTCCCACCCCCATTGAACACAGTTCAATTTGCGCTACTTAACCACTGTCAACGATTCAGATTTTCAACACAAAATTTAAGTTTATGTCTAAGCTTCTACAAAAATTTAATGAGATGCAGAAAATGGCGGTAAAAAATAGTTATACGTTACTCCAAAGTCTAAAGCGCCCTCTATCGACATTTTTAAAAATTTATCTTTATAATTTATTTTCAATACAATACTGACATAAAGAATAGTTTTAGAGAAATCTGCAAATCAATTGACCAATTATTCTGTTTTTTTATAATCATTTGAAATTTGAACCTACCCACTCTCATTGATCACAGTTCAGTTTCCGCTACTTAACCACAGATTTTAAACTCAAAATTTAAGTTTATGTCTAAACTTCTAAAAAAATTAATGAGATGCAAAAAATAACGGTAAAAAATAGTAGTTCGTTACTCCAAAGTCTAAAGCGCCCTCTATCGGCATTTTTTGAAATTTATCTTTATAATATATTTTCATGATGGCGCCTATCTCCTTCGGAAGACGTTTGGGACCCTTAGTTTCCCATTTAATATTATTTGTCTTGATGTGTACTATCACCCCTTAAATTTTTGCCCAGTAGTTTAGATACACCCTGTATATATATATATATATATATATATATATATATATATATACAGGGTGTTTCTAAATTCATGGTACAAACTTTAAGGGGGTGATAGTACGCATCAAGACAAACAATATTAAATAGGAAACTAAGGGTCCCAAACGTCTTGCGAAGGAGATAGGCGCCATTAAAATTAAGGGTCCAAAAATTCGAATGATTATATAAAAGAGAAAAATTGGTCGATTAGTTTGCGGTTTTCACTAAAAATATTCTTTATGTCAGTATTGTCTTGAAAGTAAATTATAAAGATATATTTAAAAAAATGCCGATAGAGGGCCCTTTAGACTTTGGAGTAACGAACAGCTATTTTTTACCGTTATTTTTTGCATCTCATAAATTTTTTTTAGAAGCTCAGACATAAATTAAAATTTTGAGATGAAAATCTGAATCGTCGGCAGCGGTTAAGTGACGCAAATTGAATTGTGTTCAATGGGGGTGGGGAGGTTAAAATTTCAAATGATTATAAAAAACGGAAAAATTGGTCAATTGATTTGCGATTTTTACTAAAATTATTCTTTATGTAAGTATTATCTTGAAAATAAATTATAAAGATAAATTTCAAAAAGTGTCGATAGAGGGGACTTTAGACATTGGAGTAACGTACAACAATTTTTTACCGTTATTTTTTGCATCTCATAAAATTTTTTTTAGAAGCTCAGACATAAATTAAAATTTTGAGATGAAAATCTGAATCGTTGGGAGTGGTTAAGTGACGCAAATTGAATTGTGTTCAATGAGGGTGGGGAGGTTAAAATTTCAAATGATTATAAAATACAGAAAAATTGGTCGATTCGTTTGCGGTTTTCTCTAAAACTATTCTTTATGTCCATATTTTCTTGGAAATAAATTTTAAAGATAAATTTCAAAAAATTCCCTTAGAGGGCACCTTAAACTTTAGAGTAACCAACAGCTATTTTTAACCGTTATTTTTTTAATCTAATTAAATGTTTGCCAAAGCTTAGATTTAAATTTTGAGCTCAAATTCTAAACCGATGGGTGGCGTTTAATAGACGAAACTTAACTGTGGTCAGGAGTTGAAATGTTATCCTCCTTACCACTCAAACACAGTTCAATTTTCCGCTATTCAATCAGTCAAACGATGCATATTTTGAGCTCAAAATTTAAGTTTTGCAATTTTACAAGCATTTAATTACATATAAAACTAGTTGGATGTGTCAATCCCAAAACTTTCTTCTATCTCATAAGTACATTTTAATATTTAAAAAAAAAAAATGTGATGACCCCAAAGTTACTCACTATCGAATTTCCTCGAACATTTGACCTAGCCTAATGAGATTCTGGCATCCGAAAAGCTTAAAAAGCAAAATTTAATTAATATTCTGAGAAAATGAGCTTAGTAGTGCCTCATGTTGGTAATTTATACTAAAACCTTATAAGCATCTATTTATATCAAGACCTAACAGAATCTGAAATTTGTGAGAATTTCGTCCATTAGTTCTTGAGATATAGTTACAACAAAAAATTTGCAAAACGTAGCACAGCAACACCATATCTTGGGAAATTTATGCCAAAACGTAAAAAAGAGTCTAATTATGTTATGGTGTAAAAGAATCTGAAGTTTGATGAAATTCTGTGCATTAGTTTTTGAGATATAGTTAGTTTAAAAAAAACCGTGTAAAATATAGCACAGCAGCACCATCAGTTGAAGGATTTGTAACAAAACGTAATCATCGTGTAATTATGTTATATGTTGGTATAACATATTTTGTAACGAAATCTGAAGTTTGATGAAATTCTGTTCGTTGGTTGTTGAGATATAGCTATCGGAAAAATCGTGCAAAATGCAGCATAGCTGCACCACCTGTTGCAAGGTTAATACCAAAATGTAATCAGCGTCTAATTATGTTATATATTCTAGTGTAACAGAATCTAAAATTTGATAAAGTTCTCTGCATTAGTTCTTGAGATATAGCTATCGCAAAATTCGTGCAAAATGTTGCATAGCAGCGCCATCTATAGGGAAGTTCATATCAAAACCTTATCAGCGGCTACGTATCTCAAGGTATCGCAGAATCTGAAATTTGGTGAAATTCTGTGCAATAGTTGTTGAGATATAGCTATCATGAAAATCATGAAAAACGTGGCATAGCAGCGCCACCTGCTGGCCAATTTACACCAAAACATAATCAGCGTCTATGTATATCAAGGGGTCACAGAATCTGAAGTTTGGTGAAATTCTGTGCATTAGTTCTTGAGATATAGCAATCTTGAAAATCATGAAAAACGTAGTATAGCAGCGCCACCTGCCGGCCAATTTTCACCAAAAACCAATAGGCACTAATTCATATCAAGGTCTAATTGAATATAAAATTTTATTAAATTTCGAGCATTAGTTCTTGAGATAGAGCGCCCACAAATTTTTTGTCACATACAGACAGACAGACTCACAGACAGACACACAGACTCACAGACAGACGGACAGACTCACAGACAGACATTTTCTAAAAATAGTCAAAACGTGTTCAGGACCTTCTAAAACGTATAAATCCGTCGAAAACCGGAAGTCGAAAATTTTCATGAATCCAATACTTTCTTCTTTTAAAGATAGAAGAAAGTAAAAAAAACGGATAAAAATAGTTGTTGGTTACTCTAAATTTTAAAGCGCGTATAACGGAATTTTTTGAAATTTATCTTTAAAATTTATTTTTAAGGAAATATTGACATAAAGAATAGTTTTAGAGAAAACCGCAAACGAATCGACCAATTTTTCCGTTTTTTAAATCATTTGAAATTTGAACCTCCACACCCCCATCGAACACAGTTCAGTTTGCGCTACTTAACCTCTCCCAACGATTCAGATTTTCATCTCAAAATTTAAGTTTATGTCTAAGCTTCTAAAAACATTTTATGAGATGCAAAAAATAACGGTAAAAAATAGTTGTACGTTACTCCAAATTTTAAAGCGACCTCTATCGGCATTTTTTGAATTCTATCTTTATAATTTATTTTCAAGATAATACTGACATAAAGAATAATTTTCGTGAAAATCGCAAATCAATTGACTAATTTTTTCCGTTTTTTATAATCATTTGAAATTGGAACCTGCCCCCACAGTTCAGTGTGCGCTACTTAATCACTCCCAACGATTTAGATTTTAAGCTCAAAATTTAAGTTTATGTCTAATCGTCTAAAAAAATTTAATGAGATGCAAGAAATAAGGGAAAAAAAATAGTTGTTAGTTATTCCAAAATCTAAAACTCCCTCTATCGGCATTTTTTGAAATTTATCATTATAATTTATTTTCAAGACAATACTGGCATAAAGAATATTTTTGATGAAAACCGCAAACTAATCGACCAATTTTTCTGTTTTTTATAATGATTTGAATTTTTGGACCCTAGACATGAATGGCTCCTATCTCCTGCGGAAGACATTTGGGACCCTTAGTTTCCTATTTAATACTGTTTGTCTTAATGTGTACTATCACCCCTTAAAGTTTGTACCATGAATTTAGAAACACCCTGTATCTATATATGTATATATATATATATATATATATATATATATATATATATATATATATATATATATATATATATATATGTTTATACATGTATAAGAACAATTATTAATGAAAAATAAATATCACACGAAAAATGTATCATTATTTTTATGTAACTTTCTATAACTTCTATTTTAATTAAAAGTAAATTACATTAATCATCTAGCTTGATAAAGAGAGGTTTTCGGAAATATATTTTAATTAACTAATTTTATGTTTGAATTTTGGACTCAATATAACAATGACATTTAAATTAAAAATATCCAGTTCAGTATTATTGTTGCGAAATTATTAGTTTTCTCAATTCAGTCCCTTAAATATTTGCTTTCAGTCCAAATATAGAGTTATTTAAAATTACATAGCTTTGAAATTACTCACAAAGTACCATTCATATGAAATTGAATTTAAATTCTAATTAGAAATACTTTTCATTAGATCTGAAGAATGCTTCATTTTAATGTTTTACATTTACATTTTTCATGAAGTTTCTCATGTTACAATAATTAAAGTTATCTAGAATTTACTTTTAAATATGAACAGAAAAAACAATTCCAGAAAAAATGTCTCTTATAAAAGTATTTTTTTATATTTTAGGAGAATTTGTATGACTTAATATGCAAAATTTTATTATTTTATGATAAGGTAGAGCTAAAAAGCATTTTTAAATCTAATATTGCATTTTTAATAGTTTGAATTTTTCTGGCGGATTTTTGAATCGCTTATAATAATTATTATTTTTTAAATTTAATTTATTTCAATTAGCTTTCGTTACAAAAAGTAAAAAGCTACTTACAGCAATTATCTTAGCACATAATATTTATAAAATTTCTAAACATTTCGCTACCTCTGCTATATACTAAAAATACATATGTTATAATAAATAGGAATAAAATATACCATATATTTTATTCAAAATGTAAATATACCACAATATAAAATATCAAAATGTACATACTTTCATAATAATTTACGCTAACCGCAGCACAATAATTTCAATGCTAATATAATAATCTCTGTTGTAAAGCATTTTTAAATCTAATATTGCATTTTTAATAGTTTGAATTTATCTGGCGGATTTTTGAATCGCTTATAATAATTATTATTTTTTAAATTTAATTTATTTTAATTAGCTTTCATTACAAAAAGTAAAAAGATACTTACAGCAATTATCTTAGCACATAATATTTATAAAATTCACTGTTGCACATATGATTTGCGACAGTGTGGACGCAGTGAAATATATATATAGGTATTCTATACTGCATGAGAAAAAAAAAAATATGTTCCTTATACATTTTTATATATACTACCAATGAATGCAGCTTCCCTAAATTAATTGTATTTTGCTAATTCTTATCAAACCAATGACATATTTATAAATTAGGTATACAAAACTATTACTAACATATGTTTGAACCATTTTAACAATGCTTGTATCTTGTATATGCCAAACTAAACTCCAATTTTATGCTTAACAAATAAGCCTACGTCATTTTTTTTACACATTTCAGCGAAAATTCACGTAGATATAAAGAGATGTAAAAGTATAGTTCAAACAAGTCGAACAACACTTTAATGTTTTTAATATTTTTTTCTTAGGTGATAACGTTTGCCAAGTATAAAGGAAAAAAAAATCTTTCACAGATGAATTTAAGGGACAATTATTTCACATATATGCATTACTAAAAAGCAACTAGAGTTAAAAAACGGTCGTTATTTCATATTTTATTTAAAAAGTCAGTAAAACGTGTAGCAGATATTTATTCAACAAATGCATTTTTTGGCAGAATGCAACATAAAGCCATTTCAAGATATAAATATGAACATTAAACTAACGATGGGAAACAACGTAATGGAAATTACTTAAACTACGTTACCCGAACTTTAGTAATGTCAAAATATTTCATGGTTTATAAAATTTTTATAACATTTACAAATACAACGATGCATTTAAAAGAGTTACAAAAATATTAATATACATATTTTAATACAGCTATGTTTTTATGTCATTTTATGCATTAGAATAGTGAAACATTTGAAAGATTATTATTGTTATTATTATTATTATTATTATTATTGCTATTACTTTGAATTATTATTTATAATTCTCAATATTTATACCATTTTTCTCAATTTTATTATTCATTAAATTTATAAAATAACATGAATAAGAAACCTATTGCAAGATTGTAAATAATTTATTTAATCTTAAAATCCATTTAATCCATCTTTTTAAAGTTTGTTGTTATTAGATAACACAAAATACTAATAAATACTAATTAATATGTAATAAAATGTTAACTATCATTTAAAGTTTTATTGTAACAGCGTCATGTATATACTAACACTGCATAAACTACAGACTTTAACCTTAATATTCTGTTCAAATTTTACTCAATCGTGATAAAATCATTTCACACCAGAATTGTTATTTAAAACATTTTAATGTATTTAACTGAGTTTTTTCGCTGAATCTGTTATTTAACATTTTTTATGAAAAACGTCCTTCTTCGAATCGTATAAAACAAATTATAGTTATGGGTCGATTAGACCCATTCAGGGCAGGCAGGTTAAGGCATTCTCTGAAACAGCTCTGTATGTGTATATATCTAATCTATAATTTTTCCATCCTACATAATGCAGTAATAACATACTAAATAAAAACAAGTATACTAGAAAAGCAATCGAACTAATTTTTATTAATTACGCTTTGACGGTTATTTTTTTATCAATTTAAAATCGTATGATTTTGATTGAATAAAACACAGTAATACTTGTAAAAAAATAATGTTTCAATCATACAAATATGTTGTACTCATATTGAATGAAATTTACAATAAAGTAAAAATGTGAATAGAAATTAAATAACTTCTTTTTCATTTCTGTTTATAAATAAATAAATATATATATAGCAAATACTTTGAAAATTTTTAATATCAGATTTTAATCAGTTTATTTCAAAGCAAAATATTACAGCGAGTTTTTCTATTGCAAGGTAAACTTTGAGTCGTTTTAATTCAACACATTCTTCATTCAAATAATTTTAATTAACGCGTATATCTTTATTTTTTTCTATCAACTATATTTTAAATCGGTAACAAGTAGTAGATATTAATTTAATATTAAATAAATACTCAAGTTATTTCTTATAAAAAAGTTCCTTACACGAAACTTTTATGAAAAGAAAACATTATATGTTTACAAATCAAAATGCCTTTTGAATAAACTATTTCTTTAATTCCGTCTAGTAAAAATCTTATTCAGATATTACAACACACTTTAATTACATTTTGACTGTTGGAATAAGATATACTTAAAAGATAAACACAAAAAATCTCAGTTAATGCAAACAGTTTTTTTCCTTTCTGTGTTTTAATAATTTTTCAACAGGAAGTAATTAAAATTTTCCAATTATGTTTTATAAAAACTAGCGGTTAAAAGATACTTTTCTTGTAAATTTCATTTTTGTTTTGAGTTTGTTTGAAACGTAAATTTATGTTAATTTAAAAATATAATTTACATCTATAATATTTATGTGTAGATGAAATAGAATAAATTGGCAATTAAAAATTATGATATATCAACAGTTATAAGGATGTTCAAATAAAATGTAACTTAAATTTATATTGATTATCATAATATAGATTTTTGTTACGAGTCAAATTGACTATATTATAAAATTTAAAAACCGAAAACACTACATGGCCTTTAGAACGCTGGAACTTTTAATTTTAGACATATTAATGAACATTTAAATATGTACTTATTGTATTCTTCTGAAACTTCAAGATTATAATGATTATGTATGACCTCATATTCAGCAACGCCTATTTGATAAAAAGAACAAGTAAGCAGATAAAAAAAAAAATCAAAGATAAACAATAATATTTGGGATCATCCAGTATTTTAAAATCCCTGAAATGGTCTTTCGTTGCAGTATAAATATGCGGATACTACACAACATGTCTGTTGATTTTTGTAAGTTCAGAATGTATATTTGTGGTAATATACCGATTCATCGAATGAAAAGTTCACTAATACATATATTTTTTAATTTCGAGAAGATGAAAATTATGATGGGTTTAGTTTCTCGTAAAATTCTACTACAGTGTCAATTTGGAGCTTTTTTTCATTCGCTCTTATACCAAATATAAGAGCGTCAATTGATAAATAATAACTGATAACTGACTCACATAATAACTGATCTTTATTATATTTGACTGATTACATATGCGATTAAATTTTACTTTTAATAATTTGGAACGTTAAAGTTTTATAGAAATAGTATTTTTATAATATTTTATTTTTATTTTTAGCTTAAAATTATATTTGTTTGTAAGTTAGATAGACCAATGAAAGATGCATTTTTAATGCAGTTAATTTTGTAGAGTTTTTTTTAAAACAATGAAACAGTTCTTTCTTAAACGTTTTTATACAGTATTATTTAAATTCCATAATGCGTAATACTTTATTATGTTTTCATTGTTTATGTGTTCAAAACAAATATTTTTATAAGAGGAAAACAAAATAAAAGCAATTGATATATCAAATCGGATATTTAAAATCTATTTTTACCGCATTGTTTCTCCTTTTTTCTTTCTTAGATTTATAAATGAAAGTCATAAAAGCTCATTTAAACAGTAATTATCAAAAGTTTATTGATGATTTTGCTGGCTCTGTATTTTAAATACACTTTATTAAGTTTTTTTCTTACTGTAGTTAGACATTTTTATCTCAGAATATTCGTAAAACTCAACGCATACGGTATTTACTCTTGTATAACGCGAACCCCGTACTTAACGAGAAAAATGGCGATTTTTTTAAATCGCGTATATAAAGCGCACCGTAAATTTAGCATTCAAATGAATAATAACTAAATGAAATTCAATAAAGAAAGTCGAAACAAATATTACATCAGGCAGAAAGCTAGTCGTTGGGGGCCACCGTAATACTTACCCATCATGGATATGTATATGAAAATAAAACATGTGAAAACTATTTATACAATGCATTGCAATTCATAAACGAAATTTATATATTGTAAATATACATAGTAATGCTATATTAAAAAACTGCTGATTACCAATTTCGATAAATTATATAAAACGCCAAACTACTCAAGTAGTACCGAATTGCGTAAAAGAAACATCTTTATAACTCCAAAAATAATAATTCTATTAACTAACAATTAACTGCGTCGAATTAAGAGTCTCATTTCCAATTAAAATATACCTCTGAATTGAAATTTGAATGAAATACAGGATTATGAAAAATCGAGGAATGTGGAAAACATGATTACAAATATCTCGGCAACTAATAATCCGATCGACTTTGTTCTATAGGCAAAATGTGTGTTATTTTATTGCCTTTTACGTCCATTCCTTAGAACAAAAAATTTTTCACAAACCTTTCATCAGAACGAATTTTTCCAGAGTCCGAAAAAATAGTTCCGGATAATCGAGGTCGCTGATATTAAATTAGCTTCGTCCCATTCTTACATACTAACTACATACAAAATTTCAAGTCTCTATCTCAATTTGTTCGGGAGATAGCGCGTTTAGAGACAGACAGACAGACGGACGGCAATTTTTTTTTCTAAAAATAAGTTTTTCGGAATCTTCACTATCTAAAACGTCTAATTCCGTCAAAAAAATTTCGATTTTCAAAACGATTGCAAAACTTAACCTATACTACGAATTATGGGTAAGTAGCAAGGCGAAACTACATTTTTATACTTCGGGTAGGGACTGAATGACGACAGTAAGAATTGCCAATAAGCGTTTAAATAATGTTACTAGCCCTTTTCTATAAAAAAGTACAAGGTGTGAAAAAGAGATGCAGTATTACTTCAGTTATGGAAGATTTTCCGAGTGATTATGTCTTCTTTGATTACATTTCATGATTCATATGTATATCGTGTGATTGCATCCAGCAGTATGAAATTATTCCGTGTATAACGCGCACCTAAGAATTTTGGGATATTTTTTTCAAAAAATTGCACGTTATACGCGAGTAAATACAGTAATTAATAATATATAATTACTCTTTTATATAAATGTACTAAACTTAATAACAAAATTTAAGTATTTACTAAAAGTATTCCTAATTTTACACTTAAACATTTTTTAAAATTAATAAACGATTTTTACTTTAACCATTTATTTTTATAATCTTTATATTTAATTATTAGTATTGTTACTAACACGTGATTAAATAAATATTATACGAAAATACCGAAAAACATTTTCAATTATTACATTTTATACATAATTTAATGTTGCATGGTTTCTTTAAAATTGCTTTTCTAAATTTCTGCATTAATATAATATTTTGTTTATTGGTATGATATAGTTATGTATAAATATAAAACATTTCTTGCCACTACTACAAATCTAAAAATTTCCGTAAACTGAAAAATGGTAAATAATATACACGTGATTTATTCGAAACTAAAAATGTGAAATGCGAGCTATATATGCAGCCGATGCAAGCACTGTGCCACATATGACTGACCTCTACCACTAATCTTTTATAGTATACCTCTTCTTAATAACAGAATTTCTAAAATTTAATAAAACAAATAATACTATTGCAATTTTTTCTTGATATTGAGCCGTTTTTAGTGCTGCGCCTGTATCCCTGCATATTTCTATGATGTAATTCAGCCCTTATTTTAATTATCATCAAAAGAAATTCTTCATTCTTAGATTTAATTTGAAAAGAGCCAATACTATGATTATTTTTATTAAATAATTTCCCTTGGTAAGAAATGCATTTCGAACACTGGTTAATATTTCCCATTGAGTTCTATTTAATTACACTAATGAATTGAAGAAATTGATTTTTAATCATTTAATGGATTGCGGAATTTTGAATTCCTGATTTATAAATTATTGATATAATATTTCCTGGAAGCCCATTTTGAGAATTTTCAGCTTAATTTTAAAATAGAATTCAGAAGGACGTGATTAAAATGATATTGAATTTTAATATTTATAACGCTTAACGGAATCAGCATTCATAATTGAAATTTTAATGGATTGTAATGGAAATGCATCCCAAATTTCTATTTAATATTTCGATATTTTAGTAAAGCAAACATTAGAAAAAGGATTAGTTACATTATTGCTATAATGTGATGCACAATACGCACTTACTGCAAACGTTTATAACCGTGCAGAAGTTATTAAAATATAAACAATACTGTCTATCACATTCTCTTTAATTTTTGTATCTGACATTACTGCTATAATGAGTACTGTCAGCAACATAGTTAAAACTATTTAATTTGAAAACAATTTGCTTATGTATAAAATTATATGTTGGACATTTAATCATTTTTTTAAAAATTGATATAAGGAGTTAAATATTATTACTACATTATGTTACACATTTAATATAAATAAAAACATACATTTAGATGAAATACATTTTGTTCACTTATCATATAAAATCTGAGGAATTTTATTTATTTAAATGTTTTGTTTGAAACGGAATTTTTTTTTCGTTTTATAAATAATGTATGAATTGCCAGCGGAAAAACTATACGATAAAGGAATTATCATAAAATTTTAACATATTTCAGCAGGTTTTTACTAAAAGTGTTGTAACATTATTACTTTTATTTCTATATTTTTGAAGAATAAGGTTCTGTATGAGTAACTCTATAGTAAATATCGTTTATATACACATGGGTTTTTTATTTTTATTATTATTACTTTTTTTAAGATTTTTGTTTACGCAAATATATATAATATAAAATGTACGATTATCATAAGATTGTATTGAGTATGAGTGTTAGTAAACTGAAATTTTTCAAAAATTATTTACATTTTGTTGATAAAATAGGATATATATATGTGACTTTTTAAAGTTAGGAGTCGAAAAATAAGTAAATAAATGTAGAAAATCCTATAAATTACTCATTGTCTGTCCCTCTCTCATGACTACAGTTTAATAAATTAACTTGCAGCAGATTAGTTATTTAATATATAAGTTAATTTATTAAACTGTAATCATGAGAGAGGGAAAGGATCCGTTTACAAACTGTCCTTAACCAAAACATTAAAAAGAATATTCCATCATTATTTCAGCGAACCGTACTCATCGAAGAAAAAGCCAAGAATCTTCCTTCTCACCTCCAGGCTTCCCTTTTTAAATCTAAAAGTAAAGTTCTAGAAAATTATCTACTGTCTTAACTATCATTTTTCCATGTAAACATAACTCATGTCCAGAGTCGAGATTTTTATTCCACAGACGATAAGTTTATTTAAAAAATATATTATTTAACTAATTTATAATTGACTCAAAATTCCGAATATAGTAGACAGACGATATTTTTGCAAACTATTAATTTTAAGAGAAAAACGTAAGAAATGAATTTATTGATGCACAAATATCAAATGTTGAAGGAGGGAAAAAAATAGATAAATCAAAATAATGATAATTTTTCAAAGGTATGGTTTTGGGATAAATTTAATAAGACTTTTTTAAAAAGAGTTGATAAAAACATAGAAAAAATGAGTTTTATTTGGAATATTAAGAAATAAAGTTTAATTAAGGATATTTTTAATTTAGAGCCATCTTTTTATATTTACGCATATTGGAATAGATGTTTTTTAAGGCGAATCAAGAATTTATATCGTCTGCATACAGATTAACAGATTAGATCTGGAAACAAGATTTTAATTTAATAAGTTGAACTAAGTACGGAATATTGTTATAAGGAAATTAATATAGTATAAAGGTTAATTTTTTGCGAAAGAAATAAAAATTTGTAATATATATATTTATAATTTTGAAATTAACGCGAAATTAAAAAATTCTTGATTAACCTTTAGCTTTCGGGACAGTGAAATCTAAAATATCCTTTTACAACGGGAGAACTGACGCGGTTTCATCCCCCTTTCTTAATGACCCTTCACCGCAGGTGACCAGAAAATGCTGCTATCATTTGGAACATGTGTTAATGATTTACACGTTCGTGAGAAAATAAGGGAATTTTCTTCCCTAAGAGAACGTTGTTTCTGTTTACTTGTCGGAATCGAAAGTAATGCTTTAGGTTCGTTGAAAAGATGTAATTTATAATGATAAAAATGATCTTTTTCTGTGAAGTGCGTGTCATTAAATAAAACATATATTAGTAGTAATTGAGCGGTCTTTTTAAAAAATAATTAGAAAACTTGATGGATGTTTATTGAATGTTTTAATAGAATTTGGTTTCTTGAAGGGTATATCTAAAAATGAAGGTTTGTTATAGGCAAAATTACTATAAGTATATATGGTAATACAAAAATACATTATTTTAAAAAGTGCTACATTTTCAAATATTTAAATAACGCATAAGTGATTTCCTTAAGAATCATTGTTAATATTATTTCAACGATTTAAATTAAAACAGAAAAAGAAATTTCACGATAAGAAAAAATTAGAAATTAACATATATAAGGAATCGTTAAACAATATAGTAACAAATAATAAAGAGATATCTAATGTAATTTATGTTTCCTAGTAAGGTCTTCGTTTTTAACTATAACTAAAACGAATATTTACGAATAGTACTACTTTAATTTAATCTGTAAAATAATTAACCGAATATTACTATAAAGAAATATTGGATGAAGTCTAGATATGAAAATTCTGTCAACACAGCAGAGAAGAAGATTTTGGTGTTAAGATTTCTTCAATGGCTTTCAATCCTTCCGCCGTTTGCAGTCTGCTAACTGTTACTTTTAATGCCCAAAATACCAAGTGGTACCAGTAATTTTTTTTTATTACAGTTTGAATTTCATAGTATATGTGAAAAAGAGCTTTTAGTTATTTTCAAATAAATTTGTAAATTTCAGAGTTAATAAATTAATTAAGCATTTTTTGAACATAAATACCTTGCCCCTGAAAGGGTTAAAAATTGATAAATACATACAGTCCTCTTGTATTACTATAAAAAGAGACAATCAAAGCTATCTGGCGCTTCCGTTTGTATTTTCGTGGTTTAAAAAAATAAAGAAATAAAAAAATAATTAAAAAAAATAAATAAATAAAACGGAAAAAAGCGCTTTGTCTAAAGCGCATCCATAAAAAAGCTAACATATTTAAAATCACATCATATTTAAATGAGTCCAATAATAATACACTTGGTTTATCTTAGAATATAAATACTAGAGTAAGATGATTTTTTGAAATTTTGACGTTCTTGCTCTGCCGAGGCTGAGGGAGGGAGAAAGAAAGGGCTTTAAAAGTTATCTCAAAACCTCTCATTGTCATAATGATCAATTTTTGTAAGATATGGAGAATTAGAATATAAACACTGTACTATATATATATTTTTAAATTCAGTCTCCCTTGTTCTTCTGTGTATGTTGGTGGGGGACGGGGAGGTCTTCAAACTTCAAATCTATCACGGCTTTAGAAGATAACATTGTCAGAATGTTTTCGAAGTTTATAAATAACAGATCAGATGAGTTTCTGTTAATTTGCTTATCTCCCGCTTTTCAGAAGGGGTTGTAAGTAAGCTATGATTATCTTCCTCATAAAACTGTACAACGGGACATTATCATTTTATATAAAAATACCCCAAATTTCATAAAAAGCTGAACGTAAAAGCTGAACGAACTGTCTATTTTCCCCTTGTTCTTCTGTGAGGGAAGCGGAGTGTCTAAAATCTCCGAATCTATCACGGTTTTTTTGCACTTAAAAAAAAATGCTATATTTCCCTTATTATACTCTCTATTTATGCAAAAATCAGTAGAAATGTTGTACAATATCCATATATTTCCAATCTGCATCGACAGATCGTTTCGTATAATTTAATGTAAAGAGGATTTCCAAATATTATAGTTTTTCTATGTTTTTTTTTTTTTTTTTTTTTTTTTCCCCTATCGGCTCCCTAAGTTTCCTTCTTATGAAATGGGCATTCATAAATATGAGGTCAAACATCGTCTTTGTCATCCTGGATTTTCAGAAGAATCCTATAAATATGTTTTTATTTTATATTCGATAAAATGTCTATAATTGAAAGTGTCCCGCCATTAATAGCCATATAGTATGTAGTTCTGTAACATTTTACTTTAATCTCTTACATTTAAAAAGCACCCATACAAATTCCTTTTTTCTGCGAATTAAGTGTGGAGCTGGGGAAAAAAGTACGAATTTAAAAGTACATTTTTTTCTCTATACAATGTGTAAAAATTTAAAATGTGCGATACTTAGAAGTGTAAAATTTGCAAAATCGAAAATTGCAACACCGAAATTGCATGGAAAAGCGCTGCGCATTTTAATTTCTTTTCTTTTCTTTTCTTTCATTTTTTTTTTTTTTTTTTTTTTTTTCAATTTCAAGAGAAAATGGAGTGATTCTGTTGCCATAATTACAAAAGTGGTACTAAAAACTATAAAAAAATTAATATCTCAAAAATAAATTGAGATAGAGTTTTCAAACAAATTGCACTTAAAAGTACATTTTTCTTTCTATACAACAGTATAAAAATTTAAAATGTGCGATGGTTAGAAGTGTAAAAATTTGTTGTAGTGAACATTGCAAAACCGAAATTTCATGGGAAAGTGTTGGCATTGGCAAAATTACGTATGCGTTACGCACAGATACGTTTCGCATTTATAATATCGATATATATTTATGAAATTTATGGTATTTTTATTTAGAAACAAAGAGATTGTATTGTATTTTCTATTTTTCCGTAAAGGCAAGACACTGTGAAAGAAGCTGTAAAAGTTAGCTTTTTAAACAAAATTTACAAATGAAGGTAAAAAAAGACATTAATTATTTTAGTTTATATGAAATTCAGACTTTTGAACCATTCTGTGTTAGAGTAACAATCCCACTACCATAGAAATATGATTCTTCAAATTAAACGAGTGTACCGCAGAAATTTTGAAGAAATTCAAAACTCTTTCCAATTTTTTAGATTTTATTATTATTATTAATTATACTTTTTGCTTTTACTTTTAATTTAATTATATTATTATTTATTATATTTTTTAACAATTGTTTCGCCATGAAAGTTTTTAATAATTAAATCATTATTTTTTGTTTTCCCTTGTTTTATTCGAGAATAATAGCTATATAAATAATAATAATTATTACAAACTTTGTGGTTGCAACATTCTAGCAAACAAACAAAAAAAGAAGAAGAAGAAGAAGAAGAAGAAGAAGAAGACAGAGCTACTTTATTTGATCAAAATCGCTAAAAATTAAATATTTTAAATGAGTTTATTTATTTTAATTTATTTATTTGTATTGTTATTAAATTTCTAAAAAAAGCCCTGCAGCAATTTTCATGAAATTTAAATTCAGTCCTTGACCAATTGCAGAGAATAATCTTTCAATGAAACAAAAAAAAAAAAAAAAGGCACATGAATCAGTCGAATAGTTTCGAAGTAATTGATAAGCGTACAAAACGATAACAACAACAAAAAAGTGCTAAATTGAGAACTTCTTCTTTTTCTTTTTGGAGTCGGATGAAAAATAACTAAGAAATTATTAATGCAATCTTTATTATGGTTTGCATAAATAAAAATTATTTCATTTGAATTTGACGGTGAATAAGTTATTTAGGAATAATAAATAATTCTAGAATTCGACAATATTCTGAAGCAGATAATGTATAATTCCATTCTCATTTATGCAAAAGGTATAGTTGCGCATGACTTTTTAGTAGGCTGTGACCATAGGAATCTAGGAAAAAAAGTGACCGGAAAAAAAGTTATCGGAAAAAAATGACATAAACTACAAAAGCGGAAAAAAGTGACACGGAAAAAAGTGACGCGGAAAAAAGGTGACAAGGAAAAAAAGTGAAAAAGAATTGATTTTGGGGATTTATTATTGATTTTGGGGATTCATTGCTTAAGTATGAAAGGAGGATAGGGGAGGGGGCTCATAGTTTAGGTAAATGGGTTTTTCATGCTGAATTAACTGTTTTGGTTCAATTTTTGGATATACGTTCATCCTGAAAAGACGCTTGCCTGATCAGTTTTGGGAAGGTACGATTACTCCCCCCCCCATCCGTCCTGAATTAGATGAATGGGTTTTTATGCAGAATTGTCCAACGTGACTCAAATTTGCATATAGATTCTTTTCGATAAGGCTTATATATTGTATATAATGCCTGAAGAGATTTAGGAGTTCTAATGATTAAGTATAGACAGGAACGGGGGATAACCTTTCTAAAATTAAATTAATAACTTTTTACGCATAATTATCCGATTTGCTTAGAATTTTGGACATAGGTTCATTATGATAAGACGTATTTCTGATTAGTTATGGGGTTCTTCTGCTTATTATAAAGGGGGGAGAGCAATTATATCCCCCTTAAACTAGAAAAATAGGTTTTTATGCAGAATTATCCCATGTATTTCAAATTTTAAATATAGGTTATTTCTGATAAGGTGGATCTCTGAATAGTTTTAAGGATTTAATATCTAAGTATAGAAGGGGAATAGAATATAACCCACCTTAAATTAAATTACATTTTACGCAGAATTATCAGATTTGCTTAAAATTTTGGATTATAGAACCATTATGTTAAGGCGTATCCCTGATTACATATGGGGTTATTTTGCCAATTAAAAATTGTGGCGGGTGATTACTCCCCCCCCCTTAAATTAGCTAAATTGTTTTTTATGCTCACTTATCCGATATATTTCATATTTTGGATATATGTTCTTTCTCACAAAGTGAATCCCGGAATAATTTTAAAGGTTTAATGACTAAGTAAACACTGGGGGAACGGATGATCCCCCCCTTAAATTAATAAATGGCTTTTTACGCAGAATTATCTGATTTGATTCAAATTTTGATTGGGCGTTCATTATGATAAGGCGAAGTCCTGATTAATTGTGGGTTATACCCCGTTCATCGCTCTATACTTAGCCATTAAACCCTTAAAACTGTTCAGGGATTCACTTTATCAGGAAGAACCTATATCCAAAATTTGAAATACGTTGAATAGTTGTGAAAGAAAGAAAACAATTTATTTTATTTAAAGAGTGGAGGATTAATCGCCCGCTTCCCCTATTTAATTATCAAAAGAACCCCATAATTAATCTGAGATTCGCCTTCTTACAATGAATATACATCCAAAATTTGAAGAAAATCGGATGATTCTGCGTAAAAAGCCATTTATTTAATTTAAGGGGGTTTATCCGTTCCCTCTCTATACATAGCCATTAAACCCATAAAACTATTCAGGAATTCACTTTATGAGAAAGATCCTATATCCGAAATTTGAAGTACATCGGATAAGTGTGCATAATTTTTTTAAATCTAATTTAAGGTGGGTATAGTAATCACCCGCTCTCCTTTTTAATTACCAATAGAACCCCATAACTAATCAGAAATATGTCTTATCATAATGAACCCATGTCCAAAATTCAAAGCAAATCAGATAATTCTGCATAAAAAGCCATTTATTTAATTTAAGAGGGGTTTTCTCCATCTCCCCTCTGTACTTAGCCATTAAATCCTTAAAACTCTTCCGGAATTCACCTTACCAGAAAGAACCTATATTTAAAATTGAAATACATGGGATAATTCTGCATAAAAACATATTTATCTAGTTTGAGGGGGAGAATTGCTCGTCCCTCCCTTTATAAGCAGAAGAACCCATAACTAATCTAAGATACGTCTTGTCATAATGAACTTATGTCCAAAATTTTAAGCAAATCGGATAATTATGCGTAAAAAGCCATTAATTTAATTTAAGAAAGGTTATCCCCCGTTCCCCCTCTATACTTAACCCTTAAACTCCTAGAATCTCTTCACGCATTTTATACTATACATAAGCCTTATGGAAAAGATCCTATATGCAAATTTGACACACGTTGGATAATTCTGCGTAAAAACCCATTCATCTAATTCAGGACGGATGGGGGTTGGGTTAATCGTCCCTTCCCAAAACTAATCAGGAAAGCGTCTTTTCAGGATGAACGTATATCCAAAAATTGAACCAAAACAGTTAATTCAGCATGAAAAACCCATTTACCTAAATTATGAGCCCCCCCCCTCGAAGCCCCTTTCATACTTAACCAATGAATCCCCAAAATCAATAATAAATCCCCAAAATCAATAATAAATCCCCAAAATCAATTCCTTGTCACTTTTTTTTTTGCTTTTGTAGTTTATGTCACTTTTTTCCGATAACTTATTTTCCGGTCACTTTTTTTCCGTTTACTGACCATAGAATCAAGCTGGTTTCTAATGTGAAACTTTCTGAATAATTCTTAACGTGTCGGCATAAAATTGGCAGACCTGGCAGGATGGAATTTTGTAAGAATTAGGAATCGAATTCAGTTTTTCCATTTTGTTTTTGTTATAAATAAATTACTTATTGACATTACCGCAACAAAAATACAACCAGCAAATTTCCACCTTTCCCTAAATTTCGCGCTCGGAAATTTTGGTCAAAACGCCAACTTTAACATTATTTTCTGAAATGTTTTTGTCTTTATTAAATAAATTGAAAACGCCATTCTATTATATAATTTATATTAAGAATTTCACGTCTCGTTCATATGTTTCATATGTTAACAATTTCGTATGTTTTTGAATAATAAAAACGAATTCAGAAATGCCTCAAAAACTAACTCCTTTGGGCTTGAGAACAATCATAAGTTCCGTAAATATAATAATAAGTATAAACATTTGATTTTTTTTTCAATTCAGTGTGTAAAATTACGCACGTAATTTCTAATATTTAGTGCATTAGTAAGAAAAAATAATAATGCTTCATTTTACATTTTAAGAGCAAAAGTGTAGTCAAAATTAGCAACACTAAATCTCTAAAACTACTTGCTGAATATAATCTATTCATTATTATGTCTCACAAGCAAGAACTATCTAAGAATCTTGCAGCAACTGGGGTAGAAACAGCTTTACGTCGTCTGCGTAAACAATGTTTATTTTTTTGCCAAGTTCTTTTCCCGGCATTTCCCTAGGATAATTAACATCCTCCCTAAAGAATTTCCCTTGCTCGATACTCAGTCGGACCCCTATTGAGCGAAAGGACCTTAATGATTTCTTCTTCCGCCTGTTGGAGGGGTGGAAGTTTTCGGGATAACGATAATCCCAACCCCGTATTCTTCAACATTTATTTTCTTGGGACTACGGTAATCCCCCCGGAAGCTAAAGGTTAAAGTAATCTGAATATTTTATATCTGTAAATATAAAAAAAAATCTGTTACGTTTCACCTTTACATTTCTATAAACTTGAGAAATCTATATATATTGTATATATAGTATTTAGTATTTTGCTGTTTGATAAAAAGAAAAATATATATATTTATGCACTAAAAATCTCGAATCGTGAAGTGATTCGTTTACTAAGTTTACGTTTTATGAAATCTCAAGCTTTGAACGTATAATGGTGATTACTTTTATAATCTCGTTTTAAAATAAATAAAAACTTAAATATATTTATTTATTAAACATAAATAAATAATAATTATAATACTAACTTTCATTTCTGTTTCCTTCTGGAACAATTTAGTAAATAATATGCATTTTTTAAAACCGACAAAAATGTCAGCATTATACTTTATGTAACATACAGTTCACAAGATATTAGCTATTTTATACTAGCCGTGTCGCCTTTTTACACTTTAGAAACTATGGTTTTTCATACATGCCACGTTTTAAATCAATTTTTCGGTAAGTACATTATTTACAAAATAACGCAATGCATGAGTAACGTTCGAATGCGAAGCCGCGCTGGTAAGTTTTCTTTTTATATGAAGCTAAACGCTAAAACTGATTTATCTGTTTAATAATTTTTAAAAAAGTGGAGAATAATTTTTACTATCCAAATGTACTAATATTTTATTTATGATAATTTTTCTTTAAAAAAAATCTAGACTTTACCATACTTTTCCCATTAGTTAGTGATTATAATTTGAATATTCACTTAAATGGATGTGCTGCAGCGAAATTAAATATCTCAATTTATTAATTTCATTAAAAATCAGATTTTGATCCCTGTTCGTTCAAAAAAAACTATTATTAGTAAAAATATATGTACGTAATTCATTTTGCTCAAATTTCAGAAGGAATAGAATCAAAATAAGAATAAGATACTGGATGGCAGAATAACATCTAGAAATTAAAAAGAAATTAAAAAGAATAATTGTATATAAATGTACTTTTTTTGTATTGAACATCTGTTTAGTGTGCTATAAACATATATCTTCTTATTCACCTCATAAGTTTGTCTGAAATTTGTCTATGTTACAGGTCAAACCCGATTTTAGGCTAAACTAGATTGGCCTAGGCCAAACTAGTCTATCCTATCGCCCATCGGTTAAACTAGTTTTTCCTAGGCCAAACCGGTTTATCCTAACGCCCATCGGATAAACTAATTTTTCCTAGGCCAAACTAGTCTATCCTAAGGCCCATAGGACAAACTAGTTCTTCCTAGGCCAAACTAGTTTGGCCTAACTCTTATAGGATAAACTAGTTTAGCCTACTGTTTATTGGTCTGAACTAGTTTATCCTAGGCCGATCTAATTTATCCTAGGCCAATTTAATTTGGCTTAATTTTATTTGATTCAATGACCGCCTCAGCGCCAAAATTCTAGTTTGTCCTAGGCTGATCTAGTTTATCCTAGGCCAGTGTAATTTTACGTGTTTTTAGCTCATGGGCGTCAAAGCCAAAAAAAAATGGGTTCACAGGTTCTGTATGTATGTATGTACGTATGTACGTACGTATGTACGTACGTATGTACATAACGCGATATCTCTTCATAGAAATAATGTAATTTGACATGTTTTATCTCGTCAGCTACCCAAGACTGAGAACTAATGTGCCCGTGGGTTCTGTATCTATGTAGGTACGTAAGTACGTAACGCAATAATTTTTGATAGAAATACTCGATTTGCATCAAACTTTAAATATAGGTTTATTCTTATGAGGAGCTTTTCTGATTAATTTTGGGAGGACATTGGAGAAGAATAAGGGGGGAAGGGACGAGAGGCTGATTCGCCCCTTCCCTTAATTCAAATAAATGGATTTCTATGGATTATTAGCATATTTTATTCAAATTTTAGATATAGGAGTATTCTGTTGAAGCGCCTTCATTAGTTGTGGGTGTCAATTGTTTAAGTATAAAGGGAGGGGAGAATAGGGGTAACGCCCCATAATTTAGGTAAATGCTTTTTTCACGCAGAATTTACTGATTTACTTCAAATTTTAGAATTAGATTCATTCTGGTAAGGCGTTTCCTAAATTGGTTTTGGGGATTAATTGAATAAGAACAAGGGGAAGAACGGGGGAATCCCGCCTAATTTTGTTAAATGGGTTTTTCATGCAGAATTATACGATTTCCTGCAAATCTTAAATTTGTTCATTCTGATAAAGCGTTTCACTAATTAATTTTGGTGGTTCTTTGGTTTTTGGTCTGAACCAGCAATTTATTTCCTTCCTTAAAATACATAAATTTGTTATAATACAGAATTATCCAATTTGCTTAAAATTTTGGACATGAATTCATTTGATCAGGTGCTTCTTTAATTAATTTGGGTCTTTTCTTATGGTTATGTATAATGGGTTAGTGTACGATTTATCGCCTTCCTTAAATTAGATAAATGGGTTTTTATGCAGTATTATCCGATTTGCCGTAAATGTTTAATATAGCTTACAGTTTTTTAAAAAAGGCGAATCCCTGAATTGTTTTGAAGTTTTAATGATTAAGTATAAAGGGAGGAATGTGGGATTACCCTCTCTAAATCAGATGAATGGTTTTTTTGAGCAGAATTATCTGATTTGTTTCAAATTTTGGATAATTGTTTAATTTTATAAAGCGTATCTGTGATTAGTTTTGGGGGTTCAATGGTTAAATATAAGTGGGGGAAATGGGAAAAAGTAATCCAACTTACTTTATTTTTCGAGGGTGTTATTCTATAAAAAATAAGGCTGAAATAAACAATGACTGTAAACAGCCTGTGAATGCAAAGCCATCAGTTTAATTGGGCAATATTCTTTTTAATATTGTTCCCGACTACTGCTCCATTGCTAACTTTGTGGAAAGTGGTTTTGTCATCACCATTATAATGTATTTTATTCAATGCGTTGTAGAATACTGTTAGAGGTTTGCACGGGCCAGAATTTCGAGTTCTAGGTCCCGCCTTTCCCGAAGGAAAGTTATTTTGCCGTGACCCTGTATAAAAATTAAAAGTTCAGCCCGAGCCCTGCCTCTACAAAAATATGTGAAAAAAGACTCAGTCCCACTCAACCTGGCCCTACTCAAGTTCTGCCAAAAATTCAGATTTTACTTAACATACAATTAGGATTCCTTTAAAAAATACTGCTTACATACATATTGGATAAATTTACAATGTATTTTTAAATTACGAGGTGTTCACAGAATGAAAAATACACAATATATTATTGATTATTTAATTTCATAGACCTTTAAATATTGAAATGGGGATTCATTAAATAATTAACGTAGTTTAGAACAAAAGAAGAAAAGGAGAGTTATAAACATCATAACTAAACTGTTCAGTGAAAAGTAAATTTGTGAATATGTTTCTCTGTGTCATTCCATAAGACTTTTCTCAAATCCAAAAGAGCTACATCCTAACATATTTAAGAATTAATTCATTTTCGGAAAGGCATAAGATTAACAGGCATTCTCACTCAGAAAATATGTAATCGAATGGCGTTAACCATTTTTTCCATAAAAGCGATGTACCTTTGAGAAAATACTATTAATGCTACGTTTTAAATCGAATTTTCCGTTACGACTTCACGGAAAAGAAAAACTTGACGCCGTGACAAGAATAGCTTATATGTCGACAAGAAATTAATTAAAGAAAATGGAAAACGCTGTTCGATTTCAAATTATGTTCACCTCCAATCTGGCTCGAATAATAATAATAATAAATAATAATAATAATAATAATAATAATAAATGCAAGCCTGATCTCAGTTGGCACGAGTCTGCAGGAAAAAACCCCATGTAAAATACATTATGTCTTTAGGGTGGACATGTGAAATTCCTGCATTGATGTTATAAGCAATTACTCTTGACACACATTAATACTTATTCCAGTGAAACACATGTTTTTTACCGGTCAAACTCGATTTCGAGCCAAATTAGATTACCCTAGGCAAACTATTTTATCCTAACACCAATTATATAAACTAGATTTCCTACGCCAAACTTGTTTATCTATATGCCCGTAGGAAAAATTAGTTTTTACTAAGTAAAAGGGAAATTCGTCATTTTCCCTTCATACTTTACCATTAAACCCTCAAAACTATTCAGGGAATTGCCTTAACAGAGAGAACCTATAAGCAAAATTTGAAGCAAATCCGTAATTTCTGCGTTAAAAACCATTTATCTAAATTATGGGGGGTACCTATATTGCCCTTTCTTTAACACTTTAACAATAAACATCAACAACTAATCCCGGAGGCGCCTTGTCAGAATAGTTCTATATCTAACATTTTAAATAAAAACTGATAATTCTGCATGATAAATGCATTTCTCTAAATTAACGGTGGGGGATTAGACTTCCGTTCGCTCCCTTTATTCTTATTCAGTGATTTTCCAAAACTAATCAGAAAAGTATCTTATCAGAAGGAACCTACATCCAAAATTTGAAGCTATCGGATATTTATATCAAGAGTTATAGCGTTACGTACATACGTACATACATACATACAGAACCTGTGAGCCCTTTATTTCGCTGGCTTTGACGACCGTGAGCTAAAAACACGAATAATTACATTGGCCTAGGACAAACTAGAATGTTGGCGCTGAGGCAGTCATTGAATTCAATAAAATCACGCCAAATGGAATTGGCCTAGGATAAACTAGATCGGCCTAGGATAAACTAGTTCGGACGAATAAACAGTAGGCTGAGCTAGTTTATCCTATAAGAGTTAGAGCAAACTAGTTTGGCCTAGGAAAAACTAGTTTGTCCTATGGGTCTTAGGATAGACTAGTTTGGCCTAGGAAAAACTAGTCTATCCGGTGAGCGTTAGGATAAACCGGTTTGGCCTAGGAAAAACTAGTTTATCCGATGGGCGTTAGGATAGACTAGTTTGGCCTAAAATCGGGTTTGGCCTGTAACATCTATAAAAATAGTCCACGGATATTTATTGTCCAAGAGTATTTGTAATTTGTTCAGCGATATAATCTATACATTTTTATGTATATATTTTTTAGAAATATCTCATTTCCATGCTTATATGTATATACAAAATTTAGATGGAGAATATAATCTAAAAATATAAATGAAAATATAAAAATATACATGAAATTTATAAAGTTAATATATTGTTTTGATGAAATATGTATGCAATATGAAAGTTCTATTAATTTTTATTATTATTCGTTAAATTAGTATATTTTACCGGTCCGGTATCTAAAAAATGAAACGCCCAAAAAACAGAATGTTTTTGTAGCTGATGTTTTTTTCTTTTTACGAAATTGCAATAACTTTCCTTAAAAACTTGATTTAAAAATTATTATACGTTGAACTAATAAATAAAAAAATATTAATACACGTTTATTTAGCTTGGCACTGTAGACACATTAGCTCATTACACATATCGATATCAAAATAACTGCTAAACACTGTGTAATTAAAATATTTCCTTTTGCGGCCTGCTTATATAATTACCCTTTTGTAACACAATTAATTTTAAATACACATTATTTTCCCACTGAAATCTATCAACAATTTAAATTATATGCTTGCAGAAAATACGTTAGCAACGTTTAAGAGTTTACTTAACCTAATTTTCTAAATGCTCAAAGTAACAGCGCATAATAAATCTCCAACTAATTGGTTTGATGCTTCCAACAAATTAAGTAATAAAGTCTGATAAATCTTTTTATTAAGCTAAAGTGGTTGCGATGATACGAAGCAGTTAATGCAGCTTGACACAGTCAATTTATGAGTGACACAAGTAAAATATATTGTTCTATTAAATGCTGATTATACATAAATTTTTCATACATGCAGAATAACTAATATAAATAGTTCTAAAATAAAAGTTATTCCATAGTTCCATAGTTCCAAAATAAAAGTTAAACATTAAACAATGTTTTAACAATTGAACAATCTTTTCTCATAAATTTGGTCATTTATATTTCAACATATCCAATTCACTTACTTTAAAAAAAGTTTTATATTTAAATATCGAAACATAAAAAAAATACTTTTTGATGTAATATGCTTACAAATATAAAACGGAAGCATGGCATAGAGAATACTTTTATCCAAGATAAGAATAAATTATATCATAATATATGTAGTTGCGTATTTACACGAGATAAATGATTGAGAAAGATGTTTCGTATGCATACATATAAGGCAAGAATATCTCTCAGTTAAAATATAATAAACGGTTATTTCTAAGTTCACTTGATTATTTAGATAAAGTAAAGGTATAGTATGAATTTGAAAGGTATAGTTCAAATTCGTATGATACCTTTACCAATCAGTTAGATTGTGTTAAAATAATAGTAAAGATATAGTACTTATTAGGAGACTCTGCGTCTTGCGAGCTACGCCCACCAACAGCGACTATCTTCTGTAATCGTGTTTTTCTACTTTTTCTTTTAAACGGATAATTTTTCGGTTATCATGGCTTCATGAATCGCAGTCGTAACATATGATGACTGTTTTCGGGATTGATAAGTAACTTCAACTACACATGCTTGCATAAAATCGTTTTGTTAAAAATGTTGATATCTTTACAGACTTTTATAAACTTTGTTGTGGTTAAAGTTCTTCCTTTTATTTCGAGAATAAAAAACTCCCTCTGCTTTAAAATACGTTCCATAACCCGTATTGGAAAATACTGTGTTTTCAAATTTTTAAACTTACCTTTTACATTTTGGTCGACTTTTAGATATAGTCTCTACGTGAAATCTATTCTTTATTTTATTTTATTTTATTACACCATCATGCTTATTTCCCAATGTATACTGTTTTCTTTTAATAATAATAATGTCCAAGTTTTAAAAAACGTATTTATGGAAAAGTAATTAGCACAAAGTAAAAGAGAGCCTTTTGCGCATATATTTTAACTGTATTTATCCTGAATCAAGTAAAGTAATGTATAAAAAAAAAATCTAGTTGCACTACTTTTGCAAGCATGCAGAGTAACATAAACATTCTCGAGAAAGTCATCTTAAATGTAAAGCTTTTAGATATTACACACTTTTCATAATAAAATTCATTTATCATGTTATAATTTATTTATTTTTGTCTCTTTTAAGAGTCACGAACATACATATTATTGGATCGAAAATGGTTTGGAAGTATTATAATTGAAATTTTTTAAATATTATTATTAATAGCTATTTAATTATTATAAATTAAAAAGCTCAAATTAAAAGTTTTCCGTGCGTAATAATTTAATTTTCTTAATTATTTTAAATATCACGACAGCTAATATTTGGAAATATTGCTTATGACATAATAAGCAAATTTATATGTGTTGCGCGTGTAATAATTTTATTATTTTGTAGTTTTCTGAAAAAGAAATGCTTACGTATAAATATATTGACCCGATTTGTCTTACATTCTGCTTTTAACACGTAGTCATTTTATTCATATTTTACTATTTTGTGGGCTTTTTTAATAATTTCAATATTTTTTATCGTAATTTGGAGATGACGACAGAAATAAATCTCATTTTCATTTAAATCGATAATATATCCATACAAACACGTGAAGCAATAAAAATAAGTAAAAGGTACTGACAGAAGGAAAAAATAACGGAACAATAATTAAAATTAATATAAATAAAATTATTTACAGTAAATAAATTTACAATTGCGTGTCGAACGTAATGAAAGATTATACCAATTAATATCGAAATAGGCATCAATATTTTAGATTCTCCAATATTTTTCACCATTATTTTTTTATAACTAACAAAATAATTTCGCATCCTTCACTTACATGCACTTTTATTTAAAAAAATGAATAAAAATGAACCAGTTTCCTCCGGCTCTGAATAGCGCCTAGCCTTATAAATTAAAAGCAGTAAGAAATTATTGGAATGGGCAATGTCAATGTTTTTAATTACCTCAAACAAGTAGATTCACATTACCCGTGACGTAGAAATTCACAGTTCTCAGATGGTTGTGTCAAGTGATCTATGTATGACCAGGGGGCAATTGTAAATGCCTCTATACGGGAGAAAATTGTGAATGGTAAAATTTTGCTTAAAGTTTCGATATTAACAGCCATAATTTATTTTTCATTATACAGGGTGTATGCTGTAGATCTGTATTTTTAAGTATATTTACCAGGTTCTTTTTAAAAATGCATTCGCTAAAGTTGTAGGCTGTGATCAATAAAATAAACGCCTTTTGAGAACTTTGTTTATTGAAGTAGAGTTATAAAAATTAAATCATTTTTTACAGAAAAGGTTAGGGATGGTGCTGTAAGCATTTTTAAGAGAACTTCTTTACATGTCTGAGTCCGTGAAGCGAGACCGAGGCAATTGATTCCTCACTGAAAAATTCACACATTGGCATCACAAAATTGGCGACATTAAGCATATGAAAAATGACTGATATCATCTACGCAAAATTGTCTGTTACGCTGAAACAATAAAAGGATTTTGAATTTAATAGCAGGGCAACCAGAAAACAGCAGTCCTAAAAAATACGCCAAAAAGGAATCCGACTGCCAATTCGTACGTTAGGAGAATATTTGGGGAAAATGTTCTCAAAAGACATAACAACCATTATGTACATAAAAAGACTCATATGCAACGAATAAGTTATACTTAAAATTACGCAGAGAGGAAAATGAAATTTCACTGACCGCAAACACATTCGAACTTTATTCTTTTTTTATTTGTTTCCAGCAAGGGTGAAATACGCATCTTAATGAATTCTCTTTATCTGACAGCCGTTTTTCAGTAATAATGCAGATGCTAGATGTTTTTCTTTCTTTCCTTTTGAACGGAAAGTTATTGTGGGATCGAAAATAAGCGTTAAGGTAAAATAGCTATATAATTAAAGATTAGTTTTAAATGTAATTTAGAAAAATGTAAAATTTAAGAATACTATATGTGATTCTACATCACAGGGTGGTCATGAAAAAACTTTGCCGATATAAGGAGCTCTAGTGGCCAGTCCGCTCAACCGATCGAGGTGAAATTTCAGGTATAGCTATTCAGAGATATGAGCTCGAGATTCTGTGAACGCCAACAAAATGGCGCTCACGGTTACGGTTATAGTTACAGAAACTCGAAAATTTCCTATGACAACACCCATTATTTTTCATCGCAAAATGCTCAGCGCATGCGAAAACCATAAAGAGCGTTGGAGCCGTACGTGTTTCGCAAGAAACGGACATGTTATGCACGCACAAAAAAACTGTTCTGTGAATCCTATCCCCCATAGAAAAAACTTGATTGGGGCGCAAGGGGGAAATTTGCATATGATACAGAGTCAGTACACTAATCTCTGATTACAATACAGATCGGAGAAATTTAAACTTTTATTTTGATTACACATTTTCCACATGGGTGCCATCACCATTAATTGCCTGTGATGGCATCTACAAGGCATATTAAATTTTTGTACTGAAGGAAAATTATATTTTCAAAGTGACCAAATTATATAAATAAATTTTCCAGATAAAGCCTTATTCTTGTCTGTATCTATATGAAGTTATACTTTGACTTCAACACTTATTCTTCTTGAGAGAATTTATATGAGACTAGCTGATCCGCCCAGTTTTGCCCGAGAGCATGCATGTTTTCAAACAAATTGTGAATTTGTAAAATCTCCATTTATACTAAAATTAAAAAAAATAACACTTAATAATAATAATAATAATAATAATAATAATAATAATAATAATAATAATAATAATAATAATAATAATAATAATAATTAATGCAGTAAAACCCCCATAATTCGGATTAATTGGGACCAGACCCAATTCGGATTATCAAAAATCCGGATTATCCGGAGTTTTAGAAAAAAAAATGAAATAAAATTAAACATACATACAGAAAATCACCTTTATGTTAAACTTATTGAATATTTACAGACAGAAAATGTTTACTTTGTAAGAAAAAAGCCGAAAAGATTTGAGAAAAAGGTTTTTTTATTCAGAATACGACGATGAAACAAATTAGTGTTATAGAAATCAGCCAAAAAGTTCCTCAAACTTGGGGAAAAAATGACCAAATCGATCCGGATTATCCGGAGATACGGTTTATTGGGGTCCGAATTAGCGTGGTTCTACTGTAATAATAATAATAATAATGAATAAATTTTAAATATTAACCTGTTAGTTGTGTATAAAGGTTAATTGTACTGGATAAGAAAAATCGCGCAATATAGGTTATGTCTTACAATAAATTCACAAAAAATATTAATCAATAAAATTCCTTATTCAAAGTTTATTTACGTAACGACAATATTTAAAGTTTCTGGAAACGATATCTTTATGCACTTTCATTTGAACGCAATGATATTTTTTAACATTATATGCAGGGTGTTGCCAAATTCTATTTACATATTTAGAAGCTTAATATTAGGCATGGAAAAGAATAAAATTGGCAATAGAACATGGGATAACACACAAGGTATTTTTCGCTCAGATAACCTTATTGGCCATAACAATTGGTCTGTCATTCAGACAGCTCGGCAGAATAAGCCGCAGATAATGGAACTCCACAGAACGATGGATACGTAGATATACGGTCTGGGCAATTTTTCGCTCAGTTGGAAATATTCAGTAGTTCAATTCAACTTTATCAATCAGTTAGATTGTGTTAAATTAATAGTACACAATGTATAGTTGGAGATAATTGCTAAAATGAAGTTCTAGACTATAAGTGACACAAAAAGTACAAATAAGAAGTTGAAAAATATTTATTTGTCGTATAGAAGGATTGGAATGAAATCACTTTCAACCATAAAGTATACGGTGAAACATACCTATAAAAATTATGTCACATAGAGGCCGGAGAGTACAGCCGACGCATATTGACGAAGGATTTCCGAAAGCGTTCAAGCATAACTGGTGTGCTATCCTGGCGAATACTTCGAATGCTGAATAAGTGATGTGAATCCAATTTGCAAAAATCCTCTAAAAATATAATATTGTGATAAGGAAGTTTCAGTTACTTTTGCTTACAAAAATAAAAATCGTCTCTTTATGCTGCAATGTGACCTGCAGTCGATTTTTTTTCCAGAAAAAATATAAAAATTTGTATTTTTTAAAACCAATTATAGTTTCTGCAGGATGAAATTTTTAGCTTTGCACAGATAAGTTTTGTCAACCGATGTATCTAAAGTTGCGTCCTATGAAAACGAAGAAATATGAGAAAGAAAAAGAAGCACTACGAAATTAAAACCAACTTTTAAATGAAAGTATAAGTGTTAACATAGGTGTTTTATCAAACTGATTGCGGCTGTAATAGGTCGACGCATGTTATTCCAAAATATGTCTTCTGTATTTTATTATACTAAACAGTTTGGCAGTTCAAGTTAACAATTTAATGAAAAAAAAATCTATATGCTTTAATTTTTATTATTCTTTTCAGTGTATACATTATAAGAAATTTCAAATATACAGAATATTAAAACTTTATGGAAACCAGTCTCAGCAGACTAAAGTCTTTAAATTTTAGCTGTAACCGAAATCATAATTTACGTATCTTGCAAATTTTAACATTGATATACGTAATGAATTTAAGTTAAAAAGGAACATATTTTTTAAAGTTTAATAATATTTTCTTCATTCTTATTTACAATTATTTTTATGCTTCTAAATTCTAAAGTGAGTAAATATTTATGCTTTATTTACTGTTAAGACAGTATTATTTATTAAAAATAAAGCTTTTAGACTTTTTTTCATAACGGTTTGAAAAGAAATATGTAAACGTACTCTGAATATAAAATTGAACAAACAATGGTAAACACTATAAAATATTAATTTAAGTCTGTTTTAAAAAACGAGAAATGTTTCGTAAGTAAAATGTTTCGTAAGATCCGATGTGTACTTTTTATCGTATTTGTTTCTGTATACCTTCGAATTTCTAAAATCACAAAAATAAGACTTTTTTAATGCATTTCTTAAAAATATTGACTCTCATAGCATTGAAATATAAAAGTAGAATTGCATTTTAATGTATTTCGTTTTACAAATATTTACTGAAGTATATACGCTAGTAGATTATTATATGCATCCAAAGCAAATAAAACCTCCTGGGTACACATATAAAAACATTCCTCTAGTGTTTTGCAATGTATATTTACAATTAAGAGTGAGTTTCTTATAATCGTAAAGTACACTGGTGTCCAAAAGTTAAGCATAATTGGTAATTAAGTAAGTAATGAAAGAAATATAAATCGAAATGTGGTGAAACTCCAGGTGTATAAACAAAATAGTACGCGTCATATATTCTCGCAAAGAGTTTTCCCCGAAATCGAACAGGGGACCGTCAACAAATTGAAAAAGAACGAAGATCTTTTGGATAACCCTGTCAAAAATAATGTAGCAAAAGCGTTCAAACTGCAGATTATGATTAAGTGGATTATTGTAATGTACTGTGTTTATTTTTATAAGGATAGCATGTATACTCGTAGAGAAATTAAGGTTTTTATAAAAACAGGACTAAGTTTTTTGCTAATAATTTGCAGAGTTCTTAATATAAAATAATGTTCTTTTCTGAAAATATGACAAACATCATTGTACACAATACCCTGTCATCAGAATTTAAAAATAATAAAAATTTTATGAAAAATGAGTAGGTTTAGTAAATAATTTTTTATTGCGCATGCGTCAACGATATCAAAACTTCATTTGCATATTGTGTTAGCTAAATGTATAGAGCAACTTCTGTAAAAGTTTAAACTAGTTGGATGTGTCAATCCCAAAACTTTCTTCTATCTCATAAGTACATTTTAATATTTAAAAAAAAAAAAAAACGTGGTGACCCCAAAGTTACCACTATTGAATTTCCTCGAACATTTGACCTAGCCTAATGAGATTCTGGTATCCGAAAAGCCTAAAACGCAAAATTTAATTAATATTCTGAGAAAATGAGCTTAGTAGTGTCTCATGTTGGGTAATTTATACTAAAACCTAATAAGCATCTATTTATGTCAGGATCTAACAGAATCTGAAATTTGATGGAATTTCATCCATTAGTTCTTGAGCTATAGTTATAACAAAAAAATTGCAAAACGTAGCACAGCAACACCATATCTTGCACAATTTATGACAAAACGTAAAAAAGCGTCTAATTATGTTATGGTGTAAAAGAATCTGAAGTTTGATGAAATTCTGTGCATTAGTTCTTAAGATATAGCTAGTTTTTTTTATGTAAAATATAGCACAGCAGCACCATCAGTTGAAGGATTTATAACAAAACGTAATCATCGTGTAATTATGTTATATGTCATTTTGTAACAAAATCTGAAGTTTGATGAAATTTTGTGCTTTGGTTGTTGAGATATAGCTATCGGAAAAATCGTGCAAAATGCAGCATAGCTGCACCACCTGTTGCAAGGTTAATACCAAAATGTAATAAGCGTCTAATTATGTTATATATTCTAGTGTAACAGAATCTAAAATTTCATGAAGTTCTCTGCATTAGTTCTTGAGATACAGCTATCGCAAAAATCGTGCAAAATGTAGCATAGCAGCGCCACCTATAGGGTAGTTCGCACCAAAACCTTATCAGCGGCTATGTATCTCAAGGTATCGCGGAATCTGAAGTTTGGTTAAATTAAGTGCATTAGTTCTTGAGATATAGATATCATGAAAATCATGAAAAACGTGGCATAGCAGCGCCACCTGCTGGCCAATTTACACCAAAACTTAATCAGCGTCTATGTATATCAAGGGGTCACAGAATCTGAAGTTTGGTGAAATTCTGTGCATTAGTTCTTGAGATATAGCAATCTTCAAAATCATGAAAAACGTAGTATAGCAGCGCCACCTGCAGGCCAATTTTCACCAAAAACCAATAGGCACTAATTCATATCAAGGTCTAACTGAATATAAAATTTTATTAAATTTAGAGCATTAGTTTTTGAGATAGAGCGCCCACAATTTTTTTGTCACATACAGACAGACAGACACACAGACAGACAGACAGACAGACGGACAGACTCACAGACAGACATTTTCTAAAAATAGTCAAAACGTGTTCAGGACCTTCTAAAACGTATAAATCCGTCGAAAACCGGAAGTCGAAAATTTTCATGAATCCAATACTTTCTTCTTGTAAAGATTGAAGAAAGTAAAAACATAGCTTAAAATTTCTGAAAATGATCGTCTATAAAATCAACTCAAAATCCGTTATTCCTAAAAGGAAGCAAAACAATCAGGGGTTTTATCCAAACATAGTTGTACGTGCAATATTGTGTAGGCACTAAACAATGGAATATGGACACAGCCCCTCATCTTTTTGCTTCATTTAGGGAATAAAGGATTTTGATTTCATTCTATAAACGATAATTTTCAGAATTTTGAAGCTATGTTTTTGAGACTTTCACAAACATTGCTCTATACATTTAACTAACATAATATGCAAATGAAATTTTGATATCGTTGACGCATGCGCAATGAAAAATTATTTACTAAACCTACTCATTTTTCATACAATTTTTATTTTTTTTTAAATTCTGGTGACAGGGTACTGTGTACAATGATGTTTGTCATATTTTCAGAAAAGAACATCATTTTATATTAAGAACTCGGCAAATTATAAGCAAAAAACTTAGGACTGTTTTTATAAAAACCTTAATTTCTCTACGAGTATACATGCTATCCTTATAAAAATAAACACAGTACATTACAATAAGCCACTTAATCATAATGTGCAGTTTGAACGGTTTTGCTACATTAGTTTTGACAGGGTTATCCAAAAGATCTTCGTTCTTTTTCAATTTGTTGACGGTCCCCTGTTCGTTTTCGGGGAAAACTCTTCGGGAAAATATATGATAAACTATTTTGTTTACACACCTGGAGTTTCACCACATTTCGATTTATATTTCTTTCATTACTGACTTAATTACCAATTATGCTTAACTTTTGGACACCAGTGTAGATTGCATTTTCTGTTAAAGTACTTAATCGCTTTTCATTTTGCATTTAGCAAATTCTGCAATTTTTATTCTTTCTTCAATTTTAATGCTTTAAAACAATTATTATGTTGAATAATAATAATAATAATAATAATAATAATAATAAAGCGTTTTAAACATCATCATCTCATTTATAAAAATTCGTAGAGATACACAATTTTTTCTTGTAAGCTCATCATATTTTTGAAGGATTTAGAAGTATTACGAATTTCATGTGTGGATATGCATATAACATGTAAACGATAAATTAAATTTTCTGATAGTCCTGCTCTTACTAGTAATAAATGAATGTCTGATAAGTATAGTTATTTCTTTCAATGTTTACCTCACATTTAGATTTACAAATCGAAATTTAGAATTTTTTTTAAATTATAGTTGTTTGCAATGCGATACATTATAATCACGGTAAAAGTTCTTGGACTATCCTTAAATTTAAAAATAAGTAAATAAAATATGACATTAAAAATATAGAAATATTTCCCTATGAGATTTACATTTACGATGCTTTGATAACATATAGAATAATAATTTAAAGAATTTTGCAACAACTTTAGAAATCTGCTATAAAAATTCAATTTATAAATATTTTTAGTAAAATTTTTCTTTTTTTTTGCTTTTATGGCGGCCAATTACCCACACTTGGGATATGGGCCCTAATAGGGTTGCTCTTCGTGGTGGGTCTTTGTAATGGAACCTAATCATTTGTAATGGAACCTAATAATGTATTTGCGCAAGGAAATCCAAAGTTTAAAGAAAAAAAACACGGAAAACTCCGATTGGTTAGGTCGGCCGGTTAACCCAGCATCATCTGTCAACCAATTTTAGAGGCAGAACCACTGGTAAAGGCCTATTTATGAGAATTTGGTCGAGTTGGCTAGCATCGTTTGAGTATAGGCTTCATATATGTTTACATATACTTTTTCACACACACACACACACACACACATATATATATATATATATATATATATATATATATATATACTAATAAAATCCGTGCGCCTCTGTGTGTCTGTCTGTCTGAAGCCGACTACAGTTTGCAACGCGGGCAAGTTAGAAGTCGCGAGAGGTGTCTTTCGATTCGAAAAATTCCGGGAAAGTCATTTCGGACATTTTCGAGATCGTGAGATCAAAATTAAAAATGTTATGAATTAAAACCCCCTCGGGAATGGCCTCTCGCCTTACACTGCTCCATCTTGCGGTGAATGACTAGAACCTTTCCCCTTTCGCTAAGAGCGCAAAAAGAACCAGCGGAAAACCTCCTTTTCTCCCCGCGCTAAGTGCGCTTTCTTTCGCATCAATTTGTTTGATTTGCCGTCGATTATTTACCGTAGTTTTCGCTAAAATATTGAACTTAGAAATAAAATAGGAATTTTTTGAACGTTTTTTCTTAAATTATCATGCAGACAGAAATAAAAACTGATTACGTATTCAGAATCTGCGTATAAGTCTGCTTCTCATGAACCAAAAAATACAAAAAATGTCTTATGGGCGCATAGCGTCAACCGTGCAAAACCAAATATTTTTAACAGACGATGGGCACGAAACGTCCACAATCTTTTTTTTTCAAATGCGCGTAGCGCCCACCGTGCGAAATCTCATATTTTTAATGGGATAATGGGCGAATAACAACCATAGCTCTTTAATTTACTTTTTTTTGTGCTTGAGGATTCGAACACCAAGACTTGCTTTTTAAATGAATTTTTTTGCATATTATATACTGCTTAATATCGAGGTTCATTTGGAAAAAAATGGCCGAGCTAGCGGGCGTAGCTCGCTAGTATATATATATATATATATATATATATATAAGCAGTTCATTAAATATATTCCCCTATAATAAAATTGTATTTTAGTATAATTAGATTCGATTAATTTTATTATTATTAGTATTATTAGATAATAAATGTTTCAACGAACATATAAATTATGCAGATAAATATATTTTATCTGATATTATTATTCCTATAGGTAAGATAAAATTAACGTAAACAAATAAATAAAGTTTCGTTAATATAATTCTATGATTAAAAAATACTATACGAGAATTGAGTAACAAATAATTAGATCTACGTAAAAAATAACTTGTAACTTATGTATTGTACTTGTAAGTTATGTATTTGAAACTGTATTCACATTATGAATGATTTCTATGTCAGATATGAAATGCATTGTAGAAAACATTTTTAAAAGGTAATAAAGTAATGTATGCGTAAAGACCAACTTTTTCTTTCAGTATAAATGAACGGATAAATTCAAATCTATATTAACATTGTGTATTTCACGCTGCTAAAAATGTTTTAATTCGATTTTTAAAAAACCCATAAATACATTGTAATGAAACTATCCATAAATTTTAAATGCTGCAGCAGGATTCGCAGGAATAAACTTTATATGAAAGCACATTGTTGTTCTACCATAGGTATATAATTCTTTATAAAAACTTGTTTTTCCCAATCAAGAATAAATAAACATTTATATCACTGTAAAAGACATTGTATAAGTTTTCTGTTATCATTCGTGATGGTTTTTTTTAATCCTCCACAATCTCAAATACCTATGCTATAAACAAATCAAAAAATAATTCTAAAAATGGTCATAAAAAATCTTAAGAATGTACCAAGCATAAAAGAATATTTTGAAATAGAGAAAATTATAAATATCGGCAAAAATAATCAAAACCAAATAAAATAATCTCAAATTCTTTCTGTACCGTGATTTAAATAACAAAATATTTTCTTGCGAAATACTTTATTTAAAATTCGTACAATCTTTTTTTTTTTTCATTAATTAACTTTATTTGTTTTTGGTTTAAAGCAGTTTTTTTCATTATGTAAACATAGTATATGTAAATTATGTAATGGATTAAAAAGAAATACGCGTGTCTTAACAGCATTTCTATCCTTTGTAATAAAATGAATTAGTTCTTATAATGAGCTTCCTAAGAAGTTCATAATATAAATTTTCTTTTTCCCAATGATTTTTTTTAAACGTAAAGTTTAATTATACAAAAATGTAATTTATAAAGTTAATTTAAAAACGGCAGTCGATATTTTTTCTACACTTCATCTGTGTTAGCAATTTAGGATTTTGGAAAAAAAAATATATGATATATATATATATATATATATATATATATTAGGGTGGATCGAAAAATCGAAATTCGTATAATCGAATCGGCGCGGGGTGCAAAAGTTGCCTTTTATGCATACTAATTCACATATGTTTTTTCATTGAAATCCATTCATATCTTCCGGTGCCCCAAACGCCTCAAAAATAGTTAAAAATTGAAATTTTTATAAATATTATATATATTTTTTTGCTTCTTAATATTTTTAAATTTATTTTTGGCGTGGATTGCGAAAGTTGCCTTATATATATATATTAGTTCAATCTTTTTTTTATATATAAATCCATCCATATCTTCCAGTACTCCCAAGCGCCCCCAAAATGGTAAAAAAATTAAAATTTTTTATAAAAATTTATAATTTTTGTTTTTTTAATTTCTTTTAAATTATTTTATCAGCGGGATAAAAAAGATGCATTTTATAGTATATTAGCATGCATCCAAATAATTTTCGATTTTGATAATTTCTTCCAATGCCCCAAAACTTTTAATTATTTGCCAAAAATCGAGTTTCATGCAAATTTTGAGATAAAAAATACAAATAAAATTAACAGTTAAAGAATAATTTATCTAACGTAAAAGGTAGATCGAGAGGATGAGAAATCGTTTATCGTATTTTATTAAATGTATAAAATAAACTTTTTATACTTTATTATTTGGAAGACAAGATAAATAGAAAAGTTCTCAGCAATGACCAGCAATATTTATGTGATATTTGCATAGCAATATCACGTGGTGAATGTGGTTCCGATCTGGCATTAATGAAACCTGGTCCAGTTTATCACTCAAGATGGCTAACAACTACGTGTAGAATTTAAAGGTTATAAGTGGCTACAGAAAATCCTTCTGATAATCTCATTACTCTTACAAAATATATTATGAAGGTATATGCACCCGTATGGTTTCATGTCAAAACAAAGCCACTCAAAACTGAAGGAGCGCGTCATATTTGGAAACTTAGCACATATTCTAGATATTTGAAACCCAATTTAAGAAAGATCGTAGATGCTGTTATTCAACAAAATAGTTTTTTTTTTTTTTTTTTTTTTTTTTTTTTTTTTTTTTTTTTTTGCCACCCTGAAAATTTGCTATTGTCAATGCTCACAGATAACAGAGAGCATATCAGATCTTTAGCAATGCGAAAGCTAATTTATGCTAGAAATAAAAAGAGAAAATCACCAGAAGTGAGAATTTTCAAAGTACCCCAAATAAACTTCAAAGCAAAGGATTATTTTGAATTTATTGACTGGCAACCAGTTGGACGTTTTGAACCACCTCTTTTGATGAATGTGCCTTGCAAAGAAATTGAGAATATGATAAAAGTTGTAAAAACGAATGAATGGACAAAATATCCATGCCATACCCAAGCGGTTGAAAGATGCGTTCGACTAGTGTCTGAGGCATCAGAAACTGTACCTGGGCAAGAAAAGAGACAGGGTTTTATATTGAATAAAATAAAATCAAGAAGCCATATAAAACACTTTGATACCAAAAAAGATTACAAACTTTAAAAATATGTAAATTTCCAAATTGAAGGATGTAAAACTTTTCTCTACGTAAGTTCGATTTTTGTAATTTTTATGATTTAATGCTTTGATTTTTAAATTTATATGTCACTTATTATTGCAAAATTAATGTTATTTATAACCTTATACGTTATTAATTAAACTTTTTTAAAAAATTGTAAGTATTTTTCATAAATTATAATTTTTAATACATTTTTGTAAAAATTTCAGTTTTTAATTATAATTGGTGCATCAAAGATGTGAATGGATTTTGATTAAAAAAGTATATGGGAACTGCAGAGTTATGTAGTATTGTAATAACAACTTTCCAAGCCAGTGCCAAATGAATTTCAAAAAGTAAAATAAAATAAAACAAAAAATATTTTTTTCAAGAAAATTTCAATTTTAAACAATTTTTGGGGCGCTTGGGGCAACAGAAGATATGGATGAATTTTATTTTTAAAAAATATGTAAGCTAAGATAGATAAAAGATATCTTTTGCACCCCTCGCCAAAAGTAATTAAGAAAAAATAAATAAACAAAAAAATATAAAGAAATCATAAAAAACTCAATTTTTAATTATTTTTGGGGCGCTTGGGGCACCGGAAGATATTAATGGATTTTAATAAAAAAAACCTGTAAACTAGTATGCATAAAAGGCAACTTTTGCACGCCGCGCCGATAGTGATTTCTAAAAAAATATTGTTTCCTATACTTTTCGATCCACCCTAATATATATATACATATACAGGGTGATTCTAAATTTTTTTACAATAAAACAGAGGTGATAGTACACATCAAGACAAACAATATTAAAAAGGAGACAAAGGGTCCCAAACGTTTTCCAAAGGCGATAGCCTTCATTAAAGTTTAGGGGCAAAATTTCAAATAAACATAAAAAACGGAAAATAGGTCAACTGATTTGCGTGTTTCATCAAAATTATTCTTTATGTCGGAATTTTCTTGATTTTAAATTATAAAGATGGATTTCAAAAATGCCGATAGAAAGCGCGTGACTTTGGATTAACGAACAACTATTTTTTGCCGATATTTTTTGCATCTCATTAAATGTTTTCTTAAGCTTAGATTTAAACTTAAATTTTGAGCTCAAAATCTGAAAGCTAGGAGTGGTTAAGTAGCACAAACCGAGATGTATTCAGAAGGTCCAAATTTGAAATGATTATAAAAAACGGAAAAAATTGGTCGATTGATTTGCGGTTTTCACTAAAACCACTCTTTATGTAGGTATTTTCGTGAAAATAAATTATAAAGATAAATTTCAAAAAATGCCGATAGAGGGCGTTTTAGACTTTGGGAAGTAGACAAACTGACGTTGGAAAGTAGAGAAACTGAACTGTGTTCAAAGGGTTCAAATTTCAAATGATTATAAAAAAGCGGAAAAATTGGTCGATTCGTTTGCGGTTTTCGCTAAAACTAATTTTTAATCAGCATTTTCTTGAAAATAAATTTTAAAGATAAATTTCATAAAATGCCGATAGAGGGCGCATTAGACATTGGAGTAGCGTACAACTATTTTAACTGTTATTTTTTTTAATCTCATAAAATGCTTTCAAATGCATAGACTTAAATTTTGGGTTCAAATTCTGAATCGTTAGGAGTGTTTGAATAGCGACAAATTGAATTGTGTTCGAGGAGAGCGGACGGTTAAATTTCAACTCCTGAACACACTTCAGTATGCGCTTGTTAACCCCTCCCAGCGATTCAGAATTTGAGCTCAAAATTTAAGTTTAAATCTAAGCTTCCGAAAAACATTTAATAAGCTTTTGTAAGCATTTAATTAGAACCAAAAAATAATGGTTAAAATTAATTGTTGGTTACTCTGAAGTTTAAAACGCCCTCTAACGGAATTTTTTGAAATTTATCTTTAAAATTTATTTTTAAGAAGATACTGACTTAAAGAAAAGTTTTATTTTAAACCGCAAACGAATCGACCAAATTTTCCGTTTTCTATAATTATTTTAAATTTGTACCTCCACCCCTTAAAAACAGTTCAGTTTGTGCTATTTAACCACTCCCTACTATTCAGATTTTGAGCTCAAAATTTAATTTAAGTCTAAGCTTCCAAAAACATTTAATGAGATGCAAAAAATAGTTGTTTGTTACTCCAACGTCTAACGCGCTCTCTATCGATATTTTTTGAAATTTATCTTTATTATTTATTTTTTAGAAAATACCAAAATAAAGAATAGTTTTAGTGAAAACAGCTAATAAATGAACCATTTTTTTCCGTTTTTTATAACCATTTGAAATTGAACCCTCTGAACACAGTTCTATTTGTGCTACTTAACCACTCCCCACTTTTTAGGTTTTGAGCTCAAAATTTTTGTTTGAGTATAAGCTTACAAAAACATTTAATGAAATGCAAAAAATATCGTAAAAAAAATAGTTGTTCGTTATTCCAAAGTCTAAAGCGCCCTCTATCGGCATTTTTTGAAATTTATATTTATAATTTAATTTCAAGAAAATGCCGACATAAAGAATTATTTTAGTGAAAACCGCAAATCAATCGACCGATTTTTCCGTTTTTTTTATGTTTATTTGAAATTTTGGTCCTTGAACTTTAATGGCGGCTATCTCCTTTGGAAAACGTTTGGGACCCTTGGTCTCCTATTTAATATTGTTTGTCTTGATGTGTACTATCACCCATCTTTTATTGTAAAAAAAATTAGAATCACCCTGTATATATATATATATATATATATATATATATATATATATATATACATATGTAACCTTTTATAAGATTTTTGTAATTATTATTATTATGAATATTATTATTATTATTAATATAATAATTGTAGATAATCAATAAAATAATTATAATTCATTATTGAAAATTATTTTAATTATTCTTTATGTTGAACGGGTGTTTTCAAATAAAGGGTATAGCCGGATTTTTTAGTAAAATATGCCCTGCAGTCAACCACACGGATTCCTATTTGTGGACATTAATACCCGTTTTGAAAAATGACACATTGTTGCCGAAACTACTTGATGGATTTCAACGAAAAAAAAGGAATGTATATTATTATACGTATAATAGATAATTTTTTCATAATGTTTTTAACAAAAGTCCAAGATCTATATTTTTTTCTGCTTTTTAATTGAACATTTTAATTAAAAATGTGTTGAAAAATGACAGTGACCACCTTATTTTTTTTTCATGAAACACTATGAGATATTATGTATATACACTATCAATTTAGAAGAAACCCGATTGTACCCTTTCATTCCAAAGTTTTTTGTATTAAAAGGTATAAGATTTAAAATTGTACGGTATTTAGGAGTAAACGATTTTTTAAATTTAAAACGATAATGACCATCGTTGTTACTTTTTTAAGTTTCAGAATATCTTGTCACGATTTCAGCCTTACACTGTAAAATATTGGGTAACATTACTCCATATAAGCTGGTAGCAGCAAAGCTGCTACCAGTCTTATGGTGCGATTTTTTTCACTTATATAATGGTGTAATTTAAACAAATGTCACTGGTGTAACATTACATATTAGTGTAATGTTTCACAGGATATCTTGGTTTATCGTTATTCTACTATACACTTGGTTGTAACTTGGCTCTCACCAAGTTTATGGAGTAACGTTACACAAATGTTTTACAGTACGACAGACAAATCCCCAGTGAATTGTCACTAATATGGAACTGTTAAGAAAACACTTAATATTCTCTCAAAAACAATCCCTATAAAATATAAGTTAACTAACTACGTTCATCTAACTAAAAAGTACGTATATTAATAGTAATTATGTCAAGAATTTTTTTTTACCATTACATTGTTTTAATTATTTTAATTTTAATTTTAATTTTAATTTATTGAATTATTTATTAAAAGAAAATAATTCATCGTATCGATAAGATTTTTTCTTTAAATCAATCGCTAACTTTAATTTAGGTATGCAATCAAGGTGAAATATTAATAAATTTTCCAGTTCAAATTCTTATAATTAAGAAATAAAAAATCATTTATAATTGCTTCATGTTTACACAATGATAAAATTATTTTTCTTTAGTTTCATCAAATTAAAAATACATTTAAAGCTAAATATAAATATAAGAATCATCATTCTATAACAATCATTATATAATAATCATTCTTACATATACATAGTACAGATTATTTACTTAACACTATTTCCAATAAATAACATGTGTTCTGCTTTTCTGCGATTAGTGCAAAATTAAACACAATCCTTTTTATATAGTTAATTTTTATGAAAACCATACATTTTTTAAACATCATTTATATAACACCACTCCATGATATTCAATTTCATGGAGATCTTTTTTTCACTTATACGATGTTATAACTTAAACATATATTACTGACGTAACATAACAATGTTACACTGGTTATGTCGGTTAAAGTACACCATAAAATTGGAGGCAGCTAGACTGCCACCTATGTTATGGAGTATCATTACTCAAATGTTTTACAGTACACCCAAACTTCTTCCGTATGAATGCCGATCGTAAGTTAGAATATTGTTAAATATAGTCTATATCTAAAGAACAAAAAGTAATTTATTTAAATGGGTTATTGCATTTTATACATTATTTTGACATTAGTGTGGTAGATTGCCACAAAATGAATAAAAGAACCATAAACAATAATGAATACATAATTGCAATTCATACATAGTCTGTTCATTTCTTGTATTTCAAGAATATAAATTTCCGTAATAATGTTACGAATGTATGTTTAATAAATGTCTGTCATTATTCCATTGAAAATATTTCCGATAAAAAGAATTATTAACCATTATTGAGTCTCTCAAGGACCAATCTATTATTCCAGAATCGAGATCTTTTAAACCAATTGTACAATATTATTAGACTTCATATAATGCAATGCTTTGTACAAAAACACTGTATATTGTCAAAAATAAAACTGATGTAACAATATATATTTTTTTATTTCACTGGATTTAAATCTTATTTAGCTTATTTTATTTTAACTGTACATGTTCATACGTTTCATTTTATAAATGTTTTATTTGACTGAAAGAGGTTTTTATGGAAGACATTATGGGAGATTGGCTGAAGCAGTTTCTACTTCTCTGATGTAAATCCTTGATCGGACTTTTTTGTCACATGCTAAATTTACAGCAGTTATTTTTAAAACATATTGAACATAAAAAAGGGAAGTTTAATATTTTCTATGAAATACTAAAAAATACCCTGCGTTAACATTTTCAGACACCAGAGTTTATTTGTGAACATTCTAAAATTTTCAGTTATGGATTTATAATAATAAACTGACAACTAAGGAAGGTGATCAGCAAAATAAAATAAATTTTATTTTTTATACATATAATATGATAAATACCTGGAAATTTAAAAAGTACATTTTATTTATAAATTTCTTAGGATTCCTTTTATTTTATTTTAAATTTTATCATTGCAAAAACATTGCAAAACATAAAATAAATAAATAGTTTAATATATATATATTTATTAATATTAATCGATTCTTCAATCAATTTTCAGAAGTGAAATTGCGCTTGAAAATCTAGAATATTTAATATTTGAATTTTCGCTTGCTAACTAAACGTAGAACCAACTCAGTGAAAAATATCCAAGACGTGGATCGAACCCTGAACTCTTGGAAAACTCTCAAAGCCATTTACAATTTGAGAATTTACCATTTCTCCCTTAATATGACGGTTGTATCATGTGCTGCGAATTGCAACCTAACCAACATATGAAGTGAGAAATGCTAAGCTGGGCGTACGTAGCTAAGCGTCTTCGTAGCTCAAATGGTAGAGAACTTGGAACGCTATTCCAAGGGATCCTGGTTCGATCCCCACCTTGGACATTTTTCACTAAGTTGGTTCTACGCTTAGTTAACAATGTGAAATTAACACCTTAAATATTTCACTACTAACGTGCTCAAAAAATGCTGTTTTCGCGCAGAGTAAAATTGTTTACTATTTAATATTTGTACATATCATACTTTGCTTTTGCAAGCCATTTTTTATAGCACGTAGCTCACTAAGACAGCGCTATAAGAAACAAATTGCTATTTAGTTTAGTTCTGGTTTCTATATGAAGAAACATTCACACCAATTCACTTTTTTAATATAATTTATATATGTGAAATAATTGTAATGATGTGTTTCCTATAGATTCATCGGTTCTGAAGAGTTTAATGGGTTTCTGTCAATTTTTTTTTTTTTTTTTTTTTTTTTACAATATAATATTTTACCCTGAACAATTTAGGTAACATCGGTATTTTTGAAATGCCAATTACTAATCTTGATGTCTCACCTAGAGATTTAATATTAAAATTGTCTTTATGTTCTAAATATATAAAATATGCAATGTATTATTTTAAATCTAACACAATTACACAAAAGAATATAAAAAACAAACATTTATTTCTCAAATCAAATATATATATACATTAAAGATTTTATTTTCCGGAAAAGTAAAAAAAAATCATGAGAGGCCTACTGCCACAGTAGATGACTTCCATTTTAGAAAATAAATAAGAAAATATTTTTAGAAGACATATAAAATCTGATTTCATGTATTTTATATTACAGGAGGAACCCAGAAGCCAAGGGGTACAAGTGACAAAATTTAGATTTCGAGTAAATTGAGTTCAAAGTTAAACATCAAATGTAATTCAACGAATTGAGATATGAAATTTTTGCTTACTTCTGAGTGATCTTTGAACTCTTATTTCAATAAATGTTTAAAAAAAGTGGAATGCAATTTTTCTTTTTATTTATAATTAAGCAATGTTTATCGTCATTCGGCACTTGTACCCCTTGGCTTCCAAGCAGTGAAAGGCCAAATAAGTAAAAGGACAAAATTTGTTTTAATATAAATTCTAAAAAAGGAAAAATTATTAAATGAACAAATGAATGACCCTGAAATTTTTGGGAATCATTCATGTTTACCTTAACACAAATGTATTGCAAATGACGTTTTTAACACGATTAGTTTATTTACAGGGACAATAAAAAATTTTCCATTACATTACGATTTATGGGGAAAATCATTTTGAATGATTTTCAAAGATGTTCTACCTTGTCATATATTAAAATTTATATTCATTTACGAATTCCACTAAAATAAACACTCTATAAAATCTGAGGTGAAATGAATAGTTATTATTTATTTACAGGACCATACAAAAGATTTACATTACCTAATAATAAAGAGGGAATTGTTTACGACTTATTTTAATTATATTACAAATTTCATGTATAATAAAATTCATATACATCGCTGAGGCTTAATATAAGTTATTTCACGCACAATACGAAGTACACAGAATTTACAGGGACACAAAAAAGATTTCAAATAGTACATTTTATCAGAAGTACTGTATATATTATCAATGGTGATTGATGGATGGACGAAATGCCATTTAAATTATGAATTGAACTTTTAAGTTTCACTAAATTTTTACATGTTGTATGATTTGTATAAATGTTATAATTCATATACAAGGTTACACAAAAATACTCGTAAAGGTTATACAGTATGAGCGTACTTTACTTAAAGATTGATTTTTAATAAGACATGTATTTCTATGCTGAACTGCATTCAGTTTACTAAGAAATGCTTGTAAAATATAGATAAAATGATATACAGAATCACGCACAAAATTTTATGCATGGTCATCGATGGATGATAATTTCTGAAAATGTGATTTCAGTAGTCTTAAGTGTGTTTTAGTTTGAAGTAAATTTCAGCTAAATACTGGCATATAATAAAGGTTCATGATAAACTACAGAATGAACAGAAGTATACAAGTATGCTTCCATCTATTAGAATAAACTGCTGAAAGAGAAATTTCAAACTATTATGTGTTTTCTTGCTAAAATAATTTTTCCCGTTATACAGTATACATCAACCGACTGATATAACATAGGGCTGCTCAAAAGCATCAGAATACATATTTGGTAATGGATAGTAACACTTCATTACCCTAAATAGCAAAAATATTTAAAGATTATTTTTTTGTTATGGGGGTGTTGAAAAGTGTTTCATAATCTATGCTTAACGCATGGTTTTTCTTACTTGATAACAGTTAAAATGCATGTATTTAATGCATAAAAAAGCAAATTGCTTTGTATGTCGTCGGTCGCGCTTCTGCTATATAGACGTTAACGAACACAACTGTACTTATACCCCTTGGCCTCCACACGTTTCACAGTTTTGGGAAAGAAGTTAAGTAACTGACCCCTATAACTCAGTACATAATGAAAAAATCACTCTTAACTCTTTACCTACAAATAAATATACATATTTCCAGATAGCCTGTGCACTTAACTCAATTTTGTCACTTATACCCCTTAGCTTCTGGGCTCCTCATATGTAATCTGTTGACGAAATTGGTTTGCTGTGGAATTGGATAAAAAATTAAGGATTAACAATATGGGTTAAGTATTTTCAAAATTGACTATCGAATATTTTTTTTCAAAACGGATATGGTCTTTTATGGCTGTGAACCTCTTATATATTCGTCGATCAACACAATAAATGACATGAAATGTTATTAAACGGATTAATACATACTTTGCAAATAAAATGTTCGACATCTATTTTTTTAGTCGAGCATTTAATTGGACCATTCTATGTGATAAAATATCATAACACACAATTGTTAAATTTCATTTCGTAATTCATGTCTTGTCTTTATATTCATACGGCTGTGTATAAAGTAAAATTTTAAATAATGTAAAGAGCCTAGTTTGTTTCTTAGGAAATTTGAACATGAAGAATTTCTCTCCAGATAGTTTCAAGACGTGATTCTTTTATATTTTTTCGTCAGTTTTTCTAAAACAATCTTTCTTTTTTCTTTTTAAATAAAAGATAAAAATGTAGTTCCATATTTACAAGACAAACATGTTGTTTTTGAAATTGGAGAACGAAAAGTGTTTGTTACAAACTGTAACTGAAGTATAAAGAAAAAAAAATGAAAAATAAAACACAACACCTTGTTTTTTCGAAATTTTAAAGAAAAATAATTGCATATCAAAATATACTATATTTTAGAACATAACACGATTCGTATAAATGAAATTAATTGCTTTTTTGTGTATCTAAAAAATATGAATACGAATGCTTTTTTAACCCATCGCATTTAATTAATCTTTTAAAACAAATCTAAATTATAATGATTTGTAAATGATTTTTAAATGTTAGTGCATTATTAAATTTACATAACGACGTTGTACACATAATTTAGACAATAATTCTAATGCAAGGTATGTCCTCTGCAGTTTGGCGAGGAGTCAGAAAAGAACACAGTAAAAAAGGGAAAATACCAGTATTATCTTATAGAAAACATTTCAAATAACATAAAATGCTAAATAATGCGGATTTCTCATTAAAAAAAATACCTTTTTTCCAACTGATCTACACTGTTAAAAATCTGCTGCATTTTGCTGCAACGCACTCCCCTGCTTGTATAGAAAACGGTTACTTGGCCGTGAAATGGAGCTTTCTCATTGGTTGGAATAGATATATTATATACAAGCGGTGGAGTGCGTTGCAGCAAAATGCAGCAGATTTTTAACAGTGTATCACCTCTCTGCTTCTGTAAAAAATAAAACACTATTGGATTACTATGTAAATAAATTTATTTTAAAATTTTATTTATTGCTTACTCGCATTAAAGCATCTTTAATTCAATGTTAAACTGAAATACATAATTGAAAGCATTAATTTATTTAAATTATTTCAAACAAAATGTTTAGAACCATGTACTTTGGATAAGTAAGCTCTTAAGTTTTACATGAATCTGCAGTTATAAATTCCTGATACATATTTTAATACGTATTATTTTACATACTTGGATTTTATCAGATATTTAAATTAAAAAATAATAAAAAAAAAAAAATCCTCAATAAAAGCAAAGCAAACTTGGTAAAATAATTATTGAGGCACTCATGTACAAAAAAAAAATTCTCAGACTTTTTGTACGATTTTTCACCGAATGTTTCAAATAAAACAAACATTGAGAAAAATAGTTTTTGATTATTTTAAACAGCCTAAATATCAGAAAGCAAATGTGTATTCTTTCTATATTATGTTACATAAATTTCTGACATTTCGGTATAAAATAAATAATATTTCAATCTTGAATTGCATGTTTGTTTTTGCAGGAAAAAACTTTCAATCCAAAAGAAAAAAAAATTGTTTTGAATTCTAAAAAAACACGAGTTGCTGTCTATCATCAGAGAATGCTTGATGAAAACGACATAATGCCCGAAACATGCGCGTTTGATTTAAAGATTAAAGTTCACATCTGCTTTTAAAAATGAAGCAAAAGTGGGGGAAAAGTCCGCATAAGAAATATGACATCTGAGGCAAATCAAAATAGAATTTCTCATCATGTAATGAAATGAAGGTGCAAACAATAATGAGGAGTTTAATTTACAGGATATTTGGTAAAGCATCTTCGGAGTTTGTTCAGTGAGACAAAAATAGTTTAATCTATTTATTTATATGTCTATCTCTATATATATGTGTGTGTGAACTTTATTCAGAAAGGTTAGGTGGAACATTTTAATTTTGAAATTATTGTCAGACTGCTAATGTATTCGACTACAAGGGTGATTCATAAATATTTACACTAATTGTATTGAATAACTGTAATGCCATGGTTGATAAGGGATATAAGTCTGATGCTATAGACGCTTATATACCAAATTTCATAACCGTAGCTGCTACATTAGCATATGCTTAAAGAAAGCTGGGTGGTAGAGAAAGGGTGGTTTGGATCTTATTCGGAGAGATTTACGACGGAGGCTGAGACGTGGCTATTGTCGTTTGGACTCGGGATAGTAATAATAATATAACCATGTCTCATTCACTGAACATAATCTAAAACAGCCTTTCTCCCCTAGAATCCACCGTGACTATCGTCATATAAAAAAACTGTAAAATTCTGAAATATATATGTATGGATTTTTTAACACATTTACTTAGCAACCCTTTTTTAAATTGTGCATTCCAAAATGAAGAATGTAAGGAAGCAGAATCTGAGACATAATTAAATATATTTTTCTACGTTGTGTATGATAAAATATTACCGATGTTCTGTATCTTTCGTAAAAATTATTCAGATTTAATATAAAACATTAAAAAAAAGATATGAAAAACTTTATAGGATAAAAAACGTAACTTGTATGATATATTTTAATAAATATGTAAATAATATTTCAAAAGCTTGCAAATAAATTAAATTTGATTCTCACCTAGAATAAATTTTCGTTTCGGGAATTCCCAGCTTTTTACAGCTTTAGTGTGAATTTTGAAACATATGACTTTATGAAACATATTTTTAAATATCAGATTGACACTGCCTGCAGCAAGAATATTCTAAATCCAACATAAAAACTTTAAAGATATAAAAAATATGTGCATCCAAAAATGTTTTTGGAATTCTGAAAGAAATATAATGTGCATTCTGCAAAAGAGTAGGGGAAGCTGGGGCTCACTGATACAGCTTTTTTCATAAGAGTTTTTTGCCGTCCAGAAAGCAGAAATTTCAATTTATTTTTCCATGGTGTGTCCGCAAAACTTGTGTAGTGTATTATAAAAATGCACAATCGTTCTTTTATATATTATTTTTGCATGTAAATTTCAAAAAATAAAAAAAGTCATTTGTATCAATGTTGTGCCCCATCCCCGGGGCAGAATGATACACGTTATGATGCACTTTGATACGCCTGGGAAAAATGGAAACAAAATAACACCAGCGTATATTTTTCATATAAAAATAGTTAGCAAACCATTTTATATTTATTTATAGAAATTCAAATCACCCACAATAATTTATTTCAAAGTAATCTTAAAGCAATCAAATTAAAGGAATAATGGCTTGATGTTCTGGCTGTTCCTTGTCTAATTGTTCTCTGTTGTAACTTTGTCATATCTGGACTTCAACCCCAGCATTATCTTTTTCTAGGAAATATGAAAAAAATACCAAGTCTTCCGTTTATAAATTGGTTTATAAACAGAAAATAAAGGATAACTATTCAAAAATTCTGTTTATAATTCAATTACCCTTTACTGTAATGCAGCGTGTTTCTCTTATTTAACATTTCTCATCTTGAAAATACTTTTTACTCTGAAAAATTGATATAAATTCGAGATTGTCTTTATAGGCTGCCGCTCTTTTCTTTTGTTAGTCCTATTAGGGTTTATATGTTGGGTAAATTCGTTCGCCTTCTATTTGCAAATATACTAGAAAATGTTCTCATATAAAAAAATAGAGCTATTTCACTTCAATAAAAACTAATATCAGAAATTTTTGTCAAAAAATGGCTGGATTAACACTAGAATTACGGCGAAGGGTCATTTTGACTCCTTCCGAATGAAAATACTTCGATCCAAACAAGAAATAATTTTATAAAATAAGTTAAAAAATCATAAAGAAAAAGCAGGATAAATAAATAAATTAAACAGTGTTAAATAAAAAATTTGGTGTGATATATTTTTTAAAAAACTTAAGTAAAATTTCCCGTCTTTCTAGTGTTAAGGAGTCTATGGTAAGAAAAATAATAAAAGATAATGAAAAAATGAGCTAGAAAAGGATTTAGGTTATATCAATGTGTCCCAAACAGCCATTCTGAATAACATGAATCTGAATTCCAACACTTCATAATTTAACTAACAACAAAGAATGAGGAATGATAAAGTGTAGCTTTACTTGCCAGGGAGAGTATTCTTTTCGGTTGAAAATATCAGAACAGTTGTATAATACCATTGCAATTGTACAACTCAAATTTACTTTTGACCTACAAAATCAATAAATGACCCGTCCCATTTCATCAAACTACTGAAAATCCCAAGACTTTCTGTATGTTGTTGAGTGCACTAGTATCTACTTTCGGAGCTGTTGTGAAACTTCCTGTAATGACCCTGTGAACAGTAGAGGGGATGTATCAATGAGCCCCTTGTATCAATATGCCCCAGTTCCCCCTACTGTACAACATTAAAGTTGCTGAAGTTTTTTCAGTTCTGCAAGTTTTTCAGTATTATAATCTTGTGCCATTAAATGGGATGTAACTTATCTTGACCAGTGCAAAAAAAAAAAAAAAAAATTCTTTTAGCACATTGTTAACAATCTATAATTTGAATATTTGAAACTGAAAAAATGCATATATATTATTATTATTTAAATATTATAATATACAGTTATTTTATGAATATTTTCCAGTGAAAGTTCTCCTTCATCACTAATATATATATATGTATACACACACACGCATATATGTATATATATAAGTATATATATATATATATATATATATATATTATGTATCTATATATATATATAGATAGATATAGATATAGATATAGATATAAACATATTTTTAAGCATTAGATTCAGAAAATTTTCAGCAAGAATATTTTAAATAAAACATATAATCTTTAAAGATATGAAAATACATCCGTCTATAAAAGGCTTTGGAATTCTGAAATAAATGCATTGTTACTGCTTTTAGACTCTGCATTTTAAAATGAAGAATTTATGGAAGAAAAATCAGAGTAAGAATAAATATATTTGTTACGCTGTGTGGGAAAAATACTGCAAAGTTCCTGTAACATTCACAAAATTATTAAATTTTGTGTAAAACATTCAAAGAGATATGAATATTTGTTTTTATATATAAAAAACAAAAAAAAGTAACACATTCATGTAGGACATATATTTTTTAAATGAGTAAATCATATTTTAAAAACTTGTTAGTTTATTGACTTTTTTCTTTACTGACAGTCTTTTTTTATATGTTTGGAGTGAAATAACTTTACGAGTCATAGTTTAAAAGATCAAATTAATACAGCTTTCCGCAAGATTATTCTAAATTCGACGCATAATCTTTAAATATGTAAAAATATATCCATCTAAAAAAATTTTGCGATTCAGAAAGAAATATATTTTTTTCTTTACATATTTACATAATAACTCATTTTAGATTGTGCATTATGAAATGCTACTGTATAACATATTAAAGTTGCTGAAGATTTTTAATACTGTAAGTTTTTCATAATTGCTGTCTTGTGCCTTTAACTGAGATGCAGCTGATCTTAGACGCTGCATTAGAAGCAAAAAACAACTTAATTTAAAGCATTGTTACAATATTTTAAAATTATTTACACAGCAACTCCTTTTATAATGTGCATTCTAAAATGAAGATTTATGGTAGCAAAATCTGAATACGAACATGTTTATTTAATGTGCTTAAATATATTAAAAATTTGTAAAATATTATAAATTTTCTGCAACTTTCGCAAAATTATTTAAATTTTGTGTAAAACATCCCCACCCTCTTAAAAAGAAAATATTGTAAGATTGTAATATTGCAGTAAACTTAGTGTTTAAAAATTAAATAATTTGCTAATGTTAAACATATAGCTATCCGATTATATATTAATTTAATAATATATATGATGCCCATAATAAGAATTGGATTTTCAGAATGAATTTTACAAATCATAGTGAACTAGAAATAAAAAAGCATACATTCTAGTCATCATAGAAATTTGAATGCTTATATAGATCCATTAGATAATACTACAAATCAACATCAAAATATAGAATAACTCCTTAAATAACAAACTAATAGCATCCATAATAAATCAGAGTGATGAAAAACATGTAGCAATCAAATAGAAATTCTTATAGAAAGGTATCAAATGACTGCTAAATCAGTAATACCACAGAGTCTAAAATATAGATATCATAAAATCCTTGAAAAAAAAAAAACATCATAGCAGATCTATTGCGATATATGCTTCCATATTTAATCAATACCATATTTTTCCAAGGTGCAACTGAAAAATTATTTGTTGAAATTCTATTGTATAAAAATTGATGTATAACTACTGTCCTGCGATAACCTACAAAACGTAGTGTGACGTATTCGCATATTCACCTACATTTAACAAAATCAGTGTTAATGGATGTCATATTACAAAACAATATATAATTCATTACTTCCGATCATTTATACTTGAGATATAGCTATATAAATCTGTGAATGATTTAGCACAGCAGGACTGCAATTTTCAGCCACCTTTAATGCATGACAGTTTATGTCAAGTTCTATCAGAATATAAAATTTTGTAAAATTCTGCGTATTAGTTTTTAATTTACAACACGTAAAAAAGTTATTCCTTACACAAAATAGCAATCCTATAAACATGTAGACATTTTCCAGAAATGTTCAAAAATATATTGACATACTTGTTTGGCATACATACATGTATATATACAGTGAAACCTGTCAAAGGTGACAACCATTGGGACCTACTGAAATGGTCACTTTATGGAACGTCTTTCAAATTGGCGCAAAAAACTTTTGTGATCTAAAAAAAAGAAAATAAAATATTGTTACGAATTTTGTAAATAGTTAGTGTTTGTACTGTAAAATAATGTAAATAATCTTATTAAGCTCCATTTCTTTACTAATATTAGTTTTTGTTACATTGTCTCTGTTATCAAGCAAACTTGTCTATTATTTTATGTGAATGTCTATGGCAGCTTTGCGAAATATTTGAGATATCGCCAAGTTGGCGTCACTTTTGGCGACTAATTTTGGTCGCCAAATTTGGCGATATATCACCAAGTTGGCGACAAACTTGGCGATTGTTGGCGATGGTAACCCTTCCCTGTTTATGGTAACCCCCCCTTAGGTCTACTGGTACATTGAATGTTGTTCCGTGGTTTTCCGGTTTTTTCTAGAAGGTTGTAGAAACTTCGCCGCATGCTGCGAACCTATATAAGGAGAGCGATACGAGCTGCTGTGGTCATTATTTACCAGTCAGTCATTGAGTGAACAAGGCGTAAGCAAGTTTGCTTGAGTTTCATCTATGTTGTTTTGAATGTTATTAAGTGTTGAAACGTTGTATAAAGAGTTTTTGGGGTCTAAAGCTGTAATTGTACGATAGATTTGAGCAGTTATTTATGAATATCCAGTAATATTTGTGAGTTTCGAAGACTCTGTTGTTCTGAAGTCTGTAAATAAATTATTTTCTACTTTTCTAAGAGCAAGAGTTTGAAGTTGTCTAACCATAAGATCAAAAGAACCCAATATACGCTACAATTTTTGGTGTCAGGAGTCGGGATCTTATGGCGAAAACACGAACAATGGACGTACAACTGAAAGAACTGTTAGAAGCTATTAACGGATTAAGAACAGAGCTGACCAATAAAATTGATAAAGGCCAAGAAGAGTTGGCGGACAAAATGAATAAAAACGAAGAAAGAATGGAACAGTTGACAAATAAAATTGATAAAGGCCAAGAAGAGTTGGCGGAAAAGATGAATAAAGGCCAAGAAGAGCTGGCGGAAAAGATGAATAAAGGCCAAGAAGAGTTGGCGAATAAAATCGACAAAGTCCAAGAAGATGTGACTGAAGAAATGAAAAGAAGCCAAGAGAGAATGGAAGAATTAAAGGAGGAAGTTAATAAAAGCCAAGAAGAAATGAAGAAAACTTTGGAAGAAAAATTCTCATTGGTAGAGAGAAGAATAGATTCGGTAGAAGAGAAAATTCAGAATGAAGTTAGTAATGTTGAACAGAAAATGGAAAGGAAAATGGCGGAAGTAGAAGAGAAAATTCAGAAAGAAGTTTGTAACGTTGAAGAGAAAATCAGTAACGTTGAAGAGAAAATACTAGGTGAAGTAGATGAAAAGTTAAATAAAAAAGTATAAGATCTTGAGAATAAACTTTCAGCGTCTAGTGGTAATTATGAAGAATTTAGGAATCCGCCTGCTTCTCCCGTGCACATTAAGCTGTCGACATTCGATGGAAAGAGTTCCTGGCAAGTTTACAAGACCCAATTCACCATTGTAGCTGAAGCGAACAAATGGAGTGACGAGGTGAAAGCTTGTCAACTGGCAGCATCTTTAAGAGGAGAAGCCGCCGACGTGCTGCAAACATTGCCCGATATGACGCAACTCAATTTTGAGACTCTAAGTTGTGCACTTGAAATGAGATTCGGCGAAAAATTCTTCAAGGATTATACGAGAATACAAATGAAGAGCCGCCATCAAAAATCGAGTGAAACCCTTTAAGAGTTTGCCTCGGAAATTGAACGGCTTGCAAATTTAGCATTCATTGACTGTCCAACAAATGTACGGGAAATGCTCTCACTGCAATATTTTGTAGACGGAATAAAAGATCCAGAAGTGCAGAGAGCGGTACGAATGGCAGATGTACAGGATTTAAAGGCTGCACTACTATATGCCTTAAAGTTGGAAGCAGCTACACAAGCCAGCCGAAGAGATCGTCATTCAGTCCGAGGGGCAACGGTGAACAAAAGCTCAGACACTGAGATCGATTTCTTGAAAGAAATTAGGAAATTAAATCAAGAGATTGAAGCTTTAAAATATGGAAGAACAAGCGCAAGAAGACAGAATCTCACGTGCTGGGGATGCGGTGATACAGGACATCTCCGAAGAAATTGCCCCAAAATCCACGAACGTGAGATAAATTCAAACAGTCAGCAGGGAAACTAAATTTTGGCCATCTCGCGGGGCGGAGGTTGCCAGAGAATGAAAAGCCCCACCTGAAGATCCTCCAGATATCAAAAATGAGCGGCGGTGATAACGAATTATATGTGATAGGCTTTATTAACGGAATTCAGTGCCGTATGATTGTCGATACAGGAGCCAATGTGACAATAATAAGAGAAGATTTGGCTCGAAAATTGAAATGTAAACTCATCTGGACTCCACCATGCGTTACCCTGCAAACTGTGACGGGCGACAAGATTGGCATATATGGAAAGGCCAATTTAACCATACACTTTGGAGGAACGAAATATTACCATACGGCATATGTGGCTGACATAACAGATCCTTGCTGAATCGGGCTAGATTTTCTGAAGAAGTTTGGCTTCAAGCTTGATTTCAAAAATAACCAAATGCTCTCAAAATTTGAAGAAATAAGTCTTTTTGGATTAAATAATGAAATTGAATGTAAACAAACAGTAATAGCCAAAGAAGACATCAATCTAGATCCAAGAACAGAATTTTTAGTTCCAGCTGTAATTAAAAATGAAACTAATTATCGATTTGGCCATATAGATTATCCCGAAGACAATAGTAAACAAGCAGGAGTATTGGTGGCTTCATCTGTGGTGGACCTCTCGAAGAAGACCATTCCAGTCAGAATTGCTAACATCAGTGATAAGACGAGGACTATCAAGAAGGGAGAGGTGATAGCGTCATGTGCTCCTGTGACGTGCATAAGTCAAAATTCCAGTCACTCTGAGAAATCTTCAGATAATTTAGTCAAGGATCTGTTACAAAATATGGACTTAGATCCAAACCAGAGAGATGCTGCTGAAAGTTTAATTAGAGAATTCCAAAGTTTATTTTCCCAAACATCTGAAGACTTTGGACGAACCTAAATGGCACAACACCGAATTGACACCGGAGATCACTCTCCTATTAAACAGCACCCTAGACGATTACCTTTTGCCAAGCAAGAAGAGGTGCAGAATTTAATTAAAGATATGGAAGAAAATGACGTCATCGAACCATCAACAAGTCCATGGGCATCTCCGATTGTATTAGTAAGAAAGAAGGATGGTTCTACAAGATTTTGTGTAGACTACCGCCGACTGAATGACGTCACTAAAAAGGATAGTTACCCTCTACCAAGGATCGACGACACTCTCGACACACTTGCGGGCAACACTTGGTTCTCGACTTTAGACTTGAAGAGTGGTTACTGGCAGGTAGAGATCCATCCCGACGACCACGAGAAGACTGCCTTTACAACGGGACAAGGATTATGGCAGTTCAAGGTAATGCCTTTTGGTCTATGTAACGCACCTGCAACTTTTGAACGCTTTATGGAAACGGTTCTTCGGGGACTGTCATATGAGGCATGTCTTGTTTATTTAGACGATATCATAACCATAGGAAAATCTTTTGATGAACATCTGAACAACCTCAGGCGGGTGCTACAAAAGTTAAAGGAAGCTAATTTGAAGTTAAGCCCTTATAAGTGCAGTTTGTTTCGCAATGAAGTCGCCTACCTTGGACACATCATTTCTGCGGAAGGAGTTAGGACTGATCCGGAGAAGATATCGGCCGTGAAAAACTGGAGTCGTCCAGCCGATGTTCACCAGCTTCGAAGTTTTCTAGGATTATGCACCTATTACAGAAAATTCGTCAAAGGCTTCTCGATGATTGCAAGACCACTTCATAAATTAACAGAAGCCAATCAAAAATTTATGTGGACACAGGAATGTGACGCTGCTTTCGAAAAGCTTAAGGAGGCCTTGACATCCACTCCAATTCTGTCGTATCCTCAAATCGATAAACAGTTTATACTTGATACGGATGCAAGCAACGAAAGCATTGGCGCTGTACTGTCCCAGGAAATCGATGGCCAGGAGCGTGTTATCGCCTATTTCAGCAAGTGCTTGTCAAAGGCCGAGCGAAACTACTGCGTAACAAGAAAAGAGCTTCTTGCTGTAGTGAAAGCCATAGACCACTTTCATCACTATCTTTACGGTCGAAAGTTCCTGGTCCGAACTGATCATGCTTCTCTAACTTGGCTATTGAATTTTAAGAACCCTGAAGGCCAGATAGCCAGGTGGATACAAAAGCTTCAAGAGTACGATATGGAGATACGCCATCGAAAAGGCTCATCACATGGAAATGCAGATGCTCTCTCAAGAAGACCCTGCTCAGAGAATTGTAGATATTGCGACCGGGTTGAGAAGAAATTTAATGTCAAAGGTCCTATAGTAAGACAAGTTACAACTGGGTCTACATCATCACAAGATCCGTGGAGCGTTATTGGGCTCTCTGGGATTCCCTACATTTGAAGAACGGTATTTTGTACCGAAAATGGGAGTCTGACGACGGAAAAACATGTAGATGGCAACTACTACTCCCTAAGTCGAGAATTTCTATGGTCCTTCAAGAACTTCATGGTAGTCCCACAGGAGGTCATTTTGGTGTAATGAAGACCCTGCAAAAGGTTCGAGAGCGTTTCTACTGGAATAATGTTCGCAGTGATGTGGAGAAGTGGTGTCGAACTTGTGACACCTGTGTAGCACGTAAAGGTCCAAAGAGGCGCACCCGTGGACGATTGCAACGTTATAATGTAGGAGCTCCTTTCGAACGAATTGCTCTAGACATCCTGGGTCCTCTTCCTAGAACATCTGATGGCAACAAGTACATCCTCGTTGTCATGGACTACTTCACTAAGTGGCCTGAAGCCTACGCCATTCCTAATCAAGAGGCGGTAACCGTAGCAGACATGCTGGTTCAACACTGGGTTTCCAGATACGGAGTTCCTCTTCAAATCCATTCTGATCAAGGAAGAAACTTTGATTCGGCTGTGTTTAAGGAAATGTGTGAACTACTCGGCATGGATAAAACTCGAACAACACCTCTACACCCTCAATCGGACGGCATGGTGGAGCGGTTCAATCGTACCATCCTAAATAGCCTCTCTCTCCTGGTGTCTAGAGACCAACAGGACTGGGACAAGAAATTGCCTCTTTTCCTGCTTGCCTACAGGAGTGCCACTCATGAGGCCACTGGTTACTCTCCTTCTCAAATGCTCTTTGGTCGTGATCTTCGTCTGCCTGCTGATCTTTTGTTTGGCCGTCCTCCTGATGCTCCTTCATCGCCTGAGGAATATGTCGATGAACTCCAGGCACGGATTGAGGAGATTTATTGTCTAGCGAGGAACCGAATTGGACTGGCATCAGAAAAGATGAAGACACGGTACGACACAAAGGCAACTGGACATGAGTTCAACGAAGGTGACAAAGTTTTGTTGTGGAATCCGATACGTCGTAAGGGACTGTCGCCAAAACTACAAAGAAACTGGGACGGTCCTTACACAGTTGTCAACAGGCTGAATGACGTCGTCGTACGCATACGAAAATCGCCACACACCAAACCCAGGGTCGTACATTATAACCGGCTAGCCCCTTATTTTGGCCAAAGTGATTAAAAATTCAAAACTGGAATTTCAGACCATGGTCATGAAAGTCACTTTTTGTAAATATGTAAATAGTAATTAGTTCTTATTTATGTAAATTTTATTATTATTGTTATTATTTATTTATTTATTTATTTATTTGTTTATTTATTTTAAGTGTTTTCCTCTAACTCAAGGATTGCACTGCCCGGGACGTGCAGTCTTTGAGGAGGGGGTAGTGTTACGAATTTTGTAAATAGTTAGTGTTTGTACTGTAAAATAATGTAAATAATCTTATTAAGCTCCATTTCTTTACAATTATTAGTTTTTGTTACATTGTCTCTGTTATCAAGCAAACTTGTCTATTATTTTCAGTGAATGTCTATGGCAGCTTTGCGAAATATTTGAGATATCGCCAAGTTGGCGTCACTTTTGGCGACTAATTTTGGTCGCCAAATTTGGCGATATATCGCCAAGTTGGCGACAAACTTGGCGATTGTTGGCGATGGTAACCCTTCCCTGTTTATGGTAACCCCCCCCCCTTAGGTCTACTGATACATTGAATGTTGTTCCGTGGTTTTCCGGTTTTTTCTAGAAGTTTGTAGAAACTTCGCCGCATGCTGCGAACCTATATAAGGAGAGCGATACGAGCTGCTGTGGTCATTATTTACCAGTCAGTCATTGAGTGAACAAGGCGTAAGCAAGTTTGCTTAAGTTTCATCTATGTTGTTTTGAATGTTATTAAGTGTTGAAACGTTGTATAAAGAGTTTTTGGGGTCTAAAGCTGTAATTGTACGATAGATTTGAGCAGTTATTTTTGAATATCCAGTAATATTTGTAAGTTTCGAAGATTCTGTTGTTCTGAAGTCTGTAAATAAATTATTTTCTACTTTTCTAAGAGCAAGAGTTTGAAGTTGTCTAACCATAAGATCAAAAGAACCCAATATACGCCACAATATAAATGTAAATAATGAAAAGTGCACAATACTAAATAATGAACTAATTATTTAATAACTATAATAACTAAAATTTTAACTTAAAATACACTATATAGAAGATAATTTAATTAAAACTCATGTTAATTCTTTTGAATACTGTTGTGATTTCAATGATGCATAACTACAAGGTAAACTGTAATATATGCACATTTTTATTTTCATTGTAATTGCATAATGAGAACGTTTATATAATTGTGAATAATAAATTTGCCATTAAAAATTTTATAAGACAAGAGAAAATATCATTATAATAAAGCACAAAGTGATCGCTTTATACAATCACAAAATATCATTATAGGAGAGAAATTCCTGAGCTTTTTTAATGGATCAAAATAAAATTTCAGAAAATGACAATTTTAATGTTTTAGTTTGAAATTTTTCGGCATGCAGAAAAAAATGGATGCTCACATTTTACAGGTTCAAACAACATTTACAATGACATGCAAACTGGCAACTTAACACAGGTGGACACATTAGACAGGTGATCACATTGCACACAATTCCCATATTCTGTAAGAGCATAAGTAAAATTTTTCAAAAGCGGTAACTTTAGCCTAGTGGCCACTTTATGAAGGTGGTCACTATAGCAGACTCCACTGTATATATATATACCGGGTGTCCCAAAAATGACTGATAGATTTTAAAATTCAATAACTTGCAAACGGTGACAGCTGTTTAAAAATTTTTTGCAGGAGGGTTATGTATAATGTCAGGAGTTTTTTTACCATAATTTTCTATTTTAGTTCGACATTCAAACAATAGGTGGCGCTGACGGCGATTGAAAGCCAGGTCGACGCCTCACTCAGCACTGATTACTTGGCCTTCAATCGCCGTCAGCGCCACCTACTGTTTGAAATTAGAACTAAAAAACTACGGTAAAAAAACTCCTGACATTATACATAACCCCCCTGCAAAAAAAATTTAAATCACTGTCACCTTTTGCAAGTTATTTAATTTTAAAATCCATCAATCATTTTTGGTACACCCGGTATATATATAATTTTGTTATATTCCTTCATCCATTCATTGATTATGTCAGTTGGTACAAAGTACAATATAATTATATTCCTTCATCCATTCATTGATTATGTCATTTGGTACAAAGTACAATATAATTATATTCCTTCATCCATTCATTGATTATATCATTTGGTATAAAGTACAATATAATTATATTCCTTCATCCATTCATTGATTATGTCATTTGGTACAAAGTACAATATAATTTTTTTTCTCGAGTTTGAGGAATAATTTTCCATGTCAATTTTTTCTTTAAAGCTCCATTTTTCAAAACATAATACCCAAAAAACTAATTAAAGAATTGCTTACCAGTCTTAGTTTTCTATGGAATTAAAACATTGTCTATTTGATACATTCTACATTATAAAATCCATTTTTTTTCGCGAGAATGTCATACTCGCTGTGTGCATCTGCTAAGTACTATGTTAAAATATCAAAAATTAATAATAAAATTTAATCTTATGTTTTTTATGTTATTCCGAAAATTAATGAATTTCATTTTTTAAGTTGTGAACAATGTAAATTTTAAAAATATTAATATAAGCAGATCACTAATTTTTGTATAAATAACAATCACTTATTTTCACAAAATCATAAATGCAAAATACCAAATTTAATTAACATGCAAAATGATATTCATGATAAAAAAAAAAATCTTAAATTAAAGATTTGCATATAGAAAGTATATTCCTTTCTTCTATAAATGAACTCTCCTTTGAAATGCAAATGAATTCTGATAAAGGAATATATGAGTAGTAATCGAAATACGTGATCTCTGTGTGATTTTTATTTGATTTTAAGAAAAATATTTGTCATGCTGTGAATAATGAATAAATATGAAATGAGTTTTTCGAATGTATTGGAAAAAATAAATTGGAAAAGTAGTAAGTTTTGATTATGATAATTATGTATGACAATCATAAAATATACAACATGTGTATCGGTATCCACAAAATAAGAATTCTTTAAAAAGTTTTTTGAACTAATTACGTGTCTTTGATAAAATCTCATGCATAGATATGCTTTAACATGTACGGTGCTTCCAAAATATTCTTGAACATTTTACTTCAAAATTGTTTCCTCGAACTTAACATTAATTTTCTTATCACATGAAATTTAATCGCAAGAAATAATTACTTGGAGGAATTTAACGCTAGAACCGCTGAGCGGGTCAGTTTGACCCGAATCGATGTTTAATTTCTCGCCGCGCGAAAAGTATTCATTGAAAAAATGATTCTTTTTATGACTTTTAATATTTTAAGGTAAACAATAATTTTTCGTATTTAATAGCTAATATCATAAATAATTTTCCATTTATAACTACTTATACCTAGAACCGCGAAGCGGGTCAATTTGACCCGTAATAAGTTTTTACGCATAAATGAAAAAATAGAGATGCATTTTTCTGACGTAATGAGAAAGTATATCTGTCTCACTCCTAATTCCTTTAATAGGCATTAATTGGAAGCGGGAATAGTGACAATTTTCAATCAAGATCTAATATTCATGATGTGAAGAATGGATGATTGCAGTTGAAAATTATAACAAATATTTAGAAGCAGTATTGAAGTTGCTTTTATTCTTCATTTATTGAAAGTATAGATATGATTTCCGATGTCTTAATATTATTGTCAAAGAAACTTTGGAATAGTAGCACCTATTATCTGAATTTGATTGAGGATGAAAATGGTTGAGGGTGTATATCTGCCTGTAAATGAAGAAAGTTAAATTTAAATGATAAAACTGAAAATGATTACGACTCTTCCTATAAACTTAATATTGTAGGATATTTTTCATTAGAAAAGTTGAAAATTTATCATTAAGGAACGGAAGTTTGTGATAGTTATCATTAAAAAAAATAGGATATAAAATGGAAGGATTAAGAATTTGAACAAAAGTGACAAAATTTGAATTTTATATTCATGAAAATCTGAAAAATAAATAAGCAATAACTGGCGCATTCAAACATGGAAATAAAGAAGGTGACAAGAAAACTGCAAGACTAGCTATATAATAGGGATTAACATAAACGTAGATGAGTAATTATTTCTTTCAAATTCTGTGAGTAGGTTTATTCAGTCTATGTCTACCAATTCAATATCATATCATGTTCTAGTTGCTTGCAGATGTTGACAAAAAACTTACCTTATAGAAAATGTAAAATGTCTATGATGAGAAATAAAAGTCTCTCTAAAAACGTCAAAATCAGAATTGCATGCTGCAATTCTTCTAAGACATTTAGATTTCAGAGCGTAACTGTTTACCAAGGAGAAAAGGGTAAAAATGATTTGTTTCTTAGCAGTCTACAGCTAACTGTTGAAATTTTAGATAATCCTAAAAAATACTAAATACACTTATGTATACTAATGTATTTAAAAGTACTAAATACACTACAACGAAACTGAATTCAGTGTAACTGAGTGATTTTTCATATGGGAGGAAGTCTGTATATGTCCAGCCTGCTTCTTATGATGGCCGGTGACTGCAATTTTTAATATTTAGGATTATTCTACTATCAATGCTTGGATTTTATGCTAATCTCTAACCGGAAATATAGTTAGTATATGTCTATTATCTATTAGTATACGTCTTTTTATTCAAGACTTAGTTGAAGTCATACTGGAACAGTTTGTTATTTCTCTGTCAAAAAAATGTTATTTTTGCATGGAGGAACTCTAAAAACGATGAAAATCACAAAGCATAGAAGAGTTTTTTATCACAATTAAAAAAAATGAAAATAAAACTACAGATGATTATTCAAAATATAATGCACCCACACGTTTCTGGTAAATGTGTAAAATCTTTAACTATGCTTATTAAGCAATGAGTACAATAAATTGGATTAGATATAACAGTAAAACTAGTAAGTAACTTGCAATTTATTTTTAATTATTCTTCGATTTTATAGCTAAACTTATTTGAATGCAATAATCAATTTTTTATTGATGTTCACTAAGTCCAAGTTTATTTATGTTTAAAATACATGTTCAGTATTTGTCAAGTATATTTTCATCTTACTTAATGAAAGGTAATTTTGAATTATAGTATTTTCTGAAATGTAGGTTATTTATGTTGACTTTATGTGTAAAATATAATGTAAATACTAAGAAATGTTGATTATTGTAAGAAAATATAATATTTTAACTAACCAAATTAAGTATTTGGGCATATTTATATATCACTTTCCATCTCAGGTCAAATTGACCCGCTCCGCGGTTCTAGGTATATCGGAAGTCCCGCGGTTCTAGTGTTAAAACATTTCTATGATCAATTTTGTATATAAAAATATCTGAATTACAAGACGAAAAATTATTGCTATTAAAAAATAGAAAACATGGCATGAGAAAGAAATTTTCTGTCCTAATGTGGACTTTCTGCGTTAATCTGCTTAAAAGATAAATGATCGTAAGTAAAATATTCTATCTAGTGTATAGTACCCACTTAGTACTAGCTAGTAAGAGAATTTTCCATACCAGAACATTATAATTCGGGTATATAGTAGGAGAACACTAGAGTTTCTGCTGCTGTGAAAGAAATTTGTGAAAACGAAAAATACTACGAGTTCTACTGAGGATACTTCAAGCATTTTCTTGGGGACTGAGATGAAGCTACAGCGCAGGCTATTCCATAACATGTCCCCAATTATCCATAAACCACTACTAGGAGTATTTTGAAAAAGCCTGCTGAAAAATCCAACTTAATTCACCAATTCTGTCTTCAGCTGGCAATAAATGCGTTTTTAGCAATTATTGGTAATTGGTAGCCTACATGCAGTCTGAGGGAAGATTTAGATTAAATTTACCGATATATCTGAAGCCTTCCGTCACTATTTAAATGCCTCCACTGTGCTGCCATTTAGAGAAAAGTTCCTCTCTTTTCCTCAAGTTATGCAAATAGAAACGAAGGCAGTCTGAGACATCCAAACTATTTCTTTTCTTATCTGAGAATATCACAAGATGCCACTAATTTTTCCATCTTTGATAATATTTAGCCCTTTTGATTGTGCTCGGCTTGAGGATAGCTTTTAACATAGGCAGATGAATGTGGATAGATAGAGGCTTATTAGTGGTGTTTTGATGCTACGCATATGGTGGTAAACTTAACCTGGCTCTTCCCTCAGATGACATGTAGGCTATCAATTACCGAGAAATGCTAGAAACCCATTAAATGCAAACTGAAGACAGAATTGGTGGGCTAAGATGAATTTTTTTAGCAGGAAATTGCACTCATAATCTTTTCAGATTTCTCCTAGTAGTGGTTTTGGGATAATTGGGAACAAGTTATGGAACAGTCTGCCCTGTACGTTCATCTCAATCCCCAAGAAAATGCGTGGAGTAGCCTCAATAAAGCTTTAAATGTCAGTGGCAGACAGTTCAAGTCTGTGGCTGAACTGAAGGCCGCCATCATTGAGGCCTGATATAATATTGTTGCTAATGTCTTCGACGAATTCTTAAATGGTATACCACATTGTATCTTCCAAGTTATATGTAAGCATGGCGAATATAAGTGAATTAAAAGTAGTCGCTTTTTTTTCGGCGGGACACTCCCCCCCTATTTTGTATACATTCATTTTTTTCCTAATCAAGTGCGGCAGGGAGAAAGTTTTTCCTTGTAAGTATGGATTGCTATACAGTTTTTTGAAATACTTTTGTTTTGTCACCGATGACGGCACAAAATCATAGTGGCTTTATTTGTGTGGGACACACTGCATATATATATATATATATATACAGGGTGATTAAAAAAAACGTGGACAAATTGATATGACAAATCAAGCATACGACAGGGATAAAAAATCACATAGGAACCTAGGCCTGCAAACCACTTATTGAGTCACAAATACGTGGTGTTTCATCCTAACTCAATTTGGGTTGATGGTAACAAATTTCAGAAAACTGAAGTATATTATGATAAAACATTAAACAGACATTTTTTTTTACTTTTAAGTGTGATGTTAAGTTTTAAGTGTGATAACCCCAAACAAAAGTGGTAGAAATTTGCATTATGCGTACCAGCAATATGCACTTGGCACCTCACATTTTGGACTGTCATAATCAGTGTATGCGGCATTACCGATTACTTGAGCAATACGTTTTTTGAGATTTTTTTCGTAACGTTATCACATTTCACGCAAAATAAGGTACATATCGTTGCATTTTCATTACAATAGTTTTATTTTCCTCGAAATTATTACTTTCAAACCGGGTGTAGCTGGAATGAAACACCCTGTATTTGTGACTCAATAAGTAGTTTGAGAACCTTTGTTCCTATGTGATTTTTTATCCTTGTTGTATGCTTGATATTTCATATCATTTTGTCCACGTTTTTTTGAATCACCCTGTATATAGAAAACTAAGAGACTTTTTTTAAAATGCCCAACAGCCGCATCAAACAGCATTTTTGTACTTTTCTATTGACAAGCGATTTATTATTATTTTTTATCGTTTATATCAACCTTTATTAGTCTGATGATTTTACATAGTTCGATTTGATATCTCTTGAATAAATGTTTTATATGCGTTAAATTAGTGCTTATTGTTACTATTATTATTATTATTTTATGAGGTTTATATTTTTGTTTGCCTTTTTTATTATAAAATATTGCCATTGCGGAAAAAAAAAAGCCAATTTTTTTTTTCTTTTGCTCTGTTTTTAGAGTATTTGAGTTGAAATTGCGTTGCATGCATATTTACAAAAAAAAATATTCATACCTTAAAATTACTGTAAAATAAATTTTTAAAAAATCATTACATTGAAATATAACTTTTCAAAAATAGCATTAAAATTGCTTTCTGTTTTTCATTCGACATTTAAGTATACGATGTTTAGAGGTTTTCAAATTGTAGTAAGATCACATGTTATATGCCAAGTCACTGCCAACAAAAATACAATGTCCGCGACTCATGGATATGTCTTTTTCTTATAATATTGTGTTAAGAGAAAGCGGTTTTACATTTTGTAATTTTTTGCCCGCAAATTAAAAACAATCGATGTTTGATTTTTTTTTAAAAAAATCCCTTAAAATTAAGAAATTTAAGTTACAATTAAAAACAATCATTTGAAAATACTTTTTTATACGCATGTGTAAAAAACAAAATAGTTTGATATTTAGAAATTAAAAAAAATTGAATAAAAATCACAATTTATTGATTACGTTGCCACCATCTGCATGACTTCAGCGTTACTCTCTAGCATGTTTTTGTTTTCATTTACATATTCGTTTTTTTTCAACCCCAAATCAGTAGGAATTGACTATCTAGAACCAGGAAACTGTCAAAAATAATTTTTTTGTTGGCTAGTGTTATACATAGGAGCAATAGTCTGTTTTTAATCGTATGTATATAACACAGCAATCCAGTACCAGTACTCGATAAATGCTTTACGTGATGTGATACTTAGATATTAAAAAACAGTCTTTCTTAAGAATTAAAAAGTGAGAAAACCGCTAATGTTCGAAAACGTGTTCCATTTAAGGAGTTTTTTAAACGTGCAATTATCAGGCTATTACATATATAAAGGAAGGGTTCAAGGAATGGTGTATCTAAATAGCTTATGTGACAGAACGTTGGTGTTCTAAGACCTTGATTTGAACCGTGGCACAGTGGTCCCAAATTGCGATTATGTGGGCAAAAATCCAAAAATCGAAGTTTCGTATTTCGAAATGAATAAAATTCCACAGTATTGAGAAATATCTGAAGATTTATATTCTTTAATATTTTTGTTTTATATGCTTTCATGAATTCGCAGTGCTTATCTAAAGTTGGGAGTTTTGAGCGTTTTCTATTGTTGCGTGATTTTCAGTCAAATTCGTTGCATTCATAGCCTAATTAAGACCTTTTCAGACAGTTGAAAGTTTTTTTCTTTGCACTTTTCTGAAACAGCATTAAATTATGTACTTAATTTGTTTTTTCGGTTGCAAAAATCGCAAAAATTTAAAAAAGTTGATACATTTTAAAAATATATGGTTTTCAGGGATTTTCGTACATAAAAAGTGATATATAAAAAAAACTCCTCCGAACATATCGGAGATTTTACTACAAAATGTAGAATGAACCTTCTAAAATAATATCCCAAGAGATCTATTGCGACTTTTTGCGATTTTGTGAGAACCAATACTTTGAAGTTGGACATTGGATATCGCCCATGTTAGTCCAAAACCAGTAATCGAGTTGAAGCTCTGTGAAATTTCCGCGCTGACACAAAATTGTCAGTGTTTATATTATATAATGCAAGATTCCAATTAATATAACACAGTCAACTTAATTTTTTTTAATTCTGGGGGGGGGGTATAAATATGTAAATTTATTTATTTTATTATTATTATTAATAATATTATTTTACAATTTTACTTTTACTTTTTCCGTTTATTTCAAAAATAATGTTAAAACTTGAAGCACATATCTAGAGTTCAGTTTATATATATATATATATATATATTATATATACACACACATATGTACATATACATATATACACACTATTTCTACCAACATGCATGTAAGGAACTTCTGTCAGCTGGAAAAAAATCATTCAATGTTTTAAGTTTCTGAATTTTCTTTAAAGTTCTATTTTGTCTACTTACAAATAAATTTTCTTAGTGTATTTTTTAATTTTCACACAATGTAATATAAATCTATTGTTACATTTTTAAATAAAGGTTTTTTTTTCCAATTTATTACATGAGTATATCTTTATTATATTAATTTGTATGCACACTTAAATTTGAATGAATACGTTAATGTAAACTCTTACTTATATGTATTTTATACTTATGTACGTTTATTTTGTTTAAACTAAGAAACGATCTCGTTATATTAGTTAAAGGAAATGTATACCTCAGCACTTTCACTAGAGAAATGTGTCGATCTTAAACGCGATGTGTGTACAAATAAAACCCCCATATAGAATAGTCATTGCTCTCCCTTCATTTGACACTCCCACTATCTCTTATGTTCTCTTATGTTCAATCGTCCCCCGCCTTCACTTCTTGTGAAAGGGGAGAGATTCTCTAAAGAAAGCGTTAAGAATTTTTGTTAGTTTAGTTTGGTTGTGCAGATCCGTTTCTGTGTGTATTATTATTATTCTATTCATTGATTACATGTTGTGTTATGCTTAAAAGTTTTGCTTTGTGAATATCAAAATGTTATCTAGGAGACCAACTAGATAATGTTGCAATTATTTCTAGTAATTTTAAAGATTTTTATACACGTGTTATACTGGAATATTCCTTGAATGAACAAAAAGATTCACTAAAAAAATCCTTAAATCAATTCTATTGGAAGTTCATCGCATTTTGGAAAAAAGCAAACAGAAACAGAGATCATCTCGAACGGAAACATACTACATGGCTTGACAGAACCGTAGATTTTTCTAAGGATTTGTTAAAAGTTCCCGATCCAAATACGTCAAATTTAACAGTCAGAAAACGTGGACGCCCCAAAAAATCTTATGCTGAAGGTAGCGATCGTACTAAAAGAAGAATCGTAAAACGTGAGTCCGATTCATGTACAATAGGGTGGATCGATTGTCTATGGCGAAAAAAAAATTACCATTAATCAAAATCTACCTATGCGGAAAAGATGTTCTATTGTATGGATATTAAGGGAAAAATAATAAAAAAAATTAATTTTAAAATTTAATACTGCCACAAAAGGGTTGAAATTTCGAAAAAGTTTGAAAAAAGACCGAATTTTGGTTAGGTTATTTTTGTCAGAAACTAATTACTTTAATATTTTTTTTAATCCAACAGTTCGGAAAAGATGCTATATCGTATGGAGGTTAAGTAAAAAACAATAATAAGTAATAAATTCAAAATTTAATACTGCCACAAAAAAGTTGAAAATTCGATAAAATATTGAAAAAACGGAAAAAGATCTAAATTTGGTTAGATTTAATTTTGACGCAAAATAAACATTTTAATATCAATCAAAACCTACCTTTGCGTAAGGAATATTATATTGCATGGATATTAAGTAAAAATAAATAAATAAATAAATAAAACTAATTTCGAAATTTAATACTCCTGCAAGTAATTTAAAGTTTCGAAAAACTGGCAGTTCCAGTTTTTTCAGTTAGAAATTGTCTGCTTGTGTATTGTGTAGTTTAGTGTACCTTGAATATTACTGTACCATGGTGTTGTTAAAATAAAATAAAAAAAGAGAGAGATATGAATTACACCCTATTTGGGTCTAGCTTTGATATGCCAGTAAATATGCTCCCTAATACAAAAAGTTATAAAATTTACATATTGGTATTTAAAGAATAACCAAAGAAAGAAATCGGTCAACATCTATTTATTTCCTGCCAGTGAGAAGGAGTTGCTAATAAGTTACTAGTGACCTGTAAATGAGATTCAATCTCAATAACTTACCATAGCAGCCTTTTAAGAAAAATTAAACTGTTTAACGACAAATATTGCGCTCTTCTTAATTCCTGTAAAACAAAATAAGATACTGAAAGCTACTACAGTCTTTTGGACCTTTCCGAAAATACTGCCTATTTTGATTTGAATATGAATATGAATGTTGAGTGTAAACTAAACCGCCGTATTGAGAGCAAACTCACTTTTCTACATCATCAGCTATCATTGAAAAGCCAAAATGCTGCCAAGCTAGGTGTCACATCATCAGAATACTGGAGAGTTTGGGCACTTCCGACCAAGCAGGTGATGCCATCGTGTCTGGTGCACTTCAAGACGTGGGCATTATCTCACAAAACTATGAATAGAATGCTACTGACAGAAAAAAATCGGCATGACAAAACAAAACAAAGACCACTCCATCGTTTTAGTCATTTGTAAAAGATTATGACCATGGCCATTTTCTTTAAACTTTTATGGGTGTAAAGACTGACTGTATCACTAGAAAACACCAGAAGAAAAATGATAATAGAAGCAGACTTGAGCTTGAAAAAAGAACTGGGTTCCGAATACATCGGCCACATATATATAAATTTCGGGAGAGTACCAAGCAATTTGAAAACACGACGTACATTTTTTGTCATGTGTTAACAATAATATAGATGTAACAAAGTTGGTTGCTATCGGTTGTGACGTAATATCTGTTAATATAGATGTTAAAGGATGTGTTATTCGAAATATGGGACTGATCTTCAAGCGTCCACTACAATGTATTTTGTGCTAGTTACACACCAATGAAGTTTCACTATGTCATCTTTTTGCAGCGTGGATGGAACCGCGGCTGGGCATAAATGTTTCACTGGTGAAATAGAAAGATTATTCGCAGCATGTTAGAAGCTTTTTGTATTTTCATTTATGTCAGTATATGAATTCTAAAAATGCGCGAGTGAAATCAAACGGTCTGCTGTAATCCTAATCATTACATAAAAACTATCTATATTTTCATTTACCAGCTTTTTGACCTTTTGCGACGGATTTACTAGATTTAATTACATGGGAAAATGTGTCGAACCTCCACTAACTGACGGATTTAGTAACGACATGATTTCAGAAGCAATATGTAAATCCAACAATCATTTCAGTGGCAATAACATCTACTATCAATAATATCTATTCGCGCAACTCTCATTCTACAAAACTAATAATCAAAAGAGTCACGGAAGTATTTCTGCTGTGTATGGACCATACATAAGTAACAGTTTTATAAAAATTGAATTGAATTACAAAATCTCATGTCGATTTTCAATACCGAACGTCATTATCGCCAATTGCAATGTTGACGATTTTTCTTGATTTAATACTAATGAAGCTGTTAAATAAGAAACTAAAGTTTCTTTCTTGCAATCAATTAAATATCCTCCCATTATAATAAATGTTAAAAATGTCTAAAATTCATATTTTATTTTACAAAACAAAAGTTGATTTTTTACCATAAAAACGTTCAAATACATAAATTTGAGCCACATTGCGGTAGATTTAAATTTTGAAATTAATTTTTTAAATTATTTTTCTCATACTCAGCATATAATATAACATCTTTTACGCATAGGTAGGTTTTGGATAACTTTTTAAACTATTATTTTGAATAAAAAATATTCTAGCCAAAATTAGGTCTTTTTTCACTTTTTTTCGAAATTCAACCTCATTGTGGCAGTATTAAAATTTAAAATTAATTTTTTTAATTATTTTTCCCTCAATCTCCATCCAAGAGAACATCTTTTCCGCATAGGTAGGTTTTGACACAGTGAAAAAAAAAATTTCGATCCACCCTAATGTACAACTCCAGAAGCAGTTAGAGTTCTATCTAGTCGCTTCAAAAATAAAGGAAATCGAGCAGCAGTATCTGTGCTAAGAGTCATAGCGAATAGCAACCCACATCGTCAAGAAAGAATCTTGAAAAAATAATAAATGAAGAGAAACCATGTACACCATATTCGCCCGAAGAAGCTCTAGCTATTCTCCTTGAAACTAACTAAACGATCTTATAATATATTACGAAAATCGTCAAAAGAGCGAAATGCAGATATTTATCCTAGCTATAAGAAACTAGTGGCAGCTAAGAAACTTTGTTATCCAGAAAACATTCGATGTTCAGAAATCGATTGTGAGGTTCCACTACAAAGTTTACTCGATCACACGATTAAAAGAATATTGCAAACATTAAAAACCCCACTTGAAGGAGATTATACACTGTTGTGCAAATGAGGATTTGATGGATCCTCCGGGCAATCCCAATACAAGCAACCATGGGAAGAAGAGACACCGGCTAGTGATGAGAATGTTTTTATTTCTTCTTTCGTTCCATTAGTTTTAAAAGGTAAAAACGGAGATGTATGGAATAATCCTCGGCCAAGTTCCACTCGATTTTGTCGCCCCATTAGGCTTCAATTCAAAAAAGAAAATAAAAATCTTATCAAACCAGAGGAGAAGTATATTCAACAACAAATAAATGACTTAAAGTCATTTAAGGGATCTTATTTAGAAATAAGCTACAATTTATTGTTAACAATGATAAATGGCAAAGCTGTCAGTGCCTTGACTGATACGAGCACTTTACAGTGCCCTATTTGTAAACAAACTTCAAAAGGCTCCTCGCCATGGACTGTATCAAAACCAGCAGATGCAGACGCTCTGAAATATGGACTATCACCACTGCATGCATACATAAGATTCTTGGAATTCATTCTGCAAATTTCCTATAGGTTAGGTAAGAAATTTAAATATTTAATACTTCAAATAGTTTTTACTTTAAAACCTCTCTACTAAGCATTCTCTTACATTAATTTTATAGGTGTAACAGTGAAAGAACGGGTGATAAGAACAATCCAGAAATTAAAAAACAAAAAGAAATTGTTCTTCAAAACTTAAAAAAAATAATGCATATAAATCCTGATCGTCCAAAGCAGGGATTTGGATCAACTACCGATGGCAACACTGCCCGAAGATTTTTTTCTAATCCATCAGCAGCAGCTAAAGCAACGGAAATTGAGCATAATATAATCAGAATGTTTGGAGTAATTTTGTTTGTTTTGTCGAGTGGCCATGAGGTTAATGTCGAACATTTCGAATCCTACTGCAAAAAAATCCTTATTGTGCTATAAAAAATTGTAGAGTCGGTATCCATTAACACCAACTGTTCATAAAGTTTTAGAACATAGCTCTGAAGTACTAAAATATTTTCTCTTGCCTATTGGGCAGCTGTCTGAAGAGGCACAAGAGGCAAGAAATAAAGATATAAGAAATTACAGGGAATTTTTCAGCCGAAAATCAAGTAGAAGGCTGAACATCAATGATTTATTTTGCCGACTGCTTCTACCTACGGATCCTGTAATTTCCTGTGCTCGTGAATTGCCCAAAAAAATACGCATAAGCTTGCTCCAAAAATTAAGAAAGATTTGGAAGCATTACTAATTCAAGACAATTTCATGAAAGTTTACAGGAAAATGCAGTTATAATCGATGATTCTATTGAAGAGGGACTTAGCAGTGAAGAATCATCAGATGCTTTATTGAGATTTTAAAAATGGATTGTTATAGCTATGAATTGTTGCATCACTATGTAAATTTTGAATTTGACATCTAAAATTTTCGTTATTTCATGATGCGTGTAAGTATTGTATTAAATTATATTTAATCTAGTTATTACATGTCTATAGTTAGTGCACGCATCTATGAATATTAATAAGATTTAATTATTTTAAATGTGCAAAGTTTATTGATTTTAAATAAGCAATACGAAAGAACAAATTAAAAAATGCATGACAATTTTACTCATCCCTCGGGATGAAATGTTGCGATTACTCGAAATGTCTAATTCCACTCTTCTAAAAAGCATTTAACCCTTTATGCAGTGACAGTACTTTTAAGTACCAGTGAATAAAATTTATTGTTAAATTTATTTATTCTGTCTATTAATGAAAATTTATTTTTCTTTCCATAAAATAAAATTTGCTTTATCAAATTTCCATAACGTAGAGATATAATCAAAACTAAATAGTTTCAAAGAGTGGTAATATTCTTAATCATTTTCATACGTATGGCTTTTCTTATTAAGACAAAAGTTATGTGAAACATTTTGAACTACAAAAGTCTTTCAATATATTGAAATGCATTGCTTGTATAAGAATTGTGATATTTCCACAACGGTATTTTTTGCTAATTAATCTGATTATTTTTGTAAAATGATTACAAAAAAAAGTTAAAACTACTGAGATATTTAATCAGTTTTAATGAAAATTTATCTAAATTTCACATTATTATAATTTAAAAATCCAATATATCTTCAGATATTAAAGAAGATAATTATTGAGCTGAGGAAATTTCTTTCTAATTAATTCCATAGATAAAGGATTAAAAAACGGATTTTACTTTTATTTTTCGATAAAAGCAAAAAAAATATTTTTTTTTTTCAAAGCAGATTTTGTTAGTAAAAAAAAAAAAAAAAAAAAAAAAAAAAAAGGGATACTAGAAATTTTATAAGGGGGAAGGGAAGTAAGCGGGAACTTTGAAATATGCTAGAAATTTAGATAAATAATTATTTAATTAATATTAACAAAATAAAGTGACGAAGACAGATTCTTCATTTTTTTTGGAATTTCAAAGTTATTATTCTCTGTGTGTTAGATAGGAACAAAATAATTGAGGGGGGGGGGGGAGAGGGAATCGAAAATTTTAGAAGTGATCTAATTAATGAATTCTATGATTTATTATTAATTCATATTAAGTTGATGTTGAAAACTTAAAAAAAAATAACATTTTCAGATTTTCTTTGCTATAGGATCAGATGGGAAAAGAGGCGATTTCACATGTGTTTAATGGGAAAAGGGAGGGGGGGGGGGGGTTCGGGGGGGACAAAATTTAGCTGATTGTTTTTTTATGTATTTCGTTGATTTCTGGCAATTTTTTGATTTTATTTTGCAATAACTAAAAAAAAAAAAAAAAAAAGGTTTTAAACTATACATTTTCAATGAGGGGGGGGGAGGAAATTAAGGAGGGCGTAAATTTCCGGGAATATTGAATCGGATTATTTGTCTTGAAAAAGATTAAATAATCTCAAAAATTGAAAACATTTATTCCCGTGAAAAAAAAATCGTAAAAAATAGAAAATTTAAATCGAACAAAAACTTTCCCCGTCTTTTGCCCCCCCCCCAATTCCCTACCCCGTAACCCCAACTGCATTTGTTTGAAATTCACAATGTAATATCATATACTATGTTATAAAAGGATAAATGAATCATATACAACCACTAGGAAAGCCAGAAATGATTTTTGGCCACTAAATCGCGATTTGGGACCACTGTGCGTGGCCTCTATATTTTTTTACTTAGTTCTTACGCCTTGTTAACAATTATAAAAAAAAATCTCGAATGTAATATACAGATTTTTCGGCGTAAAACTTTTATTTATTTAATTTTATTTTTTGTTTTTTTAATTCTGAAACATAATTGATCCATCGATTAAATATATTTCCATTTATATTTAAAAATCATTTTAAACTTTCTAAAAAGTCGAAAAATTGCAGAATGAAAAATCGCAAACAAGTAATTAAAGTTAAACTTTTAAAAATATATGTATTATTGTATTTTATTCGAAAGAAGAAAAAATGAAATCTCTAAATAAATCATGACATTTAAAACATATTAAAAAAAATATCAGGAAATTTAAAATATTTTTATTTTTTATTCTTTTTAAAATAATTCATTTTTCATAAGTAAAAATTCAGGGCTCAGATTAATCGTTTAACTTATAAAACAAACAAAAATAATTTAAACAGAAACAAAAATATAATTAATGATGCAAATGTATAATAATAAAAATATGTTTTTTTCGAGATTTTTTTTATTTCAATAACTTCTTCAAAATTTTAATTAAAATTGAAAATGTATATACGGATTATTTCTTAATGACTTTTATATTTATTGCTTGAAGAAAAAATAATTGATAGAAAATAATGTTTTGGAATTTTTTCAGAAACAATTTATCTTTCTAAGATAAATAAATTCGATTGATAGAAATCCCGTACTAAGACAATTAATTTAAACAATTAATTTAAAGCATATATTTAAGATAAAAAAGTTAATTATTATCTCTATTGTATCATTTTAATATTATTATACATCATTTAAAAATAACGTTTAGTTCATATATATTTATTGATTTAATGCAAATTAGATATGTCTTACGCGTAAATGTATTCCATAAGAAATTTGTGTTTAATTTTTAGATTACTTTAGAGAGAAAGAGAATATCGTTTTCTGCAACACGATATTTAATTTAGAAAAAAATGTATTTTTTTCATTTGTATATAGAAAGTATATTCGGCAATGGAATTGTTAAAAATCTTTTTTTACGTTTGAAAATAATTTTTACCTCTGCAAATAAACTTACTATGGTAAATTTAATGATTATATTGTTTTATGCAAATTTATGGACACATATAATGTTAATTATCTTTGCTAAATTGGATAGCACACCGGGATTTAAAATGCCGCATAAAATTGTGCCAAAATATTCAAAATATCTGTTCAAAAACAAGAAACTAATAAATCTTCATTTGCTAAATAGATAAGTTCAAACTCATTTTTCGGATCCCGGAGCTTTTAATTTTGAGCTCGATAATGGAAGCAAAAAGGAAAAAAGTTAAAAAAATGCATGATTCATTCTAAAATGTATTACACCTCTTTTTTATAACAAAATAAATTTACATAAAAATAATTGTAATCTCTTTCATTTTGTTATTTTAATGGAATGTACATTCAATCTTATAAAAGAGAAGTTTAATATTAAAAAAAATACTTCCCTAGAAAGATTTTCATATTTTTTAACCGTAAAAATAAATATGAATAGACGCATTAATGAAAAAGGTTTATGAATATATAAATGCAATTTCCAGAAATTATTATGTAACTACACTGTAAAAAAAATTCAAGAGGTTACTAAAATTTTTTTAGTAAATTTGTATTCCACAGAATTTTTTAGTAATCATTACAAACTTTTTTTTTTGCAAGTGAAACAAGCATTTCTTTTGTAAACTGAACAAAAGAATTTTTTGTATAACTAACTTAAAAATTTTTAGTATGAGCCACCAAGCAAATTTTAGTAATAGCTCCAAAATTATTTTTAATAACCATTACGTGCTCCCGAAGGGCAGGAGCTTCCTTTCAGCTGCATCCAGACTTCTGAAGCGAAAGATTTTCGGCAAAACTGCAATAGATAGCAGCACGAACCATTGCGACCAGCTCCAACAGGAAATTCATATCCCCATTATTATAGAGTACTTACACTACATACATTCGGGGCGTATTTGTCTGTGTCCAGCATCGAACCCGGGACCTCTCAGCCTGGAGTCCGTGACTATAACCACTATGCTATCAAGGCCACACCAAGTGAGTTTTAGTAATAGTTATTAAAAATATAAAACTATTAACTCTCTTCGTTGCTAGCTTTTTTCTAGTAATTCTTACAGATTTTCTTGTAACCGACTAAGATTACTAAAAATTTTTTAGTAATTACAAGGATCACTAAAGTTTTTTTAGTAGATGGACCCTTTATTTTTTACAGTGTATGATGCGAAATAGAACAACAATTTCTATTTCTGAAGTAAAGGAATGCATTAGGGCGGTCAAACGACACATAAGAAAAACAATATTTTAATTTTACCTTCCGTCGGATCCTCTTAAAATTTGCCAATTTGTTAGAAATTGATATTGAAAAAATTCCAGCTCAATTAAAGGACATTAACCAGTTTCTTATAAATGTTGAATTCATGAAAAATTTGCGATATTTGGAAAAAAATGCAGTTTATATATATATATATATATATATATATATATATATATATATATATATATAAATTAGAGGAAAAATATTTCTCTTTTATTTCATAGAAAATGTTGTTGTCGTGAATGTTAATCTCATCAAAACTTATACCTAATGACATTTAGTATTTTTCACGTGAGCTCTTGGGACATACTCGAAACATTTTTATTTTTAAAAATAAGAGAAAAATGACAAATGAATAATTTTAATTTCTCTTAATGTATACATATACTTGTATTATTAGCATTAAAAGTCAAAAGATATTGAACAATTTTTGTAATTTAAAAAATATTTAATGAATTATAGTTAAATATGAATTATTTAGCTCTGCATCTGTTAGTACGGAGCTCCCCCATTTTTATTGCACTTGAAGCGCATTTAAAAAGAACAGCTAAATATCTCTATTTATTACAAAAAATGGTTTGACCTTCTATAATTAATTATGTATAGAATTTACGTGTCTTCTCGTCACATCCTCGTATCAGTATGACAGCAGAAATGCAATTTTAAATTTTTACGTGCTTTATTTTATAATAAACGCCAAGTCAAAATGAACATAAGAGAAGCAGCTAGACTTACAATACACTTATCAACTAACCGCAGACTTTAACGAGTAGTTTTATACGACTCCGCAAACAACTATTTCGAAACAAAGAACTGAGCTGATTAAAAACAGATTTAATAATTCTGATTTAGCACTGTTATTCACGAAGATAGTAAACTGCTTACAAGAAAGAAGCCACGTGTTATTTGAAGATAGAATGAAGGTTTTTTACACAGATATATTACCAATGTCAATAAATATAAGATTTTTATTTTTTATTTATTTATTTTTTTTTTTACAAAAAAGGAGAGGACAAAAGAAATTGGTAAAATAAATTTGATGATCCCTTAATACTTCCGCCGAGGGAGACCACACCCCCGCTTCGCACGAGCCTGTATTAGTGGCATATTCAGGATGGGTGTCCGAGTGCTCTGGATACCGGTAATTTTAGAAGTTCTGTTCAGAAAAAAATAATAACATATATGTGTAATTAATAATAACATATATGGGATATTCTAGGTAAATTTTTAAAAGAAAAAGCGTAAGAAATAAACGAAATGACCATTGTACCTTACATTTAACAAATCATGCATATTTAAATTTAAATTATTGTACAAGGGCAAGTTTAGTATTCTTCAAGATCTACTTAAATATTTGGATGCTCAAGTGCATTTTTCAGCAGTTGTCATTTGATAGTTAGCTTTTTTTTTCCCCTTTTTTCATAAAAACCCCTATAAGTTGTTTTCTAGTATGTTCCTGATACAGACATAAAATATAATTACCAATAGCAAAAAACAAAGATAAAAAAATTTATTCTAAAAAAGCTATTTTTTATTGTTTAAAAAAGGACGTATAATTAATATTATTATTTCTGAAGGTGTAATTTATCGAGTGGGAAAATTTTAGGTTTATTACAGTTCATTAATTTAAATAAGCATAAAATTGATGAAAATATTTAATTTCGTTCGAAAATATCTAAAAAGGAACTTGATACAAAATATAAAACAGAGAATATTTTTTAAATGTAAAATATAAAACAGCAAAATTTACAAATATTATCTGACGGCGATTGAAGGCCAGGTGATCAGTGCTGAGTGAAGAGTCGACCTGGCCTTCAATCGTTGTCAGCGCCACCTATTGTTTGAGATGCGAACTAAAATAAAAAATTACGCTAAAAAAACTCCTGACATTATACATAACCTTCCTGCAAAAAAATTTTAAATAGCTGTCACCGTTTGCAAGTTATTGAATTTTAAAATCCATCAGTCATTTTTGGGACACCTGGTATATATATATATATACAGGGTGTACAGCAAATAACACCCTGATTTCAAAATTAAATTTCTCAAGAACAAAGATCAATAGAATTATGCAATAAACAGTTTGTTTATTAGGTAAGTTGTAAAAATCTTATACAAAAGTTTCGAACGGTAAATATTTTGAAAAGATTGTGTTCTGATTGCAAAGAATGCTTTGATTTGACATTTTTCTTGCTTTAGATTCCTGCCAGAGAATGTGTTTTTCGACTTAAAGTGCCATATTTCATAGTTTTTTTTAATTAAATTTTTGAAATTTCAAAATTCTAAAAATTTGCTTCGAAAAATCTTTAAAATACTGCACTGTAAGCTGAAAAATTATTTCTCTGCAGACAATCTAAAACAAGAAAAATGTCAAATCAAAACATTCTAGGCAATCAGAACGCATTTTTTTCAAAATATTCACTGCTTGAAATCTCTGTATAAGATTTTTACAGCTTACCTAATAAAAAAATCGTTTACCGCATATTACTATCAATCTTTGTTTTCGAGAAATTTAATTTTGAAATCAGGATGTTATATATATATATATATATATATATATATATATATATATATATATACGTATATTTATTTTTATATAGAGAGCGATTTAGCCATTCATTACCATAACAACACTTATAATTAATTATCAGCCTACGCATAAAAGATAAAAAAGGACATAAAATAAAATTTGGAGGTCTAAAATTATAAAATATTAGTAGAATGATTAAAAAAATTTCAATTAATTGTAAATTATTTATGACTGCAGAGATTACATTTTTTTAGAAATAAAAATTTTAAATATTAAGAAATTCAAAAAAAAAAAAAAAAAATATGAAAGTCTTCATATTATACATATTGAACATATTATGTGTCACTTTAAATTTACCAAATTATATAAATTTTAATCAGTTCAAATCATTTATGTTATATTTTTGAAATTTCTCTAACTTTGAATAACTGCATTGTTTGTTTGGAGAAACAAAGCGATTATTTAATGTATATTAGTTAATATCAAAGGATTGGTCTAGGTATTATTTTAAATTATTTAAAAGAAAAATCTTCTTTTTAAATGATAAAATTTAATTCAAACTGCGTCGAATGATGAGCTACAAAACATCGTAATGCATTCACTCTCAGAAATAAAACTCTCATTTTTGACGAGCCTTATTTCGTCGTTTTTGACGATCATTTTGTATCAAAATCACGTGACTTTTAACGAAACGTGAACTCTCAAATATTTGACGAAAGTGCTACCTTATTCATCGCCTGACTTGATTAATTTTAAGGAAACTGTCGCGGTAGCTGTTTATAGAAGAACCCGCTATTTTAACTTCTCAAATCTAGTGATTTTAGTACGGAAATATTTGCTTGTTTAAAGTAGTACTCTGTTTTAAACAGAAAAAATGAAATATAGGCAATTATACTTTCTGCATTAGATTTATTTTAAAAGTTTTTAGAAATGTTTATTACTATTTTTATTTATTTATTTGTAAGGTGTATTTCGTATGATTTAATTTGAAAAAAAAAATACTTTGCTGTATAAAACTGTTGAAATGGTAAATTTGATCAATAAAATTTCAAAATTCTTGTATATTCTTTTTCTAATTATATCCAATATATTCTTTTTTCACTCAAATTAAAAATATACTCAATTTTTCTCTCTCCCCTCTATAAACAGTAAATTGTTAAAATCTTATCCACTTACTTAAATTAGTAAAATCTCTTCTAACAGGCACTTCATATTTCGTTTTTCTCTGAACAACAAATTAACCAGTCCATATTTTAATCATTCCTAGAGCAAATAAAACTCCCCTAATTGTTATTTAATTAAGCCATATTATAATTACTCATTAACCATAAGAAAATGATAATGATAAATTCGTTTAATTATTTAAAACTTGCAAGATAACAGAATCGGTAAAATGACATTCACGTTATAAAAATTTAACCACACACAATAATCCATTATATGTCTTTATAATCGCAATGACATAAGTAACCTGTGGCGCGAAGATAAAGCAACGAACTGCCACATAGAACTTTGTGAGTTCGAACCTCTCCTGTGACATTTTTTTTTTTGCTTCTGTCAATGAATACAGGAACTTCTAAACGATTCGAGAGATGGCAGCACTAGCCATTTTTTGACGAAATTTTTTGGCGATTTGATATCGTCAAACTAGTGGTAAAAAGTAATTTCATCAATTTGACGAAATATTTGTTCGGAGCATTTCCCAGGAAACGATTTCGTCAAAAACGAGAAAAATTTCGTGAAATCTGAGTATTCACTTCTGAGTGTGTTTAATAATATATATAGATTGAAAATGTCTTTCAGTAAACTTTTGTGAATAGTTGGTTTCATATTGTCTCCAATTCTTTATTTTATCTGTTGTTTTCTCATGCAACATAATATAAATGTTTTCTTATGCTCATACGAAAATATTTTCTTTTTAACAAATACTTACATTATTAAATATATTCTCATAGTTTGAAACAAATTTTGGTGCTCAAAAGCTTCCACTGTAAGATGGTGAAATCTGGAACCGATATTTTTGAGCTCCTGTTGAAACATAGTTCCAATAGCTGGAACGGTTGGAAAAAGAAGCTCCAAATGTGGTACGAGATTTCACCATCTTAATATCAATATAGAATACTAATATTTATAATATTCATAAATAGGTAATTTTGGACATATATATATATATAGAATTATACAGAATTCTGCAAGATGCACAAGTATCTCAATTTATACATGCATAATTGTAATTGGATGTGGGTTTGTGTGTACTGATGTATTCATTGTGATATTCTGCATTTATACAACGTTCCACTTAAATTCACATTTATATGTTAAATGCAGAGATATGAGCACAACTTCTAGGCAGTATTTTATTTCTAAAAAAACCAAAGCTTATTGAAAATCTTTATATTACGGAATCAAAGAAACTAAGATTTTGCACATGACATCAAATAGAAAGCTTTTTGCATTAAACACATGTATTGCTTTTATTGACATAAACTTAAGTGTATTTTTGTTTACTGTCAACAACTTTCTTGAAATTGTGCATTAGTATAGAAAACGTATAATTCGCTTCGATAAATATTTACATAAAGTATAAAATAAGTATTTTGAAGCAAACTTATATATCTAAAACAAAGAAAAAATTATCTACTCGATAAACTGCTGAAGATATATCGTTTACGTATTAAAAATGTATGAAAACAAACGTTAATACTATAAGAGTATTTTCGGAAAAACTACTGAGACACAATTAAACTTTAAAAGACTTCATTCACTTTAGACTTTTGTGCTATATTTACGAAAACTTGCACTTTTAACAACAACAAAAAATGTTTAAAAGCATGTAATCTTGTAATGTTTGATAAATAATTCAATGAAATGAATTCTTTGGAAGAAAAATATACCATTTAGAATATAAAAAACATTACTAACTATATGAAATTTCATACTTATTTATATCAATAGAACAATTATTTAAAAATATAAAATTAATGAAAGCAGACATTTATACAGTTACAAAGTCAGTTTTAACTCATGCGCTGAATGTAAAGCAGCATTATTCAGATATAAAATTCGGGACCACAGGTGCATGTATGCACCTTTAAAACGTGAATACATATACTATATATAACTTTATATAAAAAATTATATACATATAATATATACAACAAAAGTTTGGACACATACATATATTAAAAATACATAAAAAATTCTGTGAAATACAGAGATAATTCAATTTATATTATTTGAAATAAAGAAAGAAAAAGAATAGAAAACATTTATATTTTAGAATCGATGAACCACATTTCTGCGCACAGGATCAAATAAAAAAGCTTTTTTCATCATTGCTACCATTCACATAAAGTAAATTTATGTTTACTGTCAAATTTTTTTATATTGTGCTTTAGTATAGCAAACATATGTTTTACTCTAATAAATATTTTGAAATAAGCTAACTTTTTTATCTCATGAATAAAATGCAGCAGTTATATTGTCCACGTAATAAAAATATATGAACAAAAACTGTAATACTACAAGATTATTTTCTGAAATATCAACTGAAAGGTGGTTACATTTTATGAGGATTCATTCACTTTAGAATTTTGCAACATTCCTATATCATGCTCCATTTATGAAGCATGCAACTTCAACCAAGAAAATGTTTTAAGACATGTATTCTTTCAATGCTAGACATAATTCTCAATAAAATAAAATCTTTAGAAAAATGTACCATTAAATATGTAAAAAACTTCGAAATTTATTAAATTTTATGCTTTTTAAAATAAGTAGAACAATTATTATAAAATATAACATTAAGCATTAATTATATAATAATTCAACAAAATAAAATAATTCAACAAAATAATTAAAAAAATTAAAATTCATGTAAAAAAGAAAAAGGTTGATATTTTAGAATCAAGAAACTATAATTCTGCTCATAGGATTTAATAAAAAAGTTTTTGCATCAAATACATATATTGCTTTCATTGACATAAAGTAAACTTTAATGTGTTTTTGTTTACTGCCAACATGTTTCTTCAAATTGCGCATTAGTATAGCAAACATATTTTTCGCTTCGATAAACATTTAATGAAAGTATAAAATAAATATTTTGAAGTAAACTAATGTATAGAAAAACAAAACTCTTTTATCTATTTAATAAAATGCAGCAGTTATATAGTCTACGTATTAAAAATGTATGAAAACAAATGGTATTACTACAAGATTATTTTCTCAAAAACTACTAAGACGTGATTAAACTTTATGAGAATTCATTCACTTTAGAATTTTGTACTCTTCCTGTTTCATACTTTATTCATAAAAACATGTATTTTCAACCAAAAAAATGTTTTTAGACGTGTGTTCTAGTAATGTTTCATATGTGACTCAATGAAATGAAATTTTTAGAAGAACATTTTTCCATTGAGTATATAAAAAAAAGGACCACATGTATTAAATTTTATGCTTATTTACGTAAGTGGAAAAAATATTTAAAAATATAAAATGAGGGAATGCAGGCATATATACTGTTGCAAAATTTGATTCTATCCATACATAGATTGAATGAAGTATAGCATTATTCATACGTTAATTCATTCGAGACCATGGGTGCATATATGCTCCTTTTATACGGACAAACAAAATTTACTTTTGGCACCAGTCAGGTTCCCTTTGAAGAACACAAAAATCGATTTTTCAAAAAGTACCTTATAATTAAATATTAGTCTTAAGAAACATTTAAAAACAAACTGCATACAAAAATTCGCATCAGAAGAGAACTTGTGTCTAAAATATTTTGAGCTTTTCCTACATGATCAATCGGTGATTTAATTTTTACAGTCAATTTTCTCGAAGAAGTGATTTTTAACATTGCGCGCACGATTTCTGAAAAACGGTTGACAAGAAATTTTGCTAAATTTTTACTGAATATATAAAAAGTATAAAATTACGAAATGACCTATTATTATGTTTCTCAAGTTAAAAGTTTAGAATTCATCACTAATTTTTTTTTAAATCCGTTATTTTGAATTTTTTTAAATGCAATATATTTCTCTAGATCTAAAAGTTTTATTTTTTTCATTGTAGGTCATTAAAAAATATATTTGTACTCATTACAAAAATATTCGTTTATTTTAGCAATTCAAATTTAGAAAAGCATACGCGCAATGCATGCAAGAATAATTCTTTTCAGAAAATGTATTATCTTTAAAAATAAATTTAAAAACTTTATATAGGTGTATACTTTTTTAACAACTGTAATTGATAAAATAAGCCATTCTTAATGTATGTTTTCAATTCTATAATTAAAAGTCAATTATATAAAGCGTGACTCTAATTCTTACAGACATCACTTTTTCATGTATTTTATTAGCTCAAAGGGTACTTTACCCATTAAAAAAAAGGAATATTTGCTTTTTTTATATTAGAAAATATTTGACATTGTTTAATTACAGATAACTTTAGAAAAGAAAAAGAAGAAATGGTTAATGCCATTATACTATTTACTTTGATTTATTTAAGTCTAAGGATTATGCAAAAAATCCCACATCCATCAATGCCTTTAGGGTGGGAATTAATTGGTTCGTATACTAATCGTTAACATTTATTCAAAACGGTCATAAATTGCATTAACATGTATGTGTCAGTAGAGGAGTGGTGGCGAATGTATAATAAATTCGTAAACCTATGCTTTATATTTCGTGAATCAATGCAAATGTTACATTTTTTTCATTATTTTAGTATTATTATTTATTATTATTACCATTATTTAAGTTAGGAATTTTGAAACACGCTTTGTATGTGGGGTTGAAAAACCTTATGTAGATCGACGAAATAAATGATTATATCAGCGTAATGTGTTTCATCGTTAAGATTCCAATTTCGTACTTCTAATGACACATATTTCTAATTTTGTACGTTAACTCATTATGAGAGATTGGTGTTTATAATGAAGGACACAGTTTCAAACGTTGTTCAAAAGCCTTTTTAATGTATTGTGGAAATTATTTAAACGTTGAACTCATCTTACAAGAATGATTTATACCATTTTTAATACATATAAAGCTCTTTTAAAAAGAACTTTTAACCATTTTTTCCTACGTATACTCATAGCTATACTTACGAAATATTTATAGGAAGTTCTTTTTTTAAAACTATTAAATATTATTTTAAATTTTTTGCACTAGCTTATACGACATTATGATAAATTTAGACGCCAGTGAGGAGAAATTTATTGCCATACTAACCATTGTATCATGTGACTTCCCTTGAATTTAATCTTTTAAATACTTGCGAATTACTTGTTCAATCATTCTACAGATCTGAGTATTGTGATAGATCTTTTTATTTCTATGTTATCCGGGAGCAGGAGATAAATCGCAAAATATTGATCCTGTCTTAGGTTTTCGCATTTCATCAATTTCGTTTCGAACATTAATGTACACTTTCATGGATTTTACACAAAAAATGCTATTTAAAGATAAATCCTTTTATATATCCAAATATTTACCAATTAATCCAGATGTTGCATAATTTCAAAATAAGGTCATTTATACATCTCTTTTTAATTAAGAGCTTTAAAAGAGCCTTAAAAAGTTTTTTAGATGCTTGAACTTAGTGCATAAAAATATAATATGAAATGATTTGAAAAAAAAAAAATACTGTTTTCTAAAACAGTGTTTTATAAAAACAGTACCTCGTAATATTTTACTTAAAAAAATCATCCTAGTACTATCTCAATAATATAAATTCTTCGTAAAAATCATTCAAAAGTTCAAATTGTTCAGTGATTATTCTTACATAAAAATCTAAAACTGAATACAATTCTTCTTAAAACACATCTTGGTCATTAGATATATTCAAAGTTGAAATAAATTATATTACCTTGCCCTTTAATCATTACCGACTGTACTTATTTCAACCGCTTATTCAACTTGAAAAACCTTCACTAAAGGATCTTCACTTCAAAATAACACAAATTCATTTTTTTTTTTCATTTTTTTTTTTTTTTGGCCGAAATGTCATTTAATCATTGTAAATTTAAGACTTCCACTTATTTCTTAAAGAAAGAAAAATAATAGTACCATAAAGCAAAATATTTAATTTGAATATCAAATGATTTTATCATTATTATTATTTATTACGCGAAAAATTCAAAAAATGCTACTGGCGAGTTAAAATATGTCACACCAACTGCACCCATCTGATATAAAAGTTACATCATATTTCTTTGGGGTCTCTGATATTTTTACATTTTTTTAAAAAATTTTATAAACACTATAAATTAAAATTTAAAAATTCTATTTTTTTTTTCAAACGTTCGTTTTGCTATTTAAAAATGAGCGGTAAAAAAATATAACATAGATTTATGTATGCTAATTAATATACACGCTATCGCAAGCACGGAAGTGCAGTTTTGAGTTTCATAGTATCTAATTAGCATACATAATCCTAGCACTAGGCATGGGATGTAACATTAATTTAGTGAGCATGCTTTTTCTCATTATCCTTAATATCCTTTAATTTTAAATTACCCGTATAATGCATAGTAAAAAAAATTAGTATCTTAAATTCAAGCCTTACAATTTTTCAAAGAAAGAAGATGAAAAAGAGAAAAAAAATAAAGAAATTATATCATAAAAAATTACATTTCATTTGAACATGAAACATATATGTATACATATATATATATATATATATATATATATATATATATATATATATAATTTAATGGCTACATGAAAAAAAGAAAATGTTACTGAGAAATTAAGATATGCTGTAGGCACAATTCACCTGAGAAAATTAAAATGATAAAAATAAATAAAGTTATACACATTTAAAAATTAAATATGAAATTGTGACTGTATGTAATTGAATTAAAGGAAATATGTAAAAGATTATATGAGATAATAGCTTTTTTTTTCAATTCAGTATATAACGGTGTGCGTCCATGACAAAATTACTGTAGCATAACAGAGATATTTAATGTGGATTTGTGTCAGATAAATCGTTAATAAAAAAATGGTAACTGCAGAACACATTTTGTTTATCATTACATATTTTATTACTCGAGATCGTTAAATGATTCCATAAAGATTAAGTATTAAATGTTAACTATAGAAAATGGGATCTGTACTTTCTTTACTCGAGTAATTACAAAGTAAGATATATATCCTCATTAACCGCTATTAGACAAATTGCGTGAGATAGTCAATTGAATTAAGTATTACACAACGGGATACTAAGATTGAATTTTCTTTCATAAATATTTACTTACTTAGACACTCGAAAAAGAAATATTTAAACTATGTATGCGCATTCAAGAAAGTAAAATAAAATTACTTCAATATTTTAAGAAAAATGATATTTTGTCTGCTAATTTTCTTTGGTATTATATTTAATATCGGCTCGTTGTTATAATATTTAGCTAGTTTGGACAATTTATATTACTGTATGGAATTCTAAATTTAAGTATAAATTATTAAATTTTGGTAATTTATTTTTATATTTTATAACTTTTACCAATGAACTGTGTTATTTTTTTAAGTATAGAATATGTAAGTCTAATACAGCTCATACACTGTAAAAAAAATTCAAAAGGTTATTAAAAATTTTTTAGTAAATTTGTATTTCACATATTTTTTAGTAACCATTATGAACTTTTTTTTTGCAAGTGAAAGAAACATTCCTTTTGTAAACTGAACAAAAGAATTTTTTGTATAACTAACTTAAAACTTTTTAGCATGAGCCACGAAGCAAATTTTAGTAATAGCTCCAAAATTATTTTTAGTAACCATTACGTGTGCCCGCAGGGCAGGAGCTTCCCTCGAGCTGCATCCAGTGGGTAAAAAGACAGACTTCTGAAACGGAAGATTTCCGGTAAAACCGCAATAGATGGCAGCATCAAACATTAATACCTGCTCTATTTTGACATGTCTCTAAAGGGGAGGGAAAGTTCAGAGATGGTAACTGCTACGACAGGATTTTCATAAACCCTTTATTTAACAAGTATTTACATTGCATACAACCAGTGCATATTTGGAGGCGTCCAGCACCGAACCCAGGTACTTTCAGCCTGAAGTTCTGTGATGAGACCACTAGGCTATGACGGCCACACCAAGTGAGTTTTAGCAATAGCTATTAAAAATGTAAAACTATTAACGCTATTTGTTGCTAACTTTTTTCTAGTAATTCTTACAGATTCCTTGTAACCGAGTAAGATTACTAAAAATTTTTTAGTAATTACAAGGATCACTAAAATTTTTTTAGTAAATCGACCCTTTCTTTACAGTGTAGTAAAAAATATTAGAATAATTACTTTTTTTTACAAAGTGAAAATATCGTTTGGTAATTTAATTCATTTTAATGCAAATATGCAAACGATATTTTTATTAATGACGTATTGTTCTTCATAAAAACAATCTTTGTTGGAAAGAACATTGTTGTTTCCAACAAACTTGAAAGGCGCTATGCATTCGATTTGTCTGTCCGTGTAACTCCCGTAAATATACTAGTATTTTCACGCAATTGCTAAAGCTTATTTAGGATTACCAAATATTGTTGTGTGTTGAATATGAAGTATGTAAAATAGATGGCTCGTGTATAGGGACGCTCAAAAGAATTCAACTATATTATGGTAGTGAAGAAATGCAGTTTGTAGAGTAATTTATTAACATTATGCTACTTTAAATGTATCGAAATTGATAAAAATCACTCAAATTTACTACGAGCACGTTAAAAAAGTGCATTAATAGCATTTTTTATTCATTTCCAGGGGCAAGCAAAAGAAACCAGTTTTGTGTAATAATTGCTGGAGATTAATATTTAAAATTAGGTATATGCTTTAAATTTTATTAGTTTTTTGTATATTTTTTTATATATACATTATATACCTCATACGCAGAATCGTAGAAAATTACAGATACATACAAGCACATACAGGTACATGTATATGTATACATTTAAAAAAACTTTAAGAATTTTCTCTAATTAGTATGCTTACTTGTCAAATAACAATAACCGACAAAATTTCAAAGTACTTTTTATGAGCTCTACATGAAACAGCATCTAAATAACGACTCGCCTGTTTCATTGTTTGATTTTTATTTCATATGATTAAAATGTAATGCACACATAATCTACTATGAAGTAACTAAGCCTTTTAAAATATTTATATAAACGTATATTTTTTATCTGTTTACCATCATAAGACAACGTACATCTTGCTTATGGAAGTTTAATACAATTGATATTAGCGAGCACATTTTAGAATATACAAAATTTTTGAATGATTATTTAACGATTTTATTTGAATTTACCTTATGTCACATAGAAAAGAATGAGAAAAAAAGGGTATAATAATTATTATTATGATACTTCACGATGAACAAGAAAGACTGATTACGATATTTTAAATGGATTTTACCCATGATAAAACAATTTCATCTATATTAAAAATGTATAATTATCACAGAAATAATTATATAAATTCGAAAATAGAAATTTTAATGATACTTTAATATCGAATCGGATATAAAATCATTTTGGCTATTTCGTGTAAAACAATACTTTTTAAAACGTTTGAGGAAATAGCTTTAATATTTTACGTGAACTGCTTGTAGTAAATATCAATATCATTAGAAGAGTAATCAACGGAAAATAAAACCATGAATATGCGAATAATTATTTGTAAGTGTTCTCAAGTAATATGAATTCTGAAGTGATATTCTTAGTCATTACTTAAAAATAACATTATATTTCGCAGATGTGTATTATTGTTATTTTAAATATGAAAATAAATCTCACCTAATTATTTCCATAGTGACAATTCCATAATGAATAAAATTTTAGTAGATTTATAATAAAGTATCATGGGATATACTTAATATGCTGGAAGCAATAGAAATATGTTGTTAACCACTTATCCGTTTTGACCAAACTGCTTTCAGGAAAAAAAGATTTTTCTTGCTTTGTTACTAAAATCTTTCATACACCACTAATTTACACAATTAATTTTCTATAGATTAATTGTCAGACATTTTTGTTTTACAAAGCAAGTATTTTAATACTCGAAAGAGGTATTTTAACCAATATTCAGTTTATTGTATCAGAAAAGCGAAAAAAATAATTGGTTATTTTATTAATATAAGATAAACACATTTTTTTTTAATTTCTAATTACAAATTTTCCATGGTTGACTGCATACTATAAGTCATTCATGCATTGATTACACTGCATATATCATGGACGTAATAAATATTGAAAGTGAATATGCATTGTCATTCTAATCTGAGTTTCTAGCTGTTTTCAATGCATACATTTTGCCTGGTTTAAAAAAATGAAATACACAATTTTACGCTTCTGATAGAACAATAACTCTAATATAATATATTTTATGTTATTTTTTCTTAAATATGCTTTATACATTAATTCACGTTCTGCAGAAATTTTGCTCTTACGCATATCACCTATCAGTATAATATGCGCATAAACATTTTTTAACTAAGTTAAAACAAAGAACATATAAAACGTTAGTTACTGAGTTAAATTCAATGTCTTGACAAATTATAAATCATTTAATTTAATTTAACTTATTTATTCTAATCTAAATTAGCAAATTTTTATCCATTTTTTTTGTATTTAATAAAATATTCGAAAAACGTTTTTGATATAAAATTCGAAGTTAGATTTCGATAAAAAAGTACTCGATAATCTCAGAACACGAAGTCTAAGGTTCTCAAAATGTGAGGAAATTCTAGCATATTTGCATGCACACACAATCTCATGTGAAACTGGTTTCTAAATTGCGAAATCACATTTAGAGAAAATAAAAATGAATAAGATCTAGTTAATGCGTACTATTACTGTTTATTTATCATGAATTTAATAACTGTCTTTAAACCGATGTACATTAAATAATAAAATATGAATAATTTATTATTTTATAAAATATATAATATTTTGTAGACGTACTTTTTTTTAACTAATGTTATTAATCATCTAAAGAAGTCGTGCTCTTGATTTTATGGTCCACTACTTTCAGAATTTATTTTCATGTATTTCACTGGATAAAAAACAAAGTGTTTTGTGAATAAAATATGGCATAATAAACATCCAAAATCATAAAGGGAATAAAATTCTATAGAATTTCATCAAGTGCAAAGCTATTTTCCTTAATATATTCTAACAATATTGCTTGATATGGTATATTTTGTCGATAAATAAGGAAGAAATTGTATTATTTTTTGTTGAAATGACATAAAATATCTTTCCATGCTTTTTTCGACAATGTTTTCTTTAAATTTCTGATGTAGAATGAATTTTTTATATATTAAGTGCCCTAAAAATGATTGATGGATTTTTAAATCCAAAACTTTCAAACGGTGACAGATATTTTAGACAGATAATTCCGGAGAATTATCAATGACGTAAGGAGAATTATTTTATATATAAAATGTGGCATAATAAACATCCAAATTCATAAAGGGAATAAAATTCTATAAAGTTTCATCAAGTGCAAAGCTATATTCCTCAATATCTTCTAACAATATTGCTAATATATCGTATATTTTGTCGATAAATAAGAAAGAAATCTGTATTATTTTTTGTTGAAATGATATAAAATATTCTTTCATGCTTTTTTTCCCGATGTTTCCTTTAAATTTGTAATTAAGAATGAATTTTTTATATATTAAGTGCCCCAAAAATGATTGATGGATTTTTAAATCCAAAACTTTCAAACGGTGACAGATATTTTAGACAGATAATTCCGGAGGATTATCAATGACGTAAGGAGAATTATTACTATGATTTTTTGTTCAAATTTCAGACAATAGATGGCGCTAATGGCGTTTGACGCTTTTCCCAGATACGAGTTTCGGTAAATCAGGATCTATTCAATGCATTTCATTTTATTTATTTATTTATTATTATTATTATTATTATTATTATTATTATTATTATTATTATTATTATTATTATTATTATTTTGGTTGGCATGGGGAAAGAAAAAAGCTGAAAAAATGATCATTGATTTTGCATTTATCGCTTTCAGCACCATCTGTCGCACTTTTTTTGTGATTAAAAGTGGGAATCACAGCATAAAAATACTTGAAATCATGTATAACCCTCCTGAAAGATTTTTTTAAATATCGGTCGCCTTTTACAAGTTATTGAATTTTGAAATCCATAAGTCAGTTTGGGGATACCGGGTATATAGTACATTCAGGAAGTATACATTCGTTATTCTAGCATTTTAATAGAAAATATTAATAGTAAATGTGTAAAACATATGGCTATTGAATATATTTAAGTGAGTTTTTACTTAAATTGCTAGAAAAGCATTTAAATCAGCACAGGAATAATGTATCCATTTTTGGTTCGAATCTGGGTCTTTGGTTCTGCGCATCAGTGGTCTGCTATCTGATCCATCTTGAATAACACACCTAGCCTGGCACTTTGCATTTTTGAAATGTTGGTAAGACTGGAACAGAAGCAAAAGATGGTATAGCTTCATGAACCACAACCCTGCGACAAACATGACTCTAAAATTATCCTGCATCGATATTATATGTACGCTATTTTTTAAAAAATGATTTGCACCCTGGAAACATAAACTTTAGTACATGAATTTTCATTTACTTTGAAACTTGTCGTTGCGGAAGGGAAGGGGGGGCATCGCAATACTTAACCATCATGAATATCCATAACATAAAATATGAAAATAAAACATGCATAAGTTATTTATAATATGTATCGCAATTCCAAAATAAAATGTATACGTATATTTAAATATTTTAAAACATAGTAATGCTCTGTTATAGTAATTGCTGATAAACCAATTTCGACAAATCATATAAAAAGGCCAAATTACTAAAATAGTACCGAATTGCGTAAAAGAAATATCTTATAACTCCAAAATAATTATCATATTAACTAACAGTTTACTGCGTTGGATTAAGTGGTATATATCTTTGAATCGAAATTTGAGTTAAATACAGGTTCATGAAAAGTCGAAGAGTGTGTAAAATATAATTACAAATATTTCGACTACTAATTATTCGATTGACTTCATTTTTATGCAACATTTGTGTTATTTTATTATATTTTACATAATCTCATTAAAACAGAAAAAATCGAAAAAAAAAATATGTACCTTTCATCGGCACGAATAATTCGAGATTCTGACAGAAAAAAAAATAGTCACGGATAATACAGGTTACTGATATTAAAAAGATTATTTCCATTACTACGACCTAAGTACACACCAAATTTCAAGTCACTATCTAAATTTCTTCGGCAGATAGAGCTTTTACAAACATACAGACAGACAGACATGCACACAGACGAATGGCATTTTTTTTCGAAAATATATTTTCGGAATCTCCAATGTCTAAAACCTGTAAACCCGTCATTTTTTTTTCGATTTTCAATACGATTGCAAGATTTACACTATACTACTTACAAAAAAGCTTAAATGGAGTAATAAGGGGCTCAACGATTCATGAAGCTATTCCATCTTGTGCAGCGTTTGTAATCTTTCCAGCATTTAACAGTGAAGAATGCCAGCATATGATCGTCGTTCCAGGTGGTTCAGATGATTAAGAGTTGTTGGGCTGAATCTGACACAGATGATCGAACCCTACCCTAGATACTTTTTCACTCTCTCAATTTTACATCTTATTACAAAACAGAATAAAAATTCCCGTAGTTAAATTTAGATTATTCGGGCATTAGTCATGGTTTGAAACTATCTTATACATATGAATATTTCTATTGGATTTGTGGATTTTTCTATGGAATGTTTGTTCTTTGTTCTACGAAAAATCTAATCATATGTTATGCATACAGACTTTTTTTAACATATTTATGTCAAAAAAGGAAAATTGTATTGATAAAATAATTTAAGAATATCATTTTAAAATTCTTTTTAAAACTGAAATAAATTTAGAAAAATAACTTATATTAAATTATCTGATATAATTATGTAGTAATTAGTAGTTGTTATTAATAGTTGCAGCTGACAGATGTAATAATGAATTTTCTAAACTTATCTAACAGACATTAACATAATGTTAATCTCTGGTTGAATTTAAATTTCTGTTTACACAAATATTCGAAAAATATTTTCACTTTCTTGAAATTTAATTTTTTTCCTCTTTAAAATTGGAAACTCATAATTTTAAATTTTAAAAACAGTAAATAAGGATTAGAAAAATGTAACATACTTTGTAGCATACCTCAAATAACATACTTTGTAGCGTACTAGAATAAGGATTTATAAAATGTTAAGGGGACTCAGGGGTTGAAAACTATTTAGAAAGTCGATTTATATGATCTAGTTTAATTATTCAATTAATTATTAACTCAATGCAAAAATTGCATAAAGATATTTGAATTTTTAACAGAGTTATAAGAATTTATGTACCAAAACTTTCATATCCGCACCCATATAATTTCAAATTTATGTCGCGTTTTCTCAAAACTTTATTTTTGACGACTAACACCAATGTTTTAAAAAAAAAACTACTTGATGGATTGGCTTATTTCTTTTTTTGCATGCCTGTAGCATCATTATCTATAGAATGAATTAAGCACATAACTATCACTTAAAAAATATTATTAAAAAATATCTAATATATAAAAACCCCTAAAAAATACAACTTTTTTTCATTAAAATACTCAAAATATTAAACTATCTAAAATATATTAATTCATTCTATAGATAATGATGTTATATGCATGCAAAAAAAAAAAAAAAAAAAAAAAAAAAAAAAAAAAAAAGGAATTTCATCAAACATTTTTTCATTGAAATTATATGGGTGCGGCTTTGAAAGTGTTGATACATAAATGCTTATAACTTCGTTACAAATGCAAATATTTTAATGCGTTTTTTTGCATTGAGTTGAGAATTAATTGAATAATCACATTAGATCTAAAAAAAATCGATTTTTAAAAATGTTTTCAACCACTGAACCCCCTTAAATAATACATAATTACTAATTTATTACATTAATGAACAATTTATCGATAATAAATATATATCATATTGATAAAGCCATTCTCTTCTCACGAATATCCATAAGTGTAATCTACTTAATCCAGGTAATATGTGAATTATTCTGTGCATGAATTTTCGACTTTCTAAAGCTTACTTAAGTTCTGTTGAGTTTAAGTGCACTTAAACATATGTGTGCAAAGCAGTATCACCTAAGTGGTCTAGAACAATAATGCATTTTACTGCTTGTCATTATAACTTATTACATCGATGTATTCAGAAAATTATATCAGCTAAACACTTTAGTTTATGCAATTTTAGCATCATTTAGATAATTTGTATGATTAAAGGATGTTCAGAAAGAGTTTTGTGATGTATCACATCATATTTTACCTATAATAAATAAACATTATAGTAATCATTCTTATTCTTATTTCGAGAGGAATGCTTTGATTTCTAATGTTTTTTTATGCATATAAAACATATTTTACATGTAATGTATGAGTAAAAAAAGATGAAAAATATATACATTGTATATATTTTTCATCTTCTTTTTTTTTTTTTTTTTTTTTTTTTTTTTTTTTTTTTTTTTATAGATTAGTGAATATTACATGCAATTATCTGTTTTTTTAACCTTAAAAGTTCTTTAGTTCAATAATTTTATGTATTTTTTTATAAATATTTTACATGTAATTTCGATCTTGGTGAAAATCAACAGAAAACAATTCTAGCTTTTTATCATATGCAGTGATGAAAAATATACTTTACAATTATTTATTGGTCTATTAACTCATCATATAAAAAACGAACAACATTGAAACTAAAGATTGTGATGCTATGCTATATTTAAATGCTATTTTCATTAAATCATTTGATGATTTTAAACTCATTCAAGAATACTGCGTAATATGCACGCAATACTGGGTAATTGAAGTCAAACTCTAATCAGTATTAATTACAACTTAATCTAAGATATAAATTTTAGAAATCGTTTATAAGTTCAAGTCGCTACAAAAATTATGAAAAATTATCATTTGAACAATATATCCAAATACATTCAGAGTCTAGAGGAATCAAGGTTTAATTGCATATGAAGTTTAATGAACGCCCATCTATTGAGATCTCGCTACCATGGTATTAAAAATAAATCTGAAATTGCACTTCAGACGTAGCTGACGAATTGCATTCATACTACGACGAAGTTTTTAAAAGAAACAAAACTTCGGAGACATTACTGTATTCGAAATACTTTGTCTGTTCCTGTAAATACTAAACTTATACTTTCGACTTTACAAGAATTAAATTGTAGTAAAACTCAGCAACGTAAATCTGTTTTGCAAAATACGTAACAGTTTAATATCATTAAAACGCACCCCAAACAATGTTTCCCCCTATACCATTATCAATAGAATACACTTGAGTGGCTCTGTATATTAATAAAAATTTTCTTTGAACCACAGATTGTACAGAATGTATGTATTAGTATATATTTCATAGATGCATCTTAATTTTATTATATTTCTAAAAGTGTAATAGATTTAAAATGCACTTGAAACTATTTATTCCCCATTAATTGTAGTTTTCATTACCACTTCATGCTTTATATGAGGAGCAATTTTGATTATTTCTGTAAATTGAACTATAAATCCAATTTTTGTAAAATTTAAAATGACTAGACAAAATTATTTAATATTTATACATTTTAAATTTCAAACGATTTGATTGAGTGTTGTTATATGCAGACAGCCGGAGAGACAGATGGACGGACTCAACAATGATTATATGTGCTATGTATTCACATTATTAGGATCACTTCTAAAAATGCATATATATGCAATACCTGTTGTGTGATATCCAGAAGTACTTAATTATACAAACCTGTGGAAGTTTTATAACCGATTACCCACACGCACTCGCATTATGTAAATACATCAAGAAACATTTAAAAAGCTTGCTTAAACTCGAAATGCAGGGTGAGTCAAGGATTTTTTTATGAAATTATTAGAAAAATACATGCATATATACATATATATTTATTTATTTATTTAAATAAGAAATATATTTTCTAAATCATTCGAAGAAACTGGATACATCAACTGAATTTTTATCGTTCTGAATTCTACGCGTTGTTTTTATAGAAACAGCAATAATTTGAAAAAAATAAGGCTTGTTTCAGAAGATTTATATTTCAAAAGCAACATGTTTTCTTCATAAATATGATGCAGCGTGTTTTCTTTCTCAAAAAATGATAACAAGAGTTTTCTGAGATTTTTATGAAAAGTGGAGAAAACAATAAATATAAACATAGCTTGGAAAAGTATGAAAGTGAAATATATTTATCTAAATTGTTTGTATCAAAAAACTAATAAGGGTATGTTAATTATACTACTTTATCCACTTAACCGTCTGCCCCGAGATAAGTCGGGGGTAAAAGCACTATTTCCCCATACCCTTCGCCGGTTAAGTGGTTAAATACACGTGTAAGGCAAAACATCACATATTGATAAAGTTCTTATATTTATGTGGGGTTTTTTTCATAATTTATATATTTCACATCGTCTCATATTTCAGTAGACACTTTCAGGCTTTTAATTTCAAGCAAAGAAGCTGTTTAAATGAAATATAATGTATCTAAGGGAATATAATATATTAATTAATGAATATTTGAATGAAATAAAATATATTTAAATGAAATATAATATATTTAAATTAAATAATAAATTTAAATGAAAACAATAAAATATAATATTCTTATAATATGAATCTTCCACGTATGTAACCATTAAAAATGTGGAAAAACAAAATTTTGTCACTGCGCAATATAAAGAAAGTAAGAACAATGACGCTTTGTGCATATATTATAATGTACTTTCCAATATTTCCTGAAATTTTTAACAAAACTTCGTTATTTAGGGAAATAAATTATTGTTTACAGCAAAATATGTATTCTAATATCTTTGAACAGTCCTGTATTTTATATGTCATTTCTTATGTAAATTGTATTTTATGGGGAAATTTATTTTAGTAAGAAAATGCCAAGCAGAATGAATTTTCTCTTTCAGCAGTTTATACTAATAGATGGAATCATAATTTAATACTATTTTCAGCCGTGAATTGTACCTTTATTATAGGCCAGCATTTTGCTAAAAGATTGTTCAAACAAAAATACTCTTAAAATTACTGAAAATACATTCTCAGAACTATCATTTTAGGCGTCCATGTATTTTTTGAGTGTCTCTGTATATCATTTTATATATATTCTATAAACATCCCTTAGTAAGCTGAATGCAAGTAGTGTAAAAATGGATAATTCATTTCAATACTATTTTAAGAAATTTACTCTCATATTCAGTAACGTTTATGAGGTCTTTGGTGTAACCCTGTATATGAAAAACAGTGTTTATACACACCATATAACGTTCATAGAGTTAGTGACATTTAAAAGCGCATATCATAATTAAAATGCATGTCATCATTCAACAGCCACCATCGTATACATATATAGCACTTCGGAAAGAATACACTATTTGAAATATTTTGTGTGTCCCTGTAAATGCCATGACCTTCGTATTTTGCACGGCTATATCGTATCACTTATATTAAGTCTCAGATACGTATATCAACCTTATTATTTATAAAATTGTTTGATATAATTAAAATATGTTTTACAAAATTCACCCTTTAACCGCTATGTAACGGAATTCTTTACTAATATCTAATCTAATCTCTTTTTCACTACATATTTTACAGAATGGATATTTTAGTTCATTTCGTCAATCGTCGTAAATTACAATATATTTGACAGTGTGTAACATCTTTCAAGTTATTTTGAAACGATTTTTTCCATAGACCGTAATCTAACAGTAAAAATTTGACTATCTCTGCAAATAAACTAATCATGCTAGATTTTTCATTTAAAATAGGGTTCTTGCTATTGTAAACGTCAATAACGTCTGAACATTTCATGGTAATCTGAGTATATTTACGGGAGTTACAAAGCGGCCAGCCGGCCAGATGGACAAATAAACCGAAATCATTAAAAAAATCAACTTTTTTGGATATTTTCAATAGTAAAAACGAGTGTATCATGTCGGTCCATTTGAAAGATATGGTAATTTTGTTCAATGTATGTTTAAAAATGATAATTGGATCTTTATTCCTTTTACAAGTGTCAGTGATTAAAACAGTATATGTTTTTACAATTTTATATTATCACTATATTTAATCAAATTCGAGGTGCAATCCAAGTTTTAAAATTTCGGGAACATATCTGATTAAGGCCTTATTCAGGTAATTCTATCTCATAGAGTTTAAGAAAGTAAGAAAAATCATGCTTTAAGCATAGATTATGAAACACTTTCCAACAAATCCTGAAATCTTTAACAAAACTTTGTTATTTACGCTCGTATTCACCAAATACTTCAACCCCGATTTATACCGAAAACCTCGGTCGAACGCTCAAACGGTATTCACTTTTAATCCTTATTGGACGTCTCCCTGACAATGTCCAATCAAATGTTATTATGAATTTCCTTTAAGCATTTGACCGAGATTTTCTAGGTAGAGGTTGATGGTGAATATGGGCATTAGAGAAATAAGTTGCTACTGTCCATAGTTAAATGTGTATTCCAATACTTTTAAACAGCCCTGTATTTGATCCGTCGGTTGATACATATATCTACTATATAATACGGAAATTTAGTTTAGCGAGAAAATGCCTAACTCGATTAAATTTTCTTTCAGCACTTTATTCTAATAGATCGAAAACTTTTGTTCAGCCCTGTAATTCGCTTAGTACCTTTAATACACGCCAATATTTTGTTAAAAATTAGTTCAAACAAACACACTCATAAAACTACTTAAATCACACTTCCAGAAATTATCATCTATGGATGACCATGTAGCTAGTTCTTTGCGTGATCCTGTATATCATGTTATCTATATTGTACAAACATTTCTTAGTAAAATAAAAGCAGTTAAACGTAAAAATGCATAACTTACTTAAAAACCATATTTAAGTTAATTACTCTCATATTCAGCAAACTTTATGAGCTCTTTTGTGTAACCCTGTATATAAACTATAATATTTACATACACCATATAATTTGAAGAACATTTAGTAAATCTTAAAAGCGCCTATCATAATTCAAAATGCATTTCCACCATCGATCAGTATCATCGATATTGTACAGTACTTCGGATAAGATTATAGGATTTGAAATATTTTGTGTGTACCTGTGAATCCTATGCACGTCATATTATAAGTTAAACATTAAGTCTCAGCGGCGTATATCAATTTTATGCTACTTGAAATTGTTTAACATTAATAAAATACGTCGCAAATAATTCCACCCTTTATTAATGTGTAATGGAATTCTTTTGAGTGGCTCTGTAAATGATTAATAACAATTAGTTTGACTGCATATATTACAGAATGTGTACTTTAGTGCACTTCGCGAATCTATGTAAATTTGAATAAGTTTGACAGAGTTTAACACTTTTATTTTTGCACCAGTGTAAATTTGAATAAGTTTGACAGAGTGTAACACCTTTATTATTGTACCAGTGTAATTCATTTGAAACGAATTTGCCATTGGCCGTAATGTATCTGAAAACTTTTGACTATCCCTGTAAATAAACTAATCATCATAGAAACTTCATTTTCAATAGTGTTCGTGATAGGGTAACATAACAATCAATAACATATAATATCATAAATGTCAATAACATATAAAAATTTCATAGCAATCCGAGTATATTTACGGGAGTTAGAGCGCGGCCAGACGGCAGGACAAACTGAATGCATAAGCACTTTTCAACTTTGTTGGAAAATGTTAAAAAAGGTGCAAAATGTGATGACAACAATTACAACGAAATGAGTCGAAATATCAAGTCCGGTCCCAAACTGATACATAGGAAAAAGTTCGGACTGGCCTGTAAAAAATGACGGACAGGACTCACTGAATTTCTACACAGTTTTTTACAACGATATTAGGTAAAATTGTTTCGTATAGGCGAGTACTGACTAAAATATTTATTATATCTTTTTCTTGTTTCATGTTTATAATTTTTACTTTTTAATGAGAGAAAAAATAGCCACGATATATTTGTTTTAATAATGAACCTCTATTTATATGTAAATGTTTCATTTTTACTTTAGTATCGTTTGCTATACAGTTAAGTCTTTTAAGATGGAATTCCATGTGAAATATAAAAATGTCCTAGAGACAAGTTCCTTTCTTAGGAAGTATAAATGCAATCTATTTTCTTTCTCATGTATTATCTTATTCCCTTTGCATGGATCTTTTCGATGTAAGATATGATTACAGCTCATATTCAAAATATTAGAATAATTACCTTTTTTTTAGAAATTGAAAATATCGTTTGGTAATTTAATGTCTTTTAATGAAAATATGCAAACGATATTTTTATTAAGAACTTATTGTTGATTAAACTTACTTGTTATCTTAAATTTAATATCATTTTTGAAAAGATTAATTGCAAAAAAAATTATTTTGAAAAGTCAAAATATTAGAATATTTATTCAAGTGGTTCAAAATATTAGAATATTTCACATTAATTCTCCTTTAATTATTACCAATTCTTAACTGGTGGCATCATTGTTTAAATTCAGACTATTTTATTTAAAATCAGTATTCTTTTTTGCAGTTTGTTTCTTTTTCGTCTTAAAATGGGCCGTGTGAGTGATATTCCTGAATCTACTAAACTTCGTATGGTTGATTTGTATCGGCACGGTAAAAATCAATGTTTTATAGCGAATTATTTACATTGTTCGCAATCGAGCGTTAGTAAAATACTAACACAATATTCAAAAATTGGAAAATTTCAAAATAATCGCCGAAATGGTGGCCGAAAACCAAAAACATCTGCTAGAGATGACAGGAAACTGAAGCGTTTAGTTAAGAAAAACCGTTTTAAAAGTGTGCGATTCTTGCACCGAAAATGGAAAGAAGAAGGAAGTTTCTACATCGACAACATTAAGACGTCTCCATAAATTTAAATTTGAATTTCGTGTATCGAAAACAAAACCTCTCATGACTGCAAGACAAAAGCGTATAAGATTGAATTGGTGTAAATCAAGACGTTTATGGAGCAATGAAGATTGGAAAAATATATTATTTAGTGATGAAAGTATGTTTTGTGTTTCATATGGTAATCAAGGTATTCGAGTTTGGAGAATGAAGCAAGAAGCATTTGATAAAGAATGCCTTAAACGTTCCGTAAAATTTGCTGCTAGTGTTATGGTTTGGGGTTGTATGAGTGCAGAAGGACCTGGAAAGTTATGCATCGTCTACGAAAAGGTTAACTCTCTGATATATCAAGAAATTTTAGAATATTACATGATTCTATCATCAGAAGATTTATTTGAAGATGATTTCATCTTTCAACAAGATTTAGCGTCCCCGCATACCTCGGTGTCAACTAAGAATTGGTTCCGCCAACGCGACATTAAGGTAATTCCTTGGCCATCAAATTCACCAGATCTTAATCCCATCGAAAACTTATGGTGTATAATGAAGAAAAAACTTCAAGAAAATCCTCCTTCAAGTAAAACTGAGTTAGTGGCACGTATAAAATCTATTTGGGCTAATATTGATAGAAATGTTTGTAAACACCTTGTATATAGTATGCAAGATCAATTGTACGCTGTTATGAAAGCTAAAGTGGATGCTACAAAATATTAACTACCATTTACTTCATATTCATAAGGTAATATTGTTGCGTAAAATAAAATATTCTAATATTTTGAATCAATCTAAATTTTATTCTAATATTCTGGTGTGTTTAAGGAAGCTGTATACCTAATTTATTGTGCTGTATTTTGTATTTTATAAATGTTAAAATCTTATCTAAACATTCCATATTTGATATATAAGAAATTTAATTGCATTTACTTAGTATAAAAAATAAATAAATGACAAATAATGTTTTCTTATTACTTTTTCTCAATTATTCTAATATTTTGAATATGAGCTGTAGATCATAGGCAGATTCGTTTTCACTGATTTTACATTTTTTTTCTTTTTTTTTTCCTTTAGCTCCACTATCATATATAAAAAATGAGGTACTAAATGGTTATCCCGTCGACCAAAAAACTTTCACCAAATTATAAGATTAAATTCCAATAATGGATGACCGTGAATGTCACATTCAATGATATTAAATAGGATACACGTCTTTAAAACGTCATTAAGTGATTTTTTATTTGGAATTTTTTATTTGTATTTTTATTAATATTCTACTTATTATTGTTTTTTGGTTATTTAAAATAAAAATTATGTCAATATGTATAATTTGGCTATTAGTTTGGCGATTTGTATAATTTGGCGAAATTGGTCGATGGAATAACCAAGTAGTGACAAAAATTAATTTAAAAGATTTTTTTTTTTTTTTTGTAAAATAATAACGTTTTAAAAATATATACAATTTTTGTAAAAATTTTTGGGCTGATCAAATTTTACTTATTTTTTACATGTATTAGACCAATCAGAGATGATGATTATAATACAGGTTTTGTCGAGACCTAAAATGAAGATTTGGCTAAGTGAAGAAGGAAGAAGTGAAAGGCGTGGCCGAGTCTTCAGAGAAAAGTAAGGTCCCAGGGCTGCTCAGACAAGGTCTCAAAATACAAACTTCTTTTAACGGCTTCGCCGAAACGATAAACAGCCTAAAGTTAAAGATATGAAAAAACTCTTACTTGGCATGTTAGAAAAATCGGTAGTACTAGGTTATCCCGTCGACTAAAAATTCATCGCAAAACTATAAGATTAAATGCCAATTATGGATAATCTTGAATGTCGCATTCAATGACATTAAATACGATACACGTGTTTAACACGCCATTAAGTGATTTTTATTTCGATTTTTTGTTTTGTATTTTTAATAATATTCCACTAATTATGTGGACGCCACTCTCGTGGCGTCATCTATAATTCTAAAAGTGAAGTATCTGTTCTTCACCAAAAATATTGGTAAAATCTAAATAAAGTACTATTAACTATAAGAAGTTTCTAGAAGCCTGAATTAAACAAAATCATCATGTTGTTTCAAAAATGTCTACTATATATTAGGTATTTTATATGATTCTGATCCGTCACTGCAAACACCTGTAATCTCATTTTAATCTTTGGTGATCTCTATGCAGACGTTTCTATGGTTAATTGCATGGGTAAATAATTTTTCACCTATTATAATGATTAAGTTTTTAAGTTAGACTTTTGAAAATATAAAATTAGTCATGTTAATTTACGCTAATTATCTGAATGTACATTTCGTGAAGATTTTAAACATTATTATTGGTCAAACTTCTATATTCTGAAACAAATACATAACAATTAACTGAGGTGTAGACGAGCATGATATCACAAGAATTTAGGCCAAAAATGTCTTATAGATACCTGTTCAAAACATCATTCTTTTCAAAATGTTGTACATCCTTCAGGATTACTGTTGAAAATCGGAAAATTCAACACTAACCATTTACATCTATCTTCAATATATCATTTCATTCAATTAAAGTATTCTTTATATATCATGCGTTATGATTGGAATGAATTCTTACATTCCAAAATTGAGATATTTGGTAAAGGCTTCAATCGCCGTATGAAAATATACGCCATCAATGTCGAAGCTGATGTCAGACACTGTAAACCTACCATCAAAGTGTCATTACCGCTCATAATACGAGTATTGGATCATTATTGTCAAAATTAGATTGCGTATTCCTGATTGTATGTAAACTGTTCTATATTTCAAATGTAAATGAAGCTTTATGTTTACAGATTTTGCTACATGAATGAGAGTAATTCATTTTATGGATGATGTTGCTTAATTGCTATGAAAAAAAAATCACCACGTAAAAAAAAATCTGCCAATATTTACTTTATGCCGATACAAAGGAACGTGAACGGATAGATGCTATGACCATTGCCCATTTTTTATCATTTCCTTCGTTTTCGGCATGCTTCAGAATGCTGAAGACAGGATTGGTAAACGTTTTCCGAAAATGATTTGATATTTCATCAAAATTTGGATACCGAACAAACAAAAACTAGCGAACGCATCTTCTCCTGTACGTAATAAAGGTGGATGAAAAGGGAAAGAAATTTGTTCTTTCCTTCAGTGCACCAATAGTTGACAAAAATTATGTATGCCAATGTTTTAAAAAGAACTACTGTCCGAAAATATCTTTTGTGGGGAAATAGAACGATGGCTCTGCTGTAATGTTATTTGGGACATTTCCTTCGAAAGCTTGTCACAGAAGCCATTGAACAGTTTTATCTTTGTAATATCATAGTTTTATGTTTGCTGAGTTTTTAAATTCTTTCTAGAAGATCCAAAAGCACATACTGACATACAGTATTGCTAAGATGTAATTGAAAAGTTTATTGAAGGCGATAAGATGCTATTGTTTAATTTAGATTCTGTGTGTACTTTAAAAAGTTTCATAGAACTAAACAACCAATTATGGATAAAAAGTATCATTGCTTTTAAAATAAGATTCTTTAAGCGAAACAAAATCACATTCTTGATATATTCTGTTTATTGCTCCTTTCGCCATCTCATTTGTCACCGGATTACTATACAGTTTATTTCTGTAGTGTTTGAACTTTACATATTCATTCTTGCGCCCTCAGCACAGAATTTTTATTAATACAATAGACTGTAATGCTTGATATCAAACTCTTTATGCTGTTCTTAAAGAAGGCACCGAAACGTTTAATACAAAGACGGGAATTATACTTCGATTTCGATGACTGGTACACACTTTCTTCGCTTAACACGTACTTAGACTTCAGACAAGTACTTAGACATCGTTTCATTTTAAAATAACTTTCAAAATATGTAAATCTCTTTTAACTTTCATGCTTTGAAGTTTACATATACACTTTACCACCAGAAAAAATTCAACATTGTTCTATAAATTACATCTTAAACTTCTTTCATTAAATAAGTATTACAACCACATGCAATACAAGAAAGACAAAATGTTTTGGTCAAATTGATACGATTTTTATAGATTTTTGGTATTGTGCATCAATTTAAAAAGATAAAATTTTGCACATTCCTAAATATTTAGTGATTTCTTACGATGTTAAAAAATGTTTCAGAAACATATATTTTTTTTCTTTATTGGTATTAAGTAAGGAGAATTCACTAAGTAACTTATTGTATAAAAATGTCAATTTCTATTTTTCTCATATTTTGCCAGTTTTTTCGTGTTATTCTTTGTGTCATAATTCGTGACATTAATATTATTTCCTAGCATTGCTCCTTCTTAATGCAAAACGGGATTTGTTTGCGAATATGATATTTTATTTTATAGTTAGAAATTATAATTCTGCATAAATGTATGTTTGAATTAAATGGCCATTTCCGTAAAAAATAATTTTTAAATAATACTAATATGCTTCAAATATCCTAAACCAAAATAAATTTCTACTTTTTTTTCGTGTAAAAAGAATCATAACATATTTTTTTGAAATAAATCTTGTATATTATAATGAGAAAGAAACATTATTTTTCTAAAACTATTCTTACGTTAATATTTCAGATCATAAACGTCACAACATTTCTAGATATTACATATTTTTAAAACTTAAAGAATTACTTTTAAATATTCATAAAGGGCTTTATTTCCCTTTTCCTTTCGAATTTCTGTTTCTAAAATAAAAGGAAATGAATCTCAGTTAAAGAAAATATTTATTATTTTGAATAAAATGCACTTTTTATATTATGTACGTTGAGAAAATTAAATCAAATTAAAGCAAATGTTCGGTTTATTCTCTTTGTTTTTTATTTAAATTTTACATAAAACTTTTCTTCTATTTTAATTTCATAAAACTTACATTTCACGTCTGTTATTATATAATATATATTTCTTTAACAGAAGAATACATTATTTCCGAAAACTTTCTTGAATTAAATGACTTTAAATTTTATGCATGATACTTTCTTAGTATTTTGGCTCCAATGGTTATTAATATTAAACTAACTATATTTATAGGATTTAATTTGAATAATATCGACTTGTTTTCGGAATAATGATGTACATTAAATGGCTGCAGAAGAGACTTTTAAAGATAAATATATTCTCATAAACTACTGGTTCAATGAGCCTCTAGATAACTTCGAAAATCAAGCTCAACTGATTTGGCGTGTTATCAGTGGTATATAGAGGTAATAAATAAATAAATAAATAAAACTTTAGTGGTTTAAACAAAAATGAACAAATGTATGAATGGGAATACAAAGTTATATTATTCGTTAAACAGCAATAAAATATTTATTGCACGACATGGAAGAAGCAGAAAAATTGCCGCCACAACAGATAGCATGCAAAACTTGTTGGATGTGCCAATCCCAAGACTTTCTTCTACATCATACGTACATTTTAATATTTAAAAAAAATAGTTACTCATGTTAATGCTTTAATAATTTTAATTCAATGATATACCAACTTTGATTTTACATTCTTTACTCTTACTCTTACAACTTAACTCTTACATTCCTGCTTCAGTCAATTAATCGGAGTATAAACGAGTTTCCATCTCTGCACGAGCCGATGGACAATATAAGGATAGCAGATTTTTTTCTCCAATTCAGGGAGGACCTACTTGCCATATCAAAAAATAATCATAAAAAAAAAATTTAGTTCAGTTCTAGGGATAACTTCATTCACTTTTAGGTGGTACAATATTCAAAATGGCACAAAAATTGCTATTGCGGAGCCCCCTTCCGGAGGACCATTTCAAAAAAGGAGGACCTGCTTGCCACAACCAAAAACATTCACAAAAAATTTGGTTCAATTCTATGTATATCTTCATGCACTTTTTGATGACAGAAGGGCGACATACGAACAGAAAGACATTTTGTAAAATCATGTTTTTTGGAATCTCTGACCCCTAAAACGTGTAATTCAGTCGAAAACCGGAAGTCGAAAAAATTTCGATTACAATACTTTCTTCTATTGAACATAGAAGGAAGTAAAAATATTTTATTTTTCTATCATCCTTTTCGAAAACGCTTTATTAAATTAAGAAAATTATTTTTTTATCTATGATGAAATAGATAATTAAGTATAATTAAGTTTTTTATCTATGAAGTTGCTTTTGTAGTAGCATATGACTATATTCTACAGAAATTCATAAAATGTTTTGTTAATATTAAGAAATATGTTTATAAAAAATGCAAAAGAACAATTCTATAGTGTTTGATTGAGTTTTCAGTATTCTATTAAGTTTCGACGATTTCTCATTTGTTTTACTTTAATAACGAAAACTATGAGATCGATAGATCGCAAGTCAAATGTTATAGAATGAAATATAGAAAGTTTAAAAGTTATAAAGCAATATTTAGATGATGTAACATTTTATTAATGTATCTTTTTAAAGACTATCATAATAACAAAATTTTTAAAGTAACCATAATCACTGTGTACGGTGTTTAGTGAATATTGGTATTCTGGCATTATGGAGACACATAAAAATATGTAATATATAACACATTTATTTTATTTATGCCGTTCAGAAAATATGCGAAGAAACTTTATCACCCAGTAATAAATGTTTCAAATACGGATTTTACCATGAAATATTTAAAAAAAAATATGAATCATGTGAATAGGTCTTTGAAAAATTGGATCACGTAAAAAATTTAATGTTTTAAATTCAAATGTTGTGAAAAGCGTATTTAACGGATTTAAATGGATTTAGCGTAGCATACAATTAAATAAAATTTATTTATGTTTGGCTATTACATAAAATTCGAATTTATATCTTCATTGAATGACAGTGCAATGTGTTTGTTTTTAGATTGATAATGGTTTCCCATAAAATTGCAACCGTAATAAAATTGACTATTTTTGGGAGAGGATGGGGGAGGTTACATATTTACGAATTAGAATCATATTGATTTTTTTTAATAAAATAATTGATTTAAAATCTTTAATAATAAAATATAATCTTTCATAAACATACATTAAAAGATAATTTTATGTATATAAAATAATATTAAAGTTAAAGAATTACTTATATTTACTTACATAGATATTATTACTTCTATAGATATTTTTACTTATATAGAATTACAAATATTCATTTGTTGCTTTCAAATGCATTAGATGTTTAAAATAACATTTTTCTGGCGAGTTTTTTCCTCTTTTAAGTTTTTGTTTTGTTTGTTCTTCGGTAGATGTCTCTACTCTTCAACCGAGTTGTTCAGACTACTTTCTACTCATTGGTTGCTTTTTTTGGTGGGATCGTTTCGAGTAATGGGTATATAAGCCTGCGTTTCTCTGTCTTCTTCCTGAGTTTTGCTTTTTCTAGCTCGCTAATTCTTGCACTGATGAAGAATCTTGCTAGTAAATTCGAAACGGCTGTTTGCTTCTTTTTCGTGCTTTATTTGTTCATTTCTAATCGTTGTTTTTCCATCTTTAATGCATTGGATGTTGTTTCTAAATTATACATTCTCTCACTAAAGCCAAATAAACTATTAAAACTTAAAATTGGTAATTCATGCTTTTACGTCCTTCTTTAAATTTGTTAAAAGAAATAGACTTAAAATAAAAATTATGAGAAAAAAAGTAATCCAGTCTATAACAACTAACTTATTATCTCCGAATGTAATAAAATATTTACACAGTATGGTTATTTAAACGTCTGCTGTCTAGATTAAAACGTTTACATGCGAGTATATGATTGCTTTTAAGTGTATTTTGTTTTCATTTTCTTTAACAAGCACGATTTTTGGATGATTTTTTCATGAGTGAGTACATGAGTTAGAAAAAGTTTCTCAATTACTTTCAGTAAACCTCAAGAGGAATAATAGACACGAAGGTTAAATAATATATCATATAGCAAACAAATAGTATACAAGTAAAAAAAAAAAAACATATATACTCTCTTAAAACGAAAGAGTGGATTTGGCTGCTCAAGAAAGAGTTCTAATTTATTGGATCGTGAATGAGTTGATTTTTAACCGATTCAGTCATTTTGGTTTGATTTTTTCTCTTTCTAATCCACTCATACAGCTTTAAAACTAAACAACTCAACTCAATAATGAAACAGCTCTTTTCCCGCGCTGATTTTCGCCGCTGACTCGTCACGTGACCTTGCAAGATAAGATGGCGACTTCCGGCGTTCGCTAAACAATTTGCTGAAAATGCCTTTTTTTACGAAGTAAGTAAGTTTTATATAAGTATTTTATTTTAATTATGCTTTCTTTTAATAACTTTCCCTTCTCTTTTTAACAGACTAAAATTCATAACAGTATCATACCTTGAAATTAAAATGTCGTGTCACACGGTAATATTAAGGATGTGTTTAATGCATTTCTATATTAATAATTGGTGTTACAGTGCTGCTACAAAACTTTCGTGCTTTAATAAAATAAATTAGCATATTTAATCAGAGTAAAAATTGTTAATGCAATGTAAATATCTCGTTATTTAATTGCCTTGTATTAAAGTTTTGTAATTATTATATCTTTATTCATAGAAATTTATCAAAACATTGTATTTACGTCTTGTTTGCAGTGTCTTAGTAAAAACGTGCTCCGGATTACATTATACACATTTCTAAGATTTTTTTTTTCATTCTTAATGTTGAACTTGTGTTACTGTTTTGTTTGGCAATGTTTCATACTGTTATTGGGCAAAATTATTGCATGCATGGTCTGTATTATAATAATCTGCTTAATATTTATAAGTGTTACATAATGCATGCAGAAATAATAGTTTTTTTGTGCCTGCTTCCCAGGTAGCTTTAAATCTAAATGAGAATTTATAAATAAAACGAAAACAGTGCACAAAAGTTTGTCTTTCTATACTGGTAAATGCAAGTATTATTTCCTAAATATTATGCAACGATACCAAAAAGCAAATCCTCTTTCTCTTTAGAAAATACCATGTAATATCATCCCTTTCCCTTAACATTTTTATGCATAGCCCAGTGGTAGAATTGATTTTAAAAAAAGTTACTGGTCCCAAAGACCAGTACGCATGAGAGTTTACTGGTCAGAAATAGTCATCAGTAACCCGCTACATAAAATTCTATAAAATACTTTTAACCGTCCCCCCCCCCTCTTCACACACACACTCCTACTAGAATGTAAAATAAACCAAACTTCCTTTGCAGTTATACAAAATTTTTGGCATAATAAAATGGAAAATTACTATTTTATAAAAAAGTATGTAGTATGTAAACTAAAACTATAAAATTGTGTATTTTATTTCCGATCACTTATTTAACAGATAGTAAGGATTAATGCAATATTTTCTTATAATTATTTTTTCAAGTAATATTTTATGGTTTGTGTTTGGTACGGTTTTCTCAGGTAGGAAACTTTATTTACTTGTCTGAGATGAAGTGGGTGTGCAGTGGTGTAGCTAGGATGGGTGACATCCCGGGACGGATGTAAAAGGTGTCAAGCCCCCCCCCTCCTCCTCCTCCTTTCCAATCTGTCATATTGTTTCAATCTCAATTCTACATTCTTATAAAAAATAACCTTACCATTCCTTATTTACCTTTTGTCCTTCTGCATAAAAAAATCCGCAGAAGTGAATCATCACTCGACCCATAGTCTGCACAAGTCAATGCCGTGTCTATACGTAGAAGAAAATTCTTTCTTTTAAAGTTTGCTTTTATTACCCACTTGTTGAATAGGTTGGTTTTTGTTCCCTGGTGCATATCTTATTTAGACACACCATTCTGTATAAAAGAAAAAAAAACTAGCAGTATTGCATCATGAGCTAAAAATCTCATTTTATTTCCTAATTAGTCTCCAAAATTTTATAAAATTGTATTTTTTATTTGCAAATAAAGATTTGGTGTCACCTTTTAGAGGATGACACCCGGGTAATTTCCCTAATCAAGAAGAATTTCTTTTACAGCTTGACTAAAATCTTAAAGATCAACGAGTTATGTGTCTCTATATTCAAAATCACCATGCATATTATGACAGATTACTTAAATAATTTGCTTTTTTAAAAAATATTTTATACTATATATTATCAAATGTTTTTAATCTATTTTATGTTTGATAAATTCACATGTTTAAGCTTTTTCTTTAGAACAATAGGTATGTTCATCAGAACAATTTTAAACCTATCAATACAAACGCAGAAATAGTGTTAAAAATAGAAATTATTTATATCCAATAATTTGAAACATTTAAATTAAATATAAAAAGAGAGAATGTCATTATGTTTTTATTAAAAAAGAACAATTTTTGAAGGAAAAAAACAGTTGGTTTAAACTAGGGGTGCACAATCTTTTCAAGAAAAGGGCCACTTACAAATATGCCTCGGTGGTCGAGGACAATACAGAGATAATCAGTTTCGAGGAAGTGATCTATGGCCTATAATCCGATAAAAAATATAGTTTCAGAGGGGAGTAGGAAGGGCTTAATTTTGCTTACCCAATCAAAACTTCCAATTCAGTTATTAAGGATATATCAAGAGTTTTTACGTTTGTATATATATAGCACATGCAGCAAGGAATATTTTCAAGATGTAATAATATGCCTTGATTTTATTCACGAGAATAAATTTTGTTTTATTAGCAATGCCAAAAACAAGCTTCTTTGAAGGTTTAAATGGGGGGGGGGGTGAGATCTCTAGCAACCAGGCTGTAGTTTCAATTCATCCACAAAAGGTCGCCATGACTAGAACTCACAACCAACTACATCCTGTCGATACTCTACTGAAAGCAAAGAGTAGCTGAACAAAATCCATCAGATGTACAGAACTTACAACTAAAATGAACAAAGGAACGAAAAACTGACCAACCATCAATTTGATCTTCTGCTTATAGGCTGGATCAAGTCTTCCGGAGAGATCTAATCAATCAGGATGTCGGACTCAGTCAGGGGTGCCCAGAGAGGGGTTTGATGACGCAAGATGCGTCCTATAACTTAGTTTGGGGGGGGGGTAATTTGAGAAAAAGTACATTTTTGGGGGGAGGGGATTTTAAATTCTTAATATTTCTTGTTTTTACTGTTAAAAAAAAATCTTGATTTTTAATATCACTTTTAATTTTTTTCAACATTTAATTTCCAGAAAAGTCCCTGTATTTTCTTTCTTTAAATTCTAGATAAGGGCAATAAGAACTCATTCTGCTATACTCAACTCGCTATCTTTGTAAATCTTGATTCTTAAATTTCATTTTTAAAGTTTTTCAACATTGTATTTCCAGAAATGTTTCTCTATTTTTTTTTCTTTAAATTCTAGATAAGCGCAATAAGAACTCATTTCATTATGCTTAACTCACTATCTTTTGATGGTGCAGTAGGTTATAAGTAAAATATATTTTACAATTGATATTCTGTTTAGGGGGGGGGGTCAATGTTAAAGTATGAAGATTTTTTTTTTGGGGGGGTGGTCACCACTGGAGTCAATAACCCTCTTAGTGAGATCATCAGCTTGTTCATTTAAGGGGATCCCCCGGTGTCCCAGAACCCAGCACAGATGAATTTTAGGGGCTAGATCCGCAATGCCCCGATCTTATGCAACCAAATTTTAAAAAAATTCTGCCGATTGTGGAGATTACTGCACCTTTTAGTTCACTAAACTGGAAGGTTCATTGTGGGGTTAGATCCAGCAGTGCTGAACTTAGCCTTCGAGATTTGGACCAGAGTGAGGAAAGAGTTAAAGTTTATCTCCATCAATGAGTGCAGCTTGTTGTTATATCACGGCAGATCAACGGCCAATTATAAAGGGAACGGCAAGGAGGAGACGGGTGGGATTAATAGTGACAGAAATGTCAGTCGGGAAGTGACCGTTGTCAAATAAATCTTCATCCACACGCAGCGTGGATTTTTATAACTAATCTTTTAATTACTAATAATAAACATTTGAAAGTAGTCTGATAAATAAAATATTCTTCTCCATAGCTATCCAAATAATAAATTTCAAATACTTCTTGAGATTTTGTTTCTTGAATGACAATTTGAAGTCAACATTTTTGGTCATAGATTCAGCAGATAACTAACAGGGGGGGGGAATCACTTAATAAAATGCTATAAGTAGCATCCAATCTTTGAAAACTCTCTTATTCGACTTCATATTTTGATTTTAATGCTTAAGATAACCTCCCCAATTAAGATTGGGGATTTCTTTTACAGCTTGAAATCTTATGGATTGTGTTATGTTATTGCGTTAAATAATCTGCAGTTTTCAAAATATTAAGATATTTTCTATTAAATATTGAATATTTTTAATCTATTTTATATTAGATCAATTCACATGTTTGAAGCTTTTTCTAAAGAGAAATAAATATATTCACCAATGCAGACTGATTTTAATCCTATACCCAAAAAATGATCTAAACCTGCTACATCCAATGCTTATTGCTGATATAAAGTGTTAAAAATAGAAGTTATTTATATTCAATAATCTGACATACATAAATTATTAAGAAAAAGAGAAAATGTCATTAGATTTCTTCTGATTTTTTTTTTTTTTTTTTTTTTTTTTTTTTTTTTTTAAAGAAAAATACCAGTTGGTTTAAACTAAACCGTTGTTTAAACCAAAAGGAGTAAACAGTTGTTTAAACCATAGTTAAAACCAACTAGTTTAAACCGTGACAACCCTGGTCTAATTGTTGTAGGGTGTCCGAAAAGTCTGGAAACGGCCGAATAACTCGAGAAATATATATGAGATTGAAAAACGTAAATATACGTGTTAAATATTTTTAAATAAGCTACTCTGTGATACCAAATTTGACCTTCGAAACCGACCCCCTGGGGGTCAGAGGGGGTCCAACTTTGAAATCTTAAATTATAACCCCCATTTTTTATTGCAGATTCGGATTCTACGGACAAAAATACGTAACTTTTGTATTTGATGTTTATTTCAAATCTTCGTTTATCACTGTGTAATGGAGCATATTAAATCGATACATATTCCCGCTTTTCCAACGGGATTTTCCCTAATCGAAACTGATTGGGCGGAATTTTTGACGTCAAATTCCTCGTCTTTTGTAGGAATAGCGTTTCCTAAAAATTACCCGTGGCGATTATTTCAATAGTGCTACACTGTTAAAAATTTGACCCATTTGCTGCAGCGTCACTCCACAGCTATTATAGAATATCTCTTTCGTGACCAATGAGAATGCTCCATAACACAGTAAAGTAATCGTTTTCTAAGCGGTGGAGTGACGATGCAGCAAAAGGGTCAATTTTTTTACAGTGTGCTTTACTGTGTTATGGAACATTCTCATTGGTCATGAAAGAGATATTCTATAAAAGCTGTGGAGTGACGCTACAGCAAATGGATCAAATTTTTAACTGTGTAGCACTACCGAAATAATCGGCACGGGTGATTTTCAGGAAACGCTATTATTGCAAAAGACGAGGAATTTGATGTCATAAATTCTCCCCAATTAGTTTCGATTAGGGAAAATCCCGTTGGAAAAGCCGAAATATTTATCGATTTAATATGCTCAATTACGCCGTGATAAACGAGGATTCGAAATAAACATCAAATACAAAAGTTACGTATTTTTGTCCGTAGAATCCGAATCTACAATAAAAAATGGGGGTTATAATTTAGGATTTCAAAGTTGGACCCCCTCTGACCCCCAGGGGGTCGGTTACGAAGGTCAAATTTGGTATCACTGAGTAGCTTATTTAAAAATATTTAATACGTATATTTACGTTTTTCAATCTCATATGTATTTTTCGAGTTATTCGACCGTTTCCAGACTTTTCGGACACCCTGTATAAATATGCAAATATATAGAAAAACAACTAAAAATCCACAAAAACCTGTATTGGTTGGGTATTTGCCAGCGCTGATACATTTTAAAAGTAGCAACAAAGGTGAATTTTCAACAATATTTTATAATGTTGCTTTAAGAACTTTCATTTTAAATTTGTTTTTAAAATGGTGATTTATTGTATCAGATGTAACACCATGATTTAAACAAGCAGATAAGTGTAATCGCACAGGATTTATTTATTCTATTTCCATTTTATTCATGATTGGCTGAATTTTCAGAAGTGTAATATTTATAAAGCTAAAATTTTTAGTGTATGGTTCATTTTATGTTTAGACTATGGATGGGAAATTTTATAAAATATTTAATCTGAAAGCTGCAAAATATTTTAATATGTTCATAATCATTCCTTAACATTATATTTATTGCTATTTAACTTAATTTCAATATTTTCTTTTAACACAGGAAGATGGTGATTTCATGGAGGAGTAAAATTCTACTGTGAGTGAGGAGTCAAATTCAACAATCTTATTTAATCTCAAGGATTTTCAAGAAAGTGTCTATTTTGCCTAACATTTTAAAAGTTGGACAAACCAGTGGACAGATTACAATATGCTCTTTATGTATTTAATGTTTAATGCAAATGGACTGTTATATTTATAAAGGTCCTGTTAAAGATGTTATTGAAACTTGTTTATCTGATGTTGGAAAGAATTGTTATCAATTAATGTTAGGTTTATTTTGTCCTTGCTAAATAAAATGTTTTTGTTGTTAAATAAAATTAGTTTTTTTTCTTTCTTGCAACATTCTAAATTGCACATTTGGCTCTACTTTTGACATAAACTACTGCAGTCTTATATTTTTATATTCATTTAAAAGTTAGTTGATTTAAGAAACATTGAATAAAATCAAAAATTCTTTATTAAGAAGAAGTAAGTTATTCTTGAATATAAATTCAAGTTTTAACAAATGTTTTAAATGATATAAAGAATAATTGCACATGGTCAATAAATCCATTTCTCAGTTATTTCTGCATTTAACTTCATACAATAAAATAACTGTCCATAATCAAAATTTTAGCTATACAAGTTTTTTAATGGCATTCCTCCACATTTCCCAATTGCAATGTGCTTATATAAATGCTATGGGTAACAATTATTTTATCTAAGATTTCAAAGCCATTTCAGATTTCAAGCTAAACAATTAAAATATTTTTTTTAAATTTAGTCAGTTTAAGAAATATGATTTTGATTGAGATTTAAATCGAGGAATAATTACAACAATGTATCATGGGTTGAAGTTTATCCATTTAAAATATTTTCAATTTCAATTATTTAAACCCTTCACTGGCCATGTGTGGGGGGGGGATACTTTTTTAATTTTATGTTTTATGTTTTTTAATACTTTCTTTTTCAAAACTGGGTCTGAAACTCCTATTAATATTTAAAAAAAATAATTAACCAAAATTGCAAAAGTAAAAACTAACCCACTTACAGATCATCCTCAAATATTCTATGCCCCCCCCCAAAAAAAAAAGGTAAACATTTTAAAATCCAAACAAGATATTTGAAAATAACTTCTGCATAGGATTATCTAAACTCTTAAGGGGAACAATCAGCTTCTGCCATTGTGGTGCTGAAGTTGAGCCGTTGGGCTGATATCAAGTTTATTTTTTCAATATTTTTTTAGTAAGATGCCTAAGATTGGTTTATCTGATTGAAATCGTAAATTTTTAATAAAAAATAATTGTTATTTACAATTAAATCAGAATCTAATGAAAAAATTAAAATTGTATATAAGCATATCTGAAGCTATAAGTATCATTGGAAAATATGTAAACTTGAAATTGTCCAAGAAAAGAAAGGAAAAATCCCATTAGCACCACAGCATCAGAAGCTGATATTCTGTTTAATGTTGTTTGGGTGCTGTTGTACAGTTATGCAAATTTAGGCAGTTTGCATGAATAAGTGTTTTCAAATTTGCAATTTTGAGATCACCAGTATTTTTAATTTAATGAATATATGTACTTTTAAATTTAACAAAAGAAAATTCTGATGTTAAAAATTTCTGATTTGACAGAATAATAAATTATTCTGTCGAATTAAAAAATTCATGTAAGCTCTATTTAATTTTGTATAACGATTCAATTGCCTTTTCCCCTAAATTGACATAGGAAACAGTTTCATTGAATTAGAAAGAAAAAAAATGTTTTTATGATTCATTAGAGAACTTTCAGTCATGTAAATTAGAATGTTTTAAGTCTTGGTAATTAAAGACTTGGAAGAAATATTGGAGAATCCATGTTACAGTTTTCCAATCTCTCTCTCTCTCTCTCTCTCTCTATATATATATATATACATATATATCCTTGTAATGTCAATAAACAGAAATTTAAATCCGAAATGAGAATTTAATTGCAACACTTGAAAATGTGGTTATAGTTCCATGTTATATTGAATTTCATTGATAAAAATTAATCGAGGATTACTGAATTTAGTTTCAAATGATGTGATTTTATTTAGACGATTTAGAAATCGCTTGAAGATTTTTGTAATTTTAAGCAATTTTGCTTTTCTTAAGAGTGAATATATTCAATTCTATAAATTCAAGGAGTTTTGGATTAACTCTTAAATGAGTTGATTTTATTCATGTATGAATTGGTTACAAATCGCCTAAGTGCTACTGGATTAAATCAAAAATGACAACATTTCACTCCAACTTGAATTGATAACAAATCGCTCAAGTGCTCCTGGATTTGCCTTAAATTATTTCACTTCACTCAAATACGAGTTGGCTGCAGCTAACTCAAGTGCTACTCGATTTAATCCTAAAGACTTCATTTCACTCAAGTATGATTTGGTTACAAATCGCTCAAGTGCTACGAGATTCAGTCTTAAATGACTTCATTTCACTCAAGCATGACTTTATTACAAATTACTCAAGTACTACTGGATTTAACCTTTATTGATTTGATTTCACTCAAGTATGAGTAAAATAGAGATCACTCAATCATGAGTTGATTAAAAACAACTCATTCACTTGAGTTGTTTCAGCTTTTCTTGAGAAGGTTCCTTTCAACATGGGAAAAGAGTGGATTTCAGCTCAACTTGAGTTATTTCAGCTTTTTCGTTTTAAGAGAGTAGGGTATCACGTATAAAAGGTATATCTAGGAAAATTCTTTTATTTAACTTTCATTATATTTCATATATTTTCTACGTGTAGTTTCATACGGTGGCATATCGGTTTCAATCATTTTCTTTGAGAAATAATCAGAGCAGAAATACTTATAAAAATAATAATTTCTTATTGTACAGCTGAAAAAAAATAATAAAACAATTACAAATTATTTTTCAGAATAATATAAAATTCTCTAACAAATATGGGTTTATGTATTAATGCATGTATTTATTATTATATTTTTCACTTATTGGTACTTTTTTATGGTTATGGTTTTATCTGTTGGGTTTATTCTTGCTTGTTTTATTTTTTATAACTTGTATTCCACCCTTTTATTTATTCTTTATTTCTTTATTAATTACTACTTGAGGGTTACTGATTAAGGGGGTTTGTAGATATAGGTCCATATTTTTCAACCTAAATTACTTAGCGAATAAATGATCAATTTTTAAAAGGACATTTTTTTCTGTCATTTACGATGGCATTTTGTATGGAAAAAAATCAATAAATAAGTATTTGTATTATTATTTTAATTTCGGAGCTGAAGAAGAAATGCCCCAGTAGCGAAACGATATTGGACCAACTATTGGCTACATCTTAGAGCAATATTGGCACATTGGCGAAATATCGGCATAAAATGTTGCTCCAATATTGGGGTGTTTACATTTTGCCCTTATTTAGCCAATATTTGTAGCCAATATTATGCCAGTATTGGAGTTTCATTGACAATATTGCCAATAAAACACCAATATTGGTTAAATATTGGAACTTCATTAGAAATATTTCCAATGTAACGCTAACATTTATACAATATTGGCGTTTTATTGGCAATATTTCCAATGAAACAAAAATATTGGCATAATGTTGGCTGCAAATATTGGTTAAATAAGGGCAAAATGTAAACATCCCAATACTGGAGCAATATCCACGTTTTATTGGCAATATTTCCAATTAATGAAATATTGGCGACATGTTGGACCAATATTGGTTGATATAGGGTACTTTTGCGATTTATTTAATTTATATTAAACTACTTCACATGTATTGAAATTGTTATACATCGGTATAGCTTACTGTAAGTACTTCATGTATAATGGGATTTTCGTAGTATTTACAGGGACCATGCAAAAGATTTCAGATAGTACTTCGAAGTATCGAATAATAGCGATGATGGCAGGAAATACATTTTTAACTATGATATGCGCTTTTAAATTTCACTATATTTTTGCATAGTATATGGTGTGCATAAATGCTATAATTAATACACAGAGATGCCCAAAAGAATTAGTAAAGTTTGTTCAATATGAACGTAAATTGCTTAAAGGTAGCTTTTAAATGTGTTTTATATAGCGTCATTAATTTGCGAAGAAATGTTTAAAATATATAGATAAAATGACATACAGGTCCACGAAAAGTATTGAATAGTTTAATATAGTAAAAAGTATTGAATTCCACGAAAAGTATTGAATAGTATAATATAGTGAAAAGTATTGAATTCCACGAAAAGTATTGAATAGTTTAATATTGAATAATAAAATATTGAAAAGTTTAAAGCGTATTTCAGTTTGAATTAAATTATATCTAAATGGTTGAGTGTAAACAATGTACTAGGTAAAGTACACGGACGAACAAAAGTATTTAAGTATGTTTCCATCAATAAGCATAATGTGTTGAAATAAAAATTTAAAGCCGTTAAACTTTTTTTTTCTAAACTAAATTTTAAAATTTATGTCAAAATATAGATCAAATATAGGACTTCTCAAAGATATTTTATTTTATTTTATTTTATTTTATTTATGCTATTAAAGATAACTGCTTAAATCATTTTTTTCAAACGTTTTATATGATTTTTTTTCTTTTTTTACTTATTTATCTTTCTTATTTTCTTAATAACGAAGTTTTTTGAAAGTTTTCAAAAATAGTTTCGTAATCTACGCTTAATGTATGATTTTTCTTTCTTATTTAAGTCTAATACCATGTTATTTTTAAAGGCAGAGCATCTTTCAGTTTTGTTTTTCCAGATTACTTTCAACATATTTTTAAAAATTCCTGAAAGAAAATCTTTTTTCAGAGAAGAATATATTATGAATTCGCAATATTTTTTAAGCTTAAAGTAAAACGGATTTTACAATAATACTTAACGTTTGACGAAAAAAAAATCAAAAATATATACATGCTGTGATACCAAGCTTATTAATAACTTGGTTGTCGGAGATATGTTTCAATAATTGCCTTTTTTCATTTTTCAGTACTGAATGTTTTATAATTTTTTTAATGTGTAACGTAACTGCAAAAATTGTTTTGTAAAAGCTTAAATATCTAATGATATACATCGTCGAATTCATAAGTAATAAGCCTTTGTTAAAAGGGATAGATTTATGGAGCGAATTGCTACAATTGCCTAGTATTCTTCAAAATAGGTACCCCCTGTGTCAGTACACTTTGATAGGCACTTTTATAATAGCTTTACACAGGAAAAACAAAGTAATATACATATTTTTAAAGTTTACTTCATCTTTCCTTCTACAAAAAAGAGTATAGTCAAGTAACTAAATAGCATATTATTAAGTTTAATGTTTTAAAGTTTTATAGGAGACATGTAACTATCTTCAATTTAAAATGTTCATTATCATTTTGTCATTCTAGTTTCATTTCCTCTTTATTATATTTAAAAAAATGTCGCTTTTCATTAATCATAAGTATCGTATTATATATATATATATATTTAATGACAAGAGATATCTACAGCAAGGTAAAAAATTATATTTATAAATCAACAAAAAACAACGTTCCAATCACTAATCATTTGTCTTTCTCATTCACTCATTTTGTATGTGAAATAGCTTTTAGAAAAGAAATATCAATGATTTTGCACATAAAAATACTGACAACGTGCATTACATTTTTGAAAAAAAAATGTCAATCAGTATTTTGTCAAAAACTATAACAAATAAGTACAAAGTCTACATGGAACATAAAATAAGTAAAATACTATTTAATAAGACATTTTTTTAATTGTAACACTTCGCAAACTGCTTACTTATTTAATCCAAAATAAACCGAAAACTGAGGCTTTCGAAAAAGACAGGCTATCTTAGAGTATGCCATGTATTTTTTTTTTTCTTTTTAAGGGTTCATTCTACTGATTGAAAAAGACCCGAATAATAATGTAAAGTCTATGATGGCGTTTTTATATACCTCCGTCACATTTTGATAGTTTGACGTGATTTCTTTGCGTATGATAGATGGGGACGATCCACAACTGGCCTTGTTTTTACTTTTTCGATTTTGATTATATTCTTTTTATATTAGAATAGTTCCAGTTTCCCCTAATAGCATGCATGGTCACAGGGACGTCACAAAGAGTCGCTGTGAGTCACTTTGCTCACATCACATCTGTGACCAAAATGCCACCACTCAGTGACGTTACATTGTTACTGACTTGAGATGTGACTTTCTTAAAAATCTTTAAAAATTTATAAATATCCTTCGAAACATGTTATTTTCTTTAAAAAACATGTTTATGGCAATTTAAATATCGTCGCTTTTGTCACAGTTTCGTCACAGTCTTAATTTCAAATTAGCCGCAAATGACACATTTTTCACAAATTCGTCACATTGTGACCACTTTGTGAAACGTCACAAAAGAGCTCTAAAACGGTCATAACGACTTCACATTTTAGTCACTGTGACTTCACATCGACGTCACGTGACGTCACATCGACAATCGATGGTCACAAAGTCACAATGGATCTTCACAACGACGTTGCAGTGACGTCACCATGCTTTACGGGTCATAACCGGTTCAAACCGATTCTGAAAGTTAAAGTATTCTTTTTTAATCTGACACCTAAATCGAAAAAGAAAAACTAGGCCGTTTTGGCTCGTTCTCAGCTATCTATGCAGAAAAATCTCATCAAAATGTTAAAATTCGAGCAAGATATTAGAAAAGAAGGTCCCTATAGACTTTACATTATAATCCGGGTCTTTTTCAGTTAGTAGTGTGTCGTTTTAAGACTGCTGGAGTCACGGTGAGGCACAAATGCTCCATTGCACTACAAAAAGAGCATTATTCCATTCTAGTGGTCGCTTAAAAAATATACTTTGGATGAACCCCGGTTGCCTGTCTTTTTTTTAACCTCACGAAAATCTTATGCTGTCGATATTTTATTAAATTTAAATTTTGAAAATTAAATTCATACTTATTTATATTTATTATGATCTATCATTCAATATGTTAGTCATGTCATAATAATGAGTAATTGTTTTTGACATTTAATAAAAATGTAATTTTGTAATGCAATTTAATAAAAATGCTTTTTTAGGAACTGAATAGTGATAATCGCAGTGATAAATGACAGAAGAGAAATGATGAAAAATTTCGAGTAAAAATAAGTTTTATATTCCACACATAATTAGCATAATCGAAATAGATTTCTTCGATATCATTGTTTCAAAAACTTCTCAATCCTTAAATCATGTTTCATTACATATTTATTTTTAAACCAAAGAAAAATATTTTTTCATAAAACAAAACTACGAGACAAACATAAAGCATGTATTTTTATTTCGGTATCATCTATATGTTCTTTGAAAGTAAATTATTTGCATTTCAAAAGAAAACTCATTAACCGATAAAATAAGAACACGTTCTATATGCAAATTTTTACCGAAGGCTTTAATATGAAAAATTCTGTAATGGATTATGCGAAGATACTTGTGATATTTTAAAAACTTTTATCCGTAAAGTATATGTCTGCAAAAACTATGTTTACAGTAATATAAGTAAATAAAATAATTTAAAAAATTCGCATTTACAGTACATTGAAAATATTCGTAGTTGTATTTTAACTATTCAAGTTAATTTTTTAAACATTATGAAAATTTTAAAAAATAAATGTTATGTGTGTAATAAATGCTATTTAAAAAATATTTGCAATATACATTTCTTTATGAGAATATTAGATGAGAAGTTTGTTTAAGATATTTTAATTATGCTTCAAACAAACATAATGACTGTTCGCTAACGTAAAACTAGATATATGTACGTATGAGCAAAGAATTGATGTTTGTTCTTGATTAATGATTTTTTTAACCTTTGTGTACATTTTTTACATGAAAGTTATGAATTCACTTTAAATTTTTGTGTCGATTTTATTTCAATATTTTTTGTTAAATATACATATATTTATTTTTTAAATAATGTATATTTCATTACTTTTTGGGAGAAAAACTGCAAGGACAAGCAAAACAACTATTGTAATTTCACTTATTTTATCTACGAGTGTGTGAATAGATTCACAGCAAGAAATAAGGAAATCATCCAATATTAAGGATATAGATAAATGTCGTAACAACCCATCAAATTCGTTTCGTAGAAGCACGCAGATTTAATTTTTAGCTCACAGGCTATCATAGCCTGAGAGCTTATGTGCCCGCCCGTTCTGTATGTACGTTCGTACGTGCGTAACGCGATAACTAATGATAAAAGTATCCTATCCACTTGAAATTTTGCATACATGTATATCCTGATAAGGCTCTTCCCTGATTAGTTTTTGGAGTCCAATCGATAAGTATAAGAGGGGAAACGGGGGGCTCATGCCCCTTCCCGTAAGTGATATAAATGGGTTTTTTCATTCAGAACTATCAGTTTTCGTTCAAAACTTAGATATAAGATCATTCTAATGAGACGCCTCAGTGATTGGTATTAGGAGTTCATTGTATAAGTATAAACAGGGGGAACGGGGGTTCTAATGCCCCTCCCCTTATTTGATATAAATGGGTTTTTCATGCAGAATAATCAGATTTCGTTCAAATCTCTGAATAGTTTTGGAAGTTTAATGGTTAAGTATAAAAGAGAGGGGGATTACTCCTCTTAAATTATATAAATGGGTTTTTATTAAGAATTTTTCAACTTGATCTGAATTTTGGAAAAAATTTTTCTATATGATAAAGCATGTCCCTGATTAGTATAGGGGGGGGGGGGGTCAATGATTAAGTATATAAAGAGGAAATAGGGGAGGCTGATTCCCCTCCTTAATTTGTTTATCGAACTTGATTAAACCTTGAAAATATAAGGCTGTAATGTGGAATTAGTATGCGTAGCCTGTGAGCTTAATGCCATCAGTTTAACTGGGCAGTATTCTTTGTTTTATGTCTAGTTATATTTTCTGGAAGACTGTCTATAATTATTAAAATGCATTTGTAGATTATTTGTGTGTAAACTAGATCAATATAGAGTTGCTTCCTTCTTTAATGGAAGAAGCAATTGAAGCTCACGGAGTGCATTGTCGAATGAAAAAAAGAATACGGAATACGTACACTCTCGTTGACTCAGGTGAAAAATTGAGTCCAATGATGAAAATAAGGTACCCGGTCAAGGTTAACCCGTCATTACCACCTAAGATTGTCATATTTTTAAACTGTTGAAAAAATATTGAATAGTTCCCCCTTTCAACCAAACCGTGAAATCAAGGACAATGTCTGAAAGTTATACCCATTTCATTTCGCCGTGCCAAGCTCGGTATATGGTAAGGTTTTTTGACAATTAGGAAATATGTATATTCAGAAAATATACCATTTTGGGTCGTTAAACATACCACCTCATACGCTATATGTTTCACTTTTGTTAAGACATTTACATACGTCGATCAAGGTCTATTCGGCTAAATATTTATGTAGGTGCAGACTTTTAATCCGCCAGTTAGGCACAATTCCTCGCTGTCAGGTATATATATTTATTTTTGTATTAATAAATTTAATTAATGCTAAAAAATCTCTGACCACTGTTTCTTCTAAGAAAATTAAATTTCATTAAATGTGAAAAATATATAAATTAGCATTGCGTACTTTCAGCTCAGCTTATATGTGTCCATAATTTATCGTCATCTACTAAATATAAAAAGCTAAAGAACGTTCAAATAAACTTTTCTTCAAACCTTAAGTAGATGTCTATAATGACCACTCATTCATCCAATAGGAGCGTTGTGAAAGATGAATTTCCAAGCGTGCAGAAACTCTAAAATGTATATAATATTGCTTGATATTATTTAATTATTCCACACTAACAAACGAGTTTGTGGTATATATTGAAAATTCCAAAAATATTGCGATTCGATAATAATTTTAGCAATTTGTAAAAGTAACACTACTCTGAAGTGAAAACAATATATGATTAAATATGTATTTATTGAACCATATAGAAATTTTATTCTATAGCTATTTTAGTTACAAAAGGCAGATTTACCCAGAGAAAAATGTACTTCAGTAATTCAATATGAAATTGGAATTTCATTACCTCTAGCATTTTTCTATTTTATACAATGGAAATGAATATTTTATATTTTGATCTATAAAATATTACCCCTACATGAAGCCCTGAACATGTGATGTTGAAGGCTGCCTTGTCTATCTCCTTGTGACAAAAATAGTGAATGTAAAAATTATATAAAAAAAATTAATATGCTTGCGATGCATTTTTGTAAATATAAAATGTTTCAGTTTGAGTTTAATTCAATCCTCTATAAATGTACACGTCTGTTCCCATTCTTTTCTTTCAGTTAATATGCGTGTATGTGTAAAATATATATTATTTCATAGTGTACGTTATTTATATGAAATTTTGTGAAGTTTATATCTAGAATTCTGAAGCTTATAACGTAAATTAAAATAGATAGTTTGTATCTCTTGAGTACAAGAAAGTCTAGCAATTTCATAGATGATATCATTGATTTAATAAATATTCTATTTATTACATGTGATATCCCATTTGCAGATACAAAGTGAAACATCTATAACTGACCTTTAAAAGCCTAAAATAATTTGTTCATTATACTTAATAGTATTTATATATTAATCTAAACATCTATACTTCTTTAAAAAATATGAATTTTACATTTTTTTCAAATATCTATTTTAAGGAAATAGTTTTGTCTATAAATACTGTATCCAGGGTTCGTATTGGTACCATTATTTTCCAGGGAAATATAGTTATTTTTATCTATAAATAAATCTAGTTTAACCCTTTGCGGGGCAAGGCAAATTCATTGCTTAAGTATTGAAATAAATGCCTGACACCGGAATTTGAAAACAACTTTATTTTTAAATAAGAAAACGCTACGTTTCACGCATTCAATAAACTGTAAATTTCTTTAATTAATTCTGGTGCCAATGTGGCGTTTGGGAATGAAAATTAAGTGGTATATCTATGAAACCAGCGCCCCGCAAAGGGTTAAACACGCAAAAATTCATTCGTTTAATTAAAAGAAACATTTTGTTTCAGAAAATGGTGGTACCGAAGAATTTTCTTATCTGAAAATTACAGAATACATACGAAAACGGGTATTTTAATACATGTTTTAAATTGTTTCAAAGTTAATTAAAAAAGATATTTATAGATAAGTTTTAGATAAGATCTGTAGATAAGATTTTTTATTATTCAAAGGTTGTGCCTTAAATATATTTTTAATTTTTTTTTGTGAGATCATACAATAATATTCTTTGAAGTGACAGCATTTATTTATTTAAAATTGTATTTGCATGTATTTAAACAAAATTTAATTTGTCAATATATTGTATCGAAAAACTCATATAAACGTTTTAAAATGAAGTAAATCATAAACATTAAACTAAAAATATGTATATGTTTTCATAATATGTTTCATATTAATAACTTACAGATGACTGAGTACTCATCCTGACTTTAAAGAGATGACATGTAAATAAAGAAACTGCTTTCTTAAGCACAGAATATGTAACTCAATGATATGATTAAAAAAATCGTAAGAAGTTTACTCCGATTTTATAGTTTATTTCTTATATTTTCATCTGACTTAATTTATAACGGAAAAAAACCTTTTAACGCACTTCATTTACTGATTATATTTTACTACTTACATCAAATATATCAATAAAATAATTAGACTAAAACCAAATACAATAGAGTTAGTCCATTAAATTGTGATTATCTGTGTTATAAATTGCATATTTTTATTAAAAATATTTAAGTTGGCGGAATGTCAAATGAAATTACATATGAAAATTTATTTTTTGGAATAGTTTTACTAATATTTCTATTAAAGGCTAAAATACCACTTTCTTATTTTAATAATGTTATTATATACTTTTCTTCGTCATTTATGCAATTCTTTTGGTTGCTTAAAAAATAGTCTATACATTCTTATTCGAATAATTGTTTTCATGAAAATGACGTTTTTGCAATGCTTCGATATAATATATATTCGTAAAACGTTTCCAGAGAAATTATTATTTTTATTATTTTTCTAAATACAGGACTTTACTTGTTTAAATGCATTTGCGTAGTAATAGAAACTGGCCTGATATGGAAATCAAAAAACTTTTTTCTATCTCATACATGTAAGTACTTAAAAAGGCGCTATTACCGTGTTTAAACTAGATGACTATTTATGCTCTTCGTGAACTCTGTAAAGTTAAGAAATTTCGGGCTTTTTTTGAAGTGGGATTACTAAAGTGCAACATAAAATCGCCACTTGTTAATCATTTATACCACAACATAAACACCAAGAATAATTATGAAGCTATACCTGAATCTGAATTATGATGAAATATTTCGTGCGTTAATTCTTGACATATTGCAGGAATTGCAAAAATTCAGTATAGATGCGTTAATGACACCAAAACATTCAGATAACTAATTCATATCAGGCATTTACTGAATCTGAGGTTTGAAGAAAATCTATGCATTAATTCTTGAGAACTTGTAGGCCTCTTGGAAGAATATCTTGAGTAATTTGTCTGATAATTCAGGAATTTTTTGTCATGTCGTATAAGGGAAAATACCGAATAACAGTCTGGAATTCATTTACCCTTCGGCTCGGAGGAGCGATATTTCAGCCTTCTTCTTTGTGCAGTAGTACTCTACGCAAAGTATTTTTCATGTATTGCATTTTTGGATCCTGAGTAGTTGGTTACCCCTTCTCGAAGTGTATCACTCTCTAAGTTATCTTTTCTTCAGGTGATAACTTAAAATGATCTTTAAACATATAGTGTGTTCCATATAAATAATGCCACGGTAATTTTGTACCGTAACGGAACAGCCCGTAAAGCATAGTGACGTCACTTCAACGTCGTAGTGAAGTCACATTGTGACTTTGTGACCATCGATTGTCGATGTGACGTCACGTGACGTCAATGTAAAGTCACAGTCACTAAAATGTGAAGTCGTTATGGCCGTTTTAGAGCTCTTTTGTGACGTCTCACAAAGTGGTCACAATGTGACAAATTTCTGAAAAATGTGTCAATTGTGACTAATTTGACATTAACATTGTGACGAAACTGTGACAAAAGCGACGATATTTAAATTGCCAGAAACATGTTTTTTAAAGTAAATAACATATTTTGAAGGATATTTATAAATTTCTAAAGATTTTTAAGAAAGTCACATCTCTGTCAAAATGTGATGTCACTGAGTGGTGGCATTTTGGTCACAGATGTGATGTGAACAAAGTGACTCACAGTGACGTCACTGTGACCATGCATGCTATTAGGAGGGAAACAAACCCGTAAGACATGGTGAGGTCACTGCAACGTCGCTGTGAAGTCACATTGTGATTTTGTGACCATCGATTGTCGATGTGACGTCACGTGACGTCGATGTGATGTCACAGTGACTAAAATGTGAAGTCGTTATGGCTGTTTTAGAGTTTTAGATCTTTTTTGTAACGTCACATTGTGACCACTTTGTGAAAAGTTTGTCATTTGTGACTACTTTGACATTAACACTGTGACGAAACTGTGACAAAAGAGACGCTATTTAAATTGCCAGAAACATGTTTTTTTAAAGTAAACAACATGTTTTGAAGAATATTTGTAATTTTCTAAAAAAATGTAAGAAAGTCACATCTCAGTCACAATGTGACGTCACTGAGTGGTGGCATTTTCGTCACAGATGTGATGTGACCAGAGTGACTCACAGCGACGTCATTGTGACGTAACTGTGACCATGCATGCTATGAGGGAACTTATGAGACCAAAAAAGGTATTATAAAAGAACTGTCATATATAAATGCATAATTACAAGGAATAGCTCATTTTGCTGCTGCACCTGTATAGGAAACATTAACATACATAAAGAGAAGATGGGAAGCTCCCCGACTAAATAAAGCCATTTTTGTTAATAGTCAATATATTCGCTATGCTTATGTATGACATTACTAATCATTTACTAATCTTTGGAAGACAGTCGCATCAATTTTCTACAAGGCTTTAATGCTGGAAGCCCATAATTCTGCTAGAAACTTAAGCTATCTGCCATTGTCATATATAAATCTACTATGGGCACCCGACACGTTTTCTAGTGGTTACGATGAGGGCACACTGCTGGCCATTCCATAACAATTATCCAAAACGCATTCCAAGGAGGATTTTATAAAGTTAACCCTCTCACTGACAAGCCCGTCTATAGACGTTCCCTAAGCTCCAGGTTTCACTGCAATGCAAGCAATAATTAAAATGATATAACTCAGTTGATTTAATGGATTTTTAATACATTGTGCAATGATTAACACACTCAAGGATAACATTCATATTCTTAAATAAGATTTTTCTATAATTTTGAAAGAATCATATTTTTTCAGCAATTAAAACAAAATGCTGAGAAAACAACATTACAATTTTGCCCTTTGGCAAGACTGTCAGAGGGTTAATGGGGGCGTTGTTCTGCTGGAAAATCCAACTTAAGGCACCATTTCTCTCTGCAAATTGCAGTGAATGGTTTTCAGCATTTTTTGGTAATTGGTAGCCAACAGTGTTTTGAGTGAAATGCCAAATGCTAACAGGTGAATTAAGCTGGGTTCATTTGTGTATCATACTACACCAAAGGTTTGTGTGCTCGTGTAGACGTTACCATCTTGTGCAGCAATTGCAGCCTTACCAACACATGCGAGTGAGTGATGTCAAGCGGGCCATCGTATCTTAAATTGTAGAGATTTTGCAGCGCTATTGTAAGAGTTCTGTGTTCGATCCCCGAGTATGTGCTTTTTCAGTTTGTTAGTTCTACGCTTAGCTATCAGTATGATAAATTGATTGCTAAATATTCATTAACTTCAAGCGTAATTATACTGCTGAAAATTAATTTAAAAATTCGATAAAATTAGATATGTGTCAACCGAACCTGGCATTATTTGTGCCTCATGTTACGCAAAAGGTTTGTGTGCTCATGTAGACATATTCAAATTGTGCTACAGTTGCAGAGTTAATAACATTTGTGAATGAGATATGCAATCTGGGAATCCCCGTATTTTAAATGGTAGAGAATTTGGAGCGCTACTCAGTTTGTGTGTTTTACGCTTAGGTAGTAATATGATAAAAGGCATAATAAATATTCAGAAATTTATCAGATATACAATCACACATAAAAAAATAATTTATTAATGATATTGAAAATTCTTAAATTAAAAAACAAATATCATACATTTATGTGCACATATATATTTCTTAAAAAGTATTTAAACTCTGTTTTTTCATCTTTGAATTGAAACATCCATTCCTTCTTGTACTTAACATCTCTTAGTATTTATACTTGTGAAATTTAATCCTCAATATATTTTATGAGGAGAAAGAAATCCTATTCCAAGTTTATAAAAATGTTCAGCAAACTTTCTTCCCAAAATATTATTTTCACTTTTGAAAAAGTGTAAAGACATCTTAGATAAAGTATATATTTTCAAAAATTGGAAATTATATAAAAGAAACACATTTTCTTCTTAGTTTAAAACATATCTATATAATTAATTGTGGAGATTATTACCTGTTATTTCTTAAAGTGTAAGATTATAAAAGATTAAAGTGTATTTGCTGGTTTAAGATTTTTTTTTTCTTTGTAAATTTTATTGTAATTTTTTTTTTAAAAATAGATTAGCTGTTCTAAGAATTAAAATTTTCGTTTGGTTTAAAGGAGATTTTATATAAAATTCCAGAACATATATAAGAGTTTTCTTATAATATATACCTGCACTTTTCTTTATAATTTCTTTACTAACCGTTCATTTTTTCATAAATATAAATGTATCTTTCTATTTTTATGCAATAACGCGTTAGAAACAGAATTGTAAAGAAAAGTCCTTTGACATAAATTTATATATAATAGTCTACATTTCTGCTACCTAATGAATTATGATAACAGTAAGCCTGCGAGCGTATTTCTTTGTGGTGCTCCTCTATTTCTTTGCATTAGGGCCCTCTAATCTACCAGAGTTAACGCTACAACTGCATTCTCATATTTTGCCGCTACACCATAAAGACAGTGAACGCTAAATGCAGAATTTTTTTTTCTTAACCATTTTAAAAATGTTTTTTTTCTGTCGGTCGTTTGGAATATATCCCAAATCTTGTGATGTCCGGATTTTATTCGTTTACTGATAGGTCCATGTTTAATGTTCAGAAATCGAATACCTTTGTTGCCAAGATGACAAATAAAATGCAAAACGACTACAAAAAAAATATTAAATAAAAAACAAATTGAGATTCAGCTTTCAAACAAATTGCATTACAAATTACTTTTCTTTTAGCTATACGACGGAGTAAAAACTGAATGTGCGATGTTTGGAAGTTTAAAAATTTGCAGTACCGAAAATTTTAATACTGAAATTTCATATAAAATTTGTTTATCATTGTTCCAGTAATATTAATGTTTAAGTTATGACCCGTCGACCAAAAAACTATTGCCAAATTATAAGATTAAATGCCAATAATGGATGTCACATTTAGTGACATTAAACACGATATACATGTTTAAAACGTCATCAAGTGATTTTTTATTTCATTTTTTATTTGTATTTTTATTCATGTTTTACTAATTTATTTGTTTTTCCGTTATTTAGATTAAAAATTATGTCAACATGTTTAACTTAGCTATTGATAATATGACTGTGTTACTACGATAGCTACGTTTTGATTCTTATAAAAATGATGTTTATTATTATTTTTATTATCACTGTTATTCTTTATTCTTTATTTTTATATTTATATTATTAGTTTCTTCATTTATTTTACTTTATGAAATACTTTACATTTAAAAGAATTTTTATTTGAAAAGAGAAAATAATATCGTTGTTGGTAAACAAGAAAGTACGCTTAAACGACAACGTGGCAATTCATTTTTCGTTGATTCAGACTAGACTGGGAATATCTTGGAGTAAACAGGAAAGTAATAATTTTTAGGTGCGTTCGTAATTATGTAAATACGTAGCACCTTTAGTTGTCGTTCAGTCCGTCCGTCTGTCTGCATATAACAACGCAAAAACCAAACAACCGAATCTTTTGAAATTTAAAATATATAATTATTACATAATTTTGTCGAGTCATTTCAAATTTTATAAGAATTGGATAGATAGATCAATTACAGGGAATATCAAAAGTATTCCCTTACATTACGGTCGATGGGGAAAAATGTTTCAAATGCATTTTAATAGTTTGAAATTTAAATTACATACTTATTACGTAATTTTGTCAAGTCATTTAAATTTTTTTGGAAATAGGACGCATAGATCAAATACAGGGACAATCAAAAGTATTCCGTTACATTATAGTCAATGGAAAAAAAGTTTCAAATGCATTTTAATAATATTACACTCATTCGAATAGAATAATATTGATATGCATCATAAAGTACATATTATAATACAGATTTTGCATAATCTTCTGTGCAAAGAACAGTTGTTATTGATTTACCCACATTTGATTAAGGCCACATTGATTAAGGCCACAAAAATGTATTCCATTACATAATGAGTATAGAAAGAACATTGTTTGGTGCGCATTTTAATTGTAATTAACTATTTACAATTTTATGAGATTGATATATGAGAGTGATATTTTTAAAATTTAAATAATCGTACGAACGCACCACATTTGCTACACTTCATGTGCAATTTCCAACTTGTTCAATTTATGTTTTTCTTCATTTGTTTCCATCTCATTTTGATTTCTTCAGACAAACTTTACAATTCAAATTAATAACTAAAAAAAGGAAAAAAAAGAAACACGTACTTAAGTTATTCTTAAATTAATCTCCTTATTGCGTGTACCAACGACGATTTTGACATCATTTTGGAGGATGTTTTGTGGTTGTTAATAATTATTTAACAACCTAATTTTTATGCAGGTGTTTCACCTACAATGACGTGAATTACATAAATATGCATATGTACATATGAGTTTAGCCAAAATTATTTTCTTAGCAACTAGCTCTAGGTGTGCGACTAAAAATTGCTTTTCAATTTATGATCTGTTGTTCCTGCGAAAGGAATTTATGCTATATTTGCACACACAACTAAATTATATATATTGAACAAAAGAAAAAAGCAATTCGTGTTTGATTCAGAAAATGGTGCAGCAGCAATATTGTTCTTTCTGTCAAAAAAAAAAAAAAAAAAAAAAAAAAAAAAAAAAAAAAAAATCTTAGAAAGAATTAGTATTGTGCAAGAGTTGCAATTTAATTTACCATACGATCATTTAATAGGCTAAAATGGACATTGTGTTTTCTTATATATATAGAATTCATCTTATGAATGACGTATACCATGCATTTTTATTGTATAAAGGAAATTATTCATAGTGAAGAATTATTATTCTTGTGAAACGTTATAACTATTAAGTGGTTATGTAGTTATTATTTTTTAAATTTATCATTATGTGCCTTAAATAATTACTATTGTCTTTTATTTTTCTTTCAATTATATTTTACTATAATAAATAATCTAGTTAATTCATAGCAGTTTTATTATACACATGTGTTCCAATGAACTGTAAAATAGTAGTTTTTTTAAATCAATTCTGATTCTTTATATTTATTCCAAATTTACAACACAATTAATTCTATTTGATTAATTACATTATGTTATGCTTAAATTACTTATTGGCTATATTATTCTTTCTACTACAATAGTGTTTTGTATTATTAATTAGTGCATGGAATGTAAGATAAAAAGAAAGGTTACGCACATATAATTTCGAAAAATTACGTTATTTAATACTATGACACTTACAAAAGCAAGGATTAAATACACTAAGAACTAAACATAATTTAAATATTTCTTTTTTCTCTGATTTGCTAAGATATCAAACATTACGCCATAACACTTTATTTTTAATATTTTTCTTTTCAGATCGTAGACAAAATTGATCACAAGAATGACATATGTGACCCAATCTGAAATTGATGAAAACATTTTGGAAAAGTTACTTCAATGAGTAAAAGTTATATTTTATTGCTTCACGATTGAAAAGGATTTAGAAAGAAAACCAGATAGAGAATTTCAAGAACTAAAATGAAATCCCGAAAGAAATATCTGTTTCTTTAACAAGATCATAAAATTCATTTGTCAATAAAATTATATCAACACACCATTGCGTGATTCTTTGTAAAACTTAACTTTTGGACAAAGATTTTTTTATTTAATTCTTGATGTGTATTTTTTTTAATGTTTTAGAATAAAAAAGCGAATTAAGAAAAATGTGGCCGATTCTCGTAAAACAACTTTACATAACAATTTAAAACTTACATGGATAATTATTTTTGTAAAATAATTTACTCAAAAAGTTATAAACTTGTTTATATAAGGCTTAAATCCCTGCCAGCGGAGACATTTACGAGCTGATGCTATACCTAAGGGATAGTTATTTTCTAATAACACATTTGCATTTCGACATTTTTTTTTCTGTATTGGATACCCGAGGTCCATTTCCACATCGTTCTGTTTTTGACTTTTTTGATTTTGATTGGAGATATTATTTTAAATCTCACTTTGATTTCCGAAAGCGGTTTTGAAAATGAAACATATTATACAAAAATATCAGAAACCAAAATCGAAAAAATAAAAAGAAAGTGATATAGAACCTTAGCAATCCAACTAAAAAATTCAATAGCTCTATTTAATTTTAAAATCCTAATCCTATGATAAATTTTATTAGATTCAGTATAAAAATCCAATTTATAAATTAAAATATCATCAGATATTTATAAATTTGTAAATGCCTATTATATTTATCAGTATAGTTATATTCACAATGAAATAAATACAAATTTGCTGCAGTACTGGAATAATTGGTTCCAACTATACATTAGGGTGGTCCGAAAAACACTTTTTTTCGATTTTCAATAATGGCGGGTGCGGAAAAGTGGCCACTGGTGGCACTCAGTTCACACAAAAAACTTGAGATTTTTTGACAATTCCTTACCCTACCGCAAACGGCTTGAAGTTTTGCAAAAATGCTGATTTTTGAACTTTTTTAGCAAAAAAATTTAAAAATGCTAAATTAAGTTTATTTTGGTTGTATTTAGTTGAAAAGATATATTTAACGTGCCAAATGCAGTTTTGCAAAAATGCTGATTTTTGAACTTTTTTAGCAAAAAATTTAAAAATGCTAAATTAAGTTTATTTTGGTTGTATTTAGTTGAAAAGATATATTTAACGTGCCAAATGTTTAAATAACCTCTAATTATGCATTATTTTAGTGCTATGCTCTTTTAAAATGCACTGCTTTTATAGCTTGTTTTGCGTTCGGTACCAACGCGAAACTTATCACGAGAGGGTAATTAAATTTGAACGTTGAGTTTTACCCGCCTCCATACCCACAGAGTTTTATTCAAAATTCATACATTTTACGCTACAAAGTCCTTCTTAGAAATGAACTTTAGTATATTTTTCCTTGCTTACAATTTTGCATCTCTTCCTTCACTTCTGCGTACCTTTGATGCAGCTTCTGTCACAATTTTAATGACTCTTTCCATAGTCTGTGAGTGACTTGGAAAGCAGATTAATGATTCATCCAACATGGATCTTGAAATTACGTTTTCTCCAATTTCTTCTAGTGAAAAGGTTTTTGTTACAGGAGGTTCGCGGATTTCGGCGGCGACCCAGTCGATACACTCATAGTGTTCCGTTACTTTAAAGTTCAGCTATTGAACTTGAAACTCTCGCATTATGTTGTTTTTTATCTTTTTTAAATTGCGGCATATTTTTATTGTTTCTCATGCCATTTTTCTAATACTTGCCTGTCATCAGTTGCCATTTCTATCAATAAATTTTCAGGATGCCATTGTATCCATTTGTTGACTGAATGCAGTGCCCTCTTTAGGTCATCTGGTAAAAAACTTTGAAAGTTTAACATTCTGCCACGTATGTCTAGGTTCGACACCGTTTTGATTAAAGGAAACAAAAAGGCGCATAAACTCGTATCACGTACTAAGCGAGATAAATTTTAACGCTTTATCAGGATTTGAACTACTAACGTACAAGAGTAAAATTCTGCAAGCAATTATGATCCATCTTGATTTCACAATTGGCCCTGGTTTTCTGTTTTCTAGTTCTCGAAACCATTCTCCAGTTGAAACCGCTGCACAAATATTTAATGAGTATATTTGATCGGTAATTAGATCTTCAGTATCTATCATTTCTGATGTCCATAAAACACCAATAGGGTCGAACAAAGTGACATGGAGATTTTCACACCCTGTTAGTCTAACACAGATCGGACCGGCAAAGGTCTTAGGTCCGGTTGTTGCACTATCAAGTTTAGAGAGTAGATGTCGGAGTGAAAGTTCGTTCGTATAAAAAATGCATATCAAATGTTGCAGTCATCTTCCTAGATTTTTTCCAGACAAACAATTACACCGCCTGTCTCCTCTTTCCAAGTTTCTGTTTCTCTCTACTGACCTTGTTTTTACAGATGACGAGATTCGTTTGTTATCACAGCTTCTGCATGTTGAAGTAATCAGTACTAAGGACGCATGATATTAGGAAAAGTTGGCAATTGCAGTCCTTTCAATATGCATGGCGTCCCAAAAGGCTAATTTTCACACTATCGCGTGTCTTTACATTGTCATGGTAATATATACAAGCCATTTGTAAGCTCGTCGTAATAAAATGCACAAAACACTGTAATGGCATGTTAAACGATCCAAAAAGCACTGTATCTCACTAGGAAAAGGTTTCATGTTTACACTGAATAAATGTGACAGGGAAACGGAGCATGGAAAAATAATAAGAATCCCTCATCGAATTTTCGCCTCTCTTCTATTTCGCCTTTCTCTTCCTCAACATTATGATGAGTCATTGCGCTCGCTTAGAATCCTGCTTTATCCCCTTCTCACCTTTCAGATTTGTTTTTGAAGTATACTGCTGTCTTTTGCCCAAAATATGAACTTTGATGCATAGAAAAAATAAAGAAGACCAAAGGACATGAATAAGAGAGAAACCAATGAACGATTCAAACAAATACAACTTTTCCTTCTTATACGCGAAAAATTTATAAAAATCGGCTAATTTAAAATGCACATAGCAATTAAATAATGCATTATCAGAATTTATTTAAACATTTGGTACATTAAATATGACTTTTCAAATAAATGCAACTAAAATAAATTTATTTTAATATTTTAAAACTTTTTCTAAAAAAGTTCAAAAATCAGCATTTCTGAAAATTTTTAAGCCATTTGCGGCAGGGTAAAGAATTGTCCAAAAAATCTCAAATTTTTTGTGTGAACTGAGTGCCACCAGTGGCAACTTTTCCGCACCCGCCATAATCGAAAATCGAAAAAAAGTTTTTTTTCGGCCCACCCCACTATACATGATAGATTAAAAATGCCATATCTGAAAATTACAAGATTGTTATAAAAACAAAAGTTGCATTAATAAAAGAAAAATCCCTATTAAAATTTAACTCCTCCTTAATACAGAAAATAACAAAAATTATTTTCATAATATCACATTTTAAATCAGTAGAAATAGCGTTAAAAGACATTAAAAATCAAATGCTTGCATAAATAGGAGTAATTAAGGTGGGTAATGTGCGATTTTTAGACATATTAAAATTATAGGAGTATAATGATTTACATTTATTTTTATATGAAACAAAATTTTTTATAAATTATATAAACTTGTTATACATTATAGATTTTAAATTTTTATTAACTTTAATATATGAACTATCATTCTTTTTATTCATTTTTTACCCTATCAACAAACACATTTTTACATATAACTGCATAATTATCAGCTGCTTTAAACTGTAATTAAAAATCAAAATTATTTTGCAAATCTCTATATCATTTTAATCCTTATTGTTAATTTTTTTTATGTATAACTATTGCTATTAATAAAATTAGATAAACTTAATTAAAAATATTTCAATATGTTATATTTCCATTAAAAAAAAGCTTCGAAAGGTAAACTGTTTTAATAACTTTGATGTCAGTGGCGTGCAAAGGGAAAACTGCGCCAGGGACAAAGTTTCCTTTTGGTGTCTCCCTCCCCTCGCATTGAAATTTGCAACAGGTGTTACGAAATTTAAAAAAAGTATAAACACAAATAAATTCTTTTGAATACATATATCGGAATTATTTTGAAACTTTAAAAGGTTAGCAAGTAACTAATATAATATAAAATTGCATTTGTATTTTGGAAAAGAGGATCTGGAAAACAGTTGTAAAAAATGTATATAACAACAAAATATATTATTTGCAACCGTGTTTGTACTCTAAGATTGAGGCCATTTCCCATTTTGAGAATGTATGTTTCTCTCACAAAAAATTACCAATGTGTACGATGCGTGTAAAAACTACAAGTAGAGCAAAAAATATTAATTTTTTTAATAAATTTTAAAACAAATGAAACTTTTTGTCATATCCCTAATAGTATTCATGGTCATGGTTACGTCACTGTGAGTCACTTTCGTCACATCACATCTGTGACCAAAATACCACCACTCAGTGACGTCACATTGTGACTGAGATGTGACTTTTTTAAAAATCTTTAGAAATTTATAAATATCCTTCAAAACATGTTATTTAGTTTAAAAAACATGTTCCGACCAATTTAAATATCGTCGCTTTTGTCACAGTTTCGTCACAATGTTAATGTCAAATTAGTCACAAATGACACATTTTTCACAAATTTGTCACATTGTGACCACTTTGTGAAACGTCACAAAAGAGCTCTATAACGGCCATAACGACTTCACATTTTACTCACTGTGACTTCACATCGACGTCATATGACTTCACATCGACAATCGATGGTCACAAAGTCACTATGTGACTTCACAACGACGTTGCAGTGACGTCACCATGCTTTACGGGAAATATGTATCATCAAGCTGAAAGCAAATAAAAAGCCAACAAAATTCAACTGTCAGTATTTTATTATGAAAACAAAGTAATTTTTTATTTTTGCTTGTGTAAAATCTATAAGGCAACGGTTCCAAAACTTCCTCGGTACGCGACCCACCTAGTAATGAAAAAAATAATTCGTGGCCCACCTTTCAATTAAAAAAAAATCCGCGACCCACCCAAGTTATAGGGTTACATAAGTATACCTATTTTTTTACAATCTCTATACACTCTGCTATCTTATCCTATGAAAAACTCAAATTTTCGTACATTATCAACAAAAAAAAGAATTGGTAATCTCTCTGTGTATAAGTGAATGTAATTAAAATTAAAAAAATGCACAAACTACAAACAAAGCTAAAAATAAGTTTCATTATTATGAAAACATAACTTTATAATCAATGAGATTTCTGGTATTGGTGTTTTCCCATGTGTGGAACATGTATAAACTCACAGTTTGTTCCAGTACTTGTCTTTCAAAAGCAGAAAAGTAGAAAAAGCATGCTCTCATAAGCACGAAGTGTTGAATTTCACCAAGGACCTCGAAGCTGATTTCATAAAAGCTGATTCAAAGCTGAAGAAGAAAATTACGGTTTGTTCCTTGAAATATTTCCTGTTGAAATTGTCATATCTTTTTAAACAGATGAAATAAAAGATATATTTTGATGACAAATCTCGATTGTTCCGCGAATCATAGTTTGGGAACCGCTGCTATAAGGACATCAAAGAAAATTCAATATACTAACTAAAGAAACAAATATTCAATGTGTTATGCACTCACATATGTGTTTAATGATTGCAAATATTACATCAGTCCTCGGCAGCATTAATTTTAGTACAGTTCGGGATTGTTTTTGTACTATTCGTCTTGAATTGTAGATCTGAATTCCAATTTTGAACAAAAATGGCTTCTTTTTTTATAAACTCATGTTACTAGATCTCCCTATAAGTTATCGATACGGTTTAAATCACGATTCATGTAGCGGCCATTGCAAAGTTGCAATATATTTCTAATAGAACTAATTTTTTTCTCACGATTTGTGTAGATAGGTGCATTATCTCGTTGTTATATCCGTTTTTTTTCTTGCCAGAAGTGTTGCAACAGATGAATGGTAGTCAAAAAGAGTTTGTATGTGCGTCTTTGATTTAAATTTTTGAATCAAACTATGTCAAAATATTTTATAAAAAATAAAATCCACGTTTAAGTAAGAGAAATAAAAGGGGCGATTCTTCAGTTTGCATATAATCTGATCATAGTTCAAAGCAGATTTGCGCAAATCTATCCACTACTGTTTATTATAAAAGAGTTAGATAATTTTTACATTCTTCACGAAGTTTGAGATAATTGAAAATCATGTCTGATGCAAAATTATTTCTGCGTCACAAATAGTTCCGTTTGTAGTATTGCGTTAAGTACATGGCAATGGATGATATTTCGAAGAAAATAATTTTTCTCTAACGAAAACAAATTTCCATTTAGATAATTAACGGATAAACTTCTATAATGGATACTGTACAATTTTTTTGTTTTATAAAAAGTATTTTTATAAACAACATTCTACTAGTGTACTTAATGCTTTTGCTGGAGCAAAAGTTTCGAAAGAACATAATGTTTTGTATTTTTTAATATATATTTAATACACCTTGTGTAGCTTGATTATTTTAAAATGAATTGAACATGTAAAGACTAAAAGAAGATAGGGTGTGTTCTGTATGTTTGAAATAAATGTAAATTTGAAACACATATATATTTAAATTAATACAAGCTTATATAGGAAAATTGCTATGATTTACTGTGTATTCCTTAATATATTAGCTCTAGAATCAATCTGTAACTGAATGAAACATAAATAAACCACTCTGTAACTTTAATGTAGAATGCGTTCTTAATTAAAATTACAAATTATTTTATTCTGTATCTTATAATTATTAGAAATATTAAATATATAACACACATATTTTTAAAATATTATTGCTTTCAATGAGTATTATAATCACTAAAAGCACTCTCATATTAATTTATCTATATAAACATTCGGTACCGTTAAATTATTTAAGTGCTTCTAAGTTTAAGTGCATTTAAACGTATTAATGTGGGTTTTACATTAAAACGCAGGACAACAAATTTATGGATAGATGTTAAAACATATTGGATCTGTAAATTTAGAATATTGCTGAGAGAATGATTTGCATTTCGATAATACCATTTTCGATAAAATTAGATTGTGTTTTATCGAATGAAAATGTGCTAAAATATGAATACTCAAAATTGCATTCTTTAAAAAGACATTTATATATATATATATATATATATATATATATATATATTATTGCTTTTGAATCTAAAAAAAAATAACATGAATGTGTAGAACTTTATAAGCAGAAATTTTGGTGGATTGTCTCGCTATTATAACTATGGAACTAAATTTTAAATAATTTATTTTTTTTATTTGACCACGAATATATCTTTTTTTTTTACATGTATTTAATGAAGAAAAATGAATAACGCACAAATGTGCAATAATATAATGTAATAAAAGACCAATTTTTTTATAAATGGATGCTCACAGAGGCAAGTGACCTATCTTATGATTATGTATATGCATCCATTGTAAAAGTTTAAATTCATATTTTTTTAATAATAATTTGTTAATTTAATTAGAAATACAAATCATGAAATACGCATTGATTATAAAACACTTTCCTACACTCCCAGAATACTTTAACAATATTTCATTGAATAAGATACCTATGTAATCATTTTAGAAACCACATAAGATATTTAAAAAACAACAACAGGATGTCTAACTCAATAAAAGGGTTCAATCAATTTAGGAAATACAGATAGTTCTATGATGCACAAATAAGCATCCTGATGCAACATGGAAATTATATAATAAAAACTACTTTCGAAAAAAGGAAGATTTCTCATTAAAATTAATTTCGTAATAAATGTATGCTAATATTTTATGACAGTTGACATGAAGACTTTATTAAATACAAATTTTAAGTATAAGTATAATAAACGCTTTTAAGTACCTGCATTTAGTCAAAATACAATCCTGAAAAAAATGACATATTGAACAATTGTAGTCAATCATGAGTAAACTTTTTTTTTTACCACAAAAGAAATTTTATTGCGTCTACATTTTTTAATTCTTTTCCGTAAATATGATGATTTAACTTGACCAATGATTCATTAGAAGAATTCCTGAACCAGATGTCAAATTTTATTATAAAGTTAATCCATCAAATGTAATATATATAAATAAAAAATAAAAAGTAAAATAAAAAAATCTGCATTTTAAAGAAATACATAGATTTGACTTTCATTTAGGAATAAAATTACCTATAAAAATGTAATTTCAAATCATACATTAAAAATTGCTATAGATAAGTTTTATAAGACCAAATGGCGTCGACCATTTCGAAACTGGATATTTTGTAGAGTACACAAATATGTATTTGATTATTTTTTTTAATTTGATGTTTATAATAACCATATACCGCTTCAAATTTCCCGAAAATACTTAACAAAAATAGGAAAAAATATAAAAAAATATTTATGTAAAAATTTCAAGGCATATTTTGAGGATAACACAAACAAAATTAAAAAATTTAGTTTACAGCACCCCGTATTCCCCTTACCTATATCCCATCAAGTAATTATTTTACATATTTTACATAAAAAAGTCTTTTTAACTTAATTCAACTAAAAAAAAAAAAAAAGGAAACGTATTTTCAATGATCTGTTATTTTTATGCTCTTCGCTGCTTTAGACATCTGTTTCACAAAACAAACCTATATACAAACCTATTACAAACTATAAACAAACCTATACCGGATTAATAGCTCACATATATTTAGTTAATTCAAACACCATGCGATGTACTCTCTGTCATTACATTCGACATCATCAGACTTACATTAATGTCTTTGAGTTTCAGCACACTTAGGCAAATTAAAGTGGTTTATCAATCATTATTACATTAGCCAAATAGCGCGCATTAGAGCAGTATTATTGGAGTTAGTAACAGTTATTACTTTGGTAAATAATATTATATTGAATTATTTGCAGTATTTAATAAATTATACTGAATATAATGTTATTTTCAGAATTCTCCAGAGCAAAGAATGGTAAAATGTCCTTTTGCGATATAAAGTTTTAATAAAAAATATGCAAACATAAAATTAAACTACAGTATTGATATATATTTATCAGTTTCACATTTATAAATATATAATTATTGCGATGAGAATACGTAATTACGCTTTGAAAGAGGAAAATCATTATATATTATACCTTAAAAAAGAAAAGAAAGAAAAACACGAAAATCTATTCTCTATTTAAGATTCCGAAAGATAGTCATATTAACAAAAACTTGTGTCCCGTTGCAATGAATAATGAAATAAACAGATAGTTTGTAAAAATTCAAATTTTATATTGTTCGTATTCGTATAAAAATTTTGTTTTATCTAACCCAAATGTAAAAGTTTGGCCTAAAGAATGTTTCAATCCTTTTTCATAAAAAACATTTTAATAATAATATAAAATTCGCAAGTACATGTAATCTTCGGATATATACACGCACACACACACGCATACATATTTATACATATATATAAATATACATGTAGATAGAAACAGAGATAGATAGATATACGTGTTATGACAAACTATTTCTTTTGTTTGAGAAAGTGTATTGTTCTTAATCTGAAAATTAATTTCGTCATTTACAGAAAATATGTGAAGTGTATGTGTACTTTCAAGTACTTCCATTGTTGTTTACATTACAAAGCATATATGAATAAATATTTTTTATTAACAATACATTTTTTAATAAATTAGTCTTGACAGCATTATGTATCATTAACATATCGATATTCATTATTATCGATAACAATAATTTAAAATCTTCTAAACTTATTACAAGATTTTTCATTTCTTATCCATTATTCAAAATATTTGTCTTTTTGAACAAACATACCTCTGGTATTTTGATTTCGATTTCGGTTGCATATTATTTTAAAGTAATACATTTGAATTTCAAAAGAAATAAGTAGAAGTTAAAATAAAAGAATAGTCATTCTGTATGCAAATTTTTACTTCAACGGTTAATATTTAAAATGTCGTACTGTATAATATTAAATTGCTACAGACATTTGAGAAAATTTTATCGTTAATAAGCTGAATCTTTCAAAACTTTATTTATAGAAAAAAACAAGCAAAGTTACACCATAAGGATTTCAAAAAAAAAAAAATACATAGTTTAACAATTGAAATGTTAAATTTTTAACACATTATCAAAATTTAAAAATTAAAGCGTACGCGATACATGCAAAAAAAAATTTTTCAGTATTTTAAATTATTATTTGTTGCGTTAAAAACACTGTGAAGAATCAATTAGTTATGACTATAAATTTTATCTAAAATTCACGTGTAGTATTAATAAAACTGCTTTACGAATAAATTAATGTATATTTAATTTTAAATTTTAATTCTTTATGTTTAAAGCTTCTATAAATAAAACTGGAGAAATACCACTGACTAGGGAACATTCCCAGGTGTAATTTGTGGATTTGGATTAGGATGGTATGAAAACAAAGATTTCGTCGTGTATGTTAAAAAGTGCAATGGAACTACCAGTAGGAATCCCACCATTTTCGAGATATTACCACTAGAGTTGTGAATGAGTAGATAAGTAAATTGACAGACAAGTATATAAATTTTTGGCAAGTTAAAAAATTTATTTTTATTGTTCTTAATTGTCCTGCCAATACCATTTCCTAATCTACGATAGAAAATCTTTTGCACCTACATATTGTCTGTTATTTCCCCTCTTTTAGACAGGCACTTCGCGTTCTACGAAGTTTTCACATATGGCTGCATTCGGAGAGGTTTTTTTTTTTTTTTTTTTTTTTTTTTCTTTTAATTTTCCAGCATCTTGTTTTATGCAAATATTTCAGCACATGTATGGCGTGACGTAATGAAAATCGGATACATCGTTCAATTACAAGGACAATCAAAAGTATTCCGTTACATTACGGATAATAGGGAAAAATGTTTCAAATGCATTTTAATGGTGTTACACTCATTCGAACGTAATAAAATTGATATTAATCAATAAAGTACATATTATAATATACATTTTGCATAATCTGTGGTGCAAAGAATATATGTTGTTCCTAAGCTAAGATAGAAAATTTTTTACACCTGCATATTTCCTGTTATTTCCCCTCTTTTAGACATGCACTTCTTGTTCTACGAAGTTTTCACATATGGCTGCATTCGGAGAGATTTTTTTTTTAATTTTAAAATTTCAACACATGTATGGCGTGACGTTATGAAAAAATATATGTATGAAATGGATAAACTGTATGTACTGTTTGAAAACCTCAAAACATTTATGCGGCCTATATTTTGAGAAACTAAAGGAATGTTTTCAACATCAGCAAATACTCCTGCTCTTGGACGCCTGGGGTGGTCAAAAAGCTACAAAATGCGGCGAGGAAAAAATGGGAGATAATGTTGTCTTTGTAGTAATTCCTGCTAACTGAACAAAATACCTACAGTCATTAGACGTTCTTTTCAGAAAGCTATGATCCAAAATAGTGACCCAATATTTTGGACAACGAAACAAACAAACTTTAGCATACTAAATAACGCTTGCAACAGGTGTAAAAACGTGACCATTATCGTATACAGTAGGTGTTTTAAACAGTTATGTTTCACATATTTTTTCGTTCGTCTATACTACAATATATTTTAACACATAATATTTTCAATTTCCTCATCGCTATTTTTGTCACCTCCTCAAAGGGTGCATTTTGCATATTCGTTTTAGTCTATTTTTTATTTATTTATTTATGAGAAAAATTCAACAAGATTAAATCAGACTTTGACCAGAGCAGAGTAAGCGCATTGTGAACAATCGGAACCAGTTGTTTAAATAGTGACAAAGTCTTGAACTTTTCAAAATTTTATTTAAAATCACAAAAATAAACATGATTACTTTTATGGCAAAACATAAAATCTGTTAAAAATTAAAAACCTGATAACAAACATAATAGAAGTTACAGCGTTACGTTAGACCACCTATTTTCATATAAATAACAGCTATTTATTAACCGCCACCTAAACAAAAACATTCAATTTTACACAGTATATATACGTAAAATTTATCTATTATCTCATGCAACAGATATGCTGAAACATTTGCATAAAACAAGCTATTGAAAATAACAAAAACAGATGTAAATCATTCCAGATGCAATCGCACACGAAAACTTTGTAGAATGTGAACTGCTTGTCAAAAAGAGAGGAAATAACCGGCAATGAGCGGGTGCAAAGGCGTTTTCTCATAGATCGGGAAAGGGTACTGTCAAGAGTATTAAAAAAATTGCAAATAAACTTTTAATTTGCAAACAATTTATATAACCACCTGTCAATTATTTTTATTTATTCATTCATACTTCTGTGCTGATATCTCGAAGACAATTGGATTCGCGCCAATAGTTTCATTGCATTTGTTAACGTACATGCGAGATCTTTCTTTTAATACCACACTCGTCCAAATCCACAACTTACACCTGCGACAGTTCCTAGTGAGCATTCTATAACTCAATGGGCTATACAAATGACACATTTACATGTAATTGAATGATATATTACCCTAATAGCATGCATGGTCACAATGACGTCACAGTGACGTCACTGTGAGTCACTTTGGTCACATCACATCTGTGACCAAAATGCCACCTCTCAGTGACGTCACATTGTGACTGAGATATGACTTTCTTAAAATCTTTAGAAATTTATAAATATCCTTCAAAGCATGTTATTTACTCTAAAAAACATGTTTCTGGCAATTTAAATATCGTCGCTTTTGTCACAGTTTCGTCACAATGTTAATGTCAAATTAGTCACAAACGACATATTTTTCACAAATTTGTCACATTGTGAAGCGTCACAAAAGAGCTCTAAAACGGCCATAACGACTTCACATTTTAGTCACTGTGACTTCACATCGACGTCACGTGGCGTCACATCGACAATCGATGGTCACAAAGTCACAATGTGACTTCACAACGACGTTGCAGTGACGGCACCATGCTTTACGGGTAATAATATTCTCAGTCAGTTGAATGTATGTTTTATTTATCTATTCCATTCTATTATCATAATATTATGTTTCTTGCTGGGCTGAGTAATATTTTAGGCTGAGAAATACATGTTTCTAAAACAAAATCACTTTTTAATATAAATATCACTAAATTTATTTCATTCACTACATTTTAATGCATTTGTTTTGGACATTTTATATTTCAAAATTATTTAGGTGCTTCAATGTTTGAAAGCATTTGGACATGTAGATATGCATTCACATTCACCGTTCCATTAGTCAGAGAACACATGAAAATTGTTTTATAGAAAGTTATTATAGCTTATAACTTGGTAATATTCCAAATATTACTTGGAGAATCGGTTGGACTTCGGTAATGTCATTTTGTCGAAGTGATAATGATTAACTTTCCAAATCACATTCTTTAAGATATTTTCAATAAAAAAGATAGATTTCTTTAAATAAGATAAAAAGCATTCATTAAGTAAATATATATTAACTTTTAGAACTAAATTTTAAAGGTTAAACACTTTATTATAGTAAATAAAATATTAAATATCAAAACAGTATAGTTTTTGCAATTGAACTAAAACATGTATTACTTATTTATTATTTATTTATAATAAAATTTAAAAAAATTCGTTATCATAAATACTAATATTAATAGTAATAATAACAAGATAATGTAATCTGTAAAATTATGTCAAATTGTTTAATCAAGCAAAATTTCAGCTCGCTATGATTTCATTATCAGAAAATCTAAAACGTTAAATTTATCGGACTCTTACACCCCGCTATTTCAGGTATGATAAAAAAGGGGCCCAAATAATGTTGCAATTTCAGCGTTTGGCGTGCCTGAAAAATTAGAACCTAAGTTATATGGTGGTGGACACCAAAAAGGCCAACGATTGAAATCGCTAAGGACCGAAATGGCAAGGGACCGAAATGACCAGGAACCGAAATCCCAGGACCAAAACGGCGGGACCTAACTACCGTATATTCACAAAAAATATCAGAATTTTAGAACTTTCATTAATTATTCTAAATGTTTTGCTACCTAACATTAGTATTAACAACTTTGTTACCTAAATTCAATTAAATCAGTTGATTATTATTGCATCATCAAAGCAACAAAGCATGAAAGCATCAAAGCAAAAGAAATATTTGAAATCATTATAATAAAAATATGTTGACAGTAAAATTATCAGATCTAAATATCTAAATACTTCACACTAATTGTTGTAGAATCTCGTGTTTGCTATTTGACACTTTTTTTCTGCAAGACATTCTTTTTGGAAAACATAATACGAAAAATTAAATAAAAAGCATCTTCTGAAATGACTCAAGTTCAAATTACATTACCTTGAAAATAATTAAGTTCAAAGATTATACAAATTATTTCACCCTTAAGATGAGACAACAAAAATTATTTTTTTAAATTAACTTGAAATAATGAAGTTATACATCAAACGTTATCCACATTTTTTATAACAAAAAACAAATTTGTATTTGTTTGAAATTGTTATTCATTATTTCTTGATCCATCATTTCTTTCAAATATTGCATATCAATATCCCGTAAAAAATTTTTTTGAAAAAATTGGCACGTGAACGTCATAACGTTTGCTTGTAACTGACAACTATTTATTTTATTGTACTGTCTACAACCGTTCTAACAAATGGTATTGGTACAGGGTGGTTCAAAAATACAAGTTAAAAAAATAAAGACTGGTAAATGGGATTTAATTAAGCAAGAAAGTGGGTCCAATAATGCAGCGTTAAGGGGTCAGGTACCTTTAAAAGAATTCAAAAATCGATTTTTTAAAAAAATAGCTTATAATTAAATGTGATTCTTTAGAAACATTTAAAAACAAACCGCATTAAAAAATTTGCATTAGAAAAAGAGTTATGTCTGAAACACTTTGCGCTTTTCCTATACGACCAATGGTAATTTTAAACTTTGACGTCAATTTTCTCAAAACAGCGATTTTGATCATTGCGCGCACGTTTTCTGAAAAACGGTTGCGTAGAATTTAACAAAATTTTCACTGAATATATTAAACATACACAGGCACAAAATGACATACTATTATGTTCCTCAAATTTGAAGTTTAAAATTCACGCCTACTTTTTTGTAAAAAAAATCTCAATATTTCGAATTTCTTTAAAAAATAATTTTTTTCTCGTGATCTAGGGTGACATCCCCAGTAATTGGCACTTTAAGAATTTGTCTTTAAACTTACTTCAATTTTCATTACAAAGAAATAAGACATTTACTTGGAAATATTTTTAAATCAAAGAATGCATATCTGTGCATCTATTTTGCCCACTAAAAGCAAAAAAAAAAAAAAAAAATTAAAAAGTATTTTTATAAAAATATATTTATAAAAAGTTGCTGAAATCACCAGTAATTGGCACCTAGAGCACCAATGTATGACACCTTGTGATCCAGTAATTGGCACAAGTTTATATTTAAAAAAACTTTACATTTTGCATTAGTTTAATCGCTTTAAATGAATTTACTGTAGATGAAAATGCCATATATCAAGATTTCGATAGTAAGAAATCAGCATATTAGTCTGAAATGTGAACACTTTAAAACAATACAATATACTTATATTAATACCCAGTAATTGTCATGCTGTCCCCAGTAATTGTCATATGAAGCTTTAATGGTTTACAATTACTGATAATATTTCATATTTTCAAATAAAAACAAATGATAAACAAAATTAGTCTATAACTTTAAAAGTACTTCCAAAATAAGTGGTTTAATTTCAAATTACTTAAGAATTCCTTATAATATGAATATGTGCCAATTACTTGGAACTAGCAAAATTGAAGCACTATTAATTGGCATCTATCATTAATTCAGAAATAGAAATATTTGTGTTGAAAATACTTTTACACAATTAAAGTAACCCTTTTTAACTAAATAATTTTGTTGTCAATTAAAATTTAAAATATATTGTAAATCATATAATAATGAATTGAAAAGCATGCCTTCCTTAAACCAACGAAGAAGCATTTGCAACAAAAATGGCTATTTCATACAAGCCATAATTGTTTCTCTTTCTTTGGCACTATTGTCATCTAGTAGAATAAATCAAAGTTATAAACTTTAACGTAAATGAGCATAAACTGGTATATGGTCTTCAATTTTTAGAAGACTGGATATTAATCTTATTTTAGAACATGTTTGTAGGATGTGCCAATCACTGGTGCATGCCAATTACTGGGGATGTTACCCTATAAGTTTTATTTTTTTCATCGTAGGTCATTTTGAAAAAACATTATATCTGTACTCAGAAAAAAAAATCTTGGTTTGTTTTAGCTATTCAAATTTGAAAAATCGTGCGCGCAAGGTATGCAAGATTTATTATTCCGTAAAAATTGTATTATCTTTAAAATAATTTTTAAAACAATGCATGCGTGTATACTTTTTTTAACAACTTTAACTAATAAAATAAATCGTTCTTGATATGTGTTTTCAATTTTATAGTCAAAAGTCAATTAGATGTAGAGTGACTGCAGTTCTTACAAAGGTCACTTTTTTACGTATTTTATCAGTTCGACCTTTCGAACTGAAACCTGACCCTTTAAAGATGCAGAGGGAGCTGTTAAGTTCGCTGAATTAAAAAAACTTCGCTTACTTGAATCATCATTTTTAGCAAGGAATTCGAACAACATGCATAGTTACATGAATACATGAGTTTTCTGACATGCATTTAATGTGTGGAGGTTCACTAGGATTCGTGAAGATTAGTCTCACACCCACAAGCGTCCAATACCTTCCGAGATCGTCAAATGCCTATTCTCTACTATACGCAATACTGCTTTTTTATTCAGCAGGAATTCTTTGAAAACTTCCCGCGCCTTTATCACACCTCAAAGCATAAAATGTTTCATTTGAACACTCTTCATAAAGATGTTCGAATATCGGAGATCGAAGATCCACATATTCATGAAATGTATGTCATCACTATTTTCTATGTACTGTCGGAAAGGGTTAAATACACTCCTCCAGATTATAAATTTGACCGAATATCTGCACGAGCATTAAAGGATAATTGATATATCTATATCTATATATATATATGTGGGATTAAAGAATGAAGTATTCAGCAATAAAAGATAATAAACTCAATGATTTAATGAACGCGATATCCCAAACGAGACTCATGTGACGATGCGTGGAAAGAACGAGGTGTTCTATAGATTTCAGCGATGGCGAGTTTGATGGACTTTAAATGCAAAGCTCAGGGAAGCTTATTTATACTGAATATTATTCATTTCTACTGTTATCTTTGAATGTTACGTACATGTTTTATGTCTATTAAACCTTTTTATACTTTCAAGAATATTAGTTTTGCTTATATCATAAGTTAATCACTCAATATCCCCTATTCCACACACACACACACACACACACACACACACACACACACATATATATATATATATATATATATATATATATATATTGAGAATGGCCAGTCAAAAATTATTAATATCCAGTGAAAACGATAAAATCAGAAGGAATGGACAAAATCGGAATATTAAAAAATTTTTAGTTTAGGATTTATCATCATTTGTACAGTTCTGCCTGACATGATAGCATATGTATTTTACTGTGTCCTGGCAGTAATGGAAGTTTTAAGTAGTATAGTCAATACAAATTTATATGCATTTATAATTTTGTTGGCTATCCAAATAAACAATTATAACTTTTAAGAACTTGCCATCTTCGAGAAAGTTTAAGGAGCAAGACATTTTATTGGAACCATCCAATGTTAAGCATCTTCGAAAATTATTTTCTTCGTGCTACAAACTATTTGTATCTTCCATGCAAAAACATTAAAAAGTGGCAGTCTAATGAAGAATAGGTTGTTTTGAAGCCTATAACAACTATGGCTTTCGTCTCGAATGATCTTTTATTTCTACTTTGACATAATTACGCAATCCATATTTTTATTACAGAATCGTTAAATCACACAAGTACGAGATAGTAAAAGATATAATAATGTAAATTAAGACATACTTGAAAACATGCTTTAAAAATAAATAAAATTTATATACATAAGATAAAACACTAAGAAACATTTAAAAACACAAGAGTAAACGTTTTGCCAAGCTACACGCAAAGCCTCATCAGTACAAATAATAATTCATTGCATAACAAACATTGAAACAAATTAAGACAGTTACGATTATTATTTTTAGAAAAGAGATACAGCTCATATTCAAAATATTAGAATAATTGAGAAAAAGTAATAAGAAAAAATTATTTGTCATTTATTTATTTTTTATACTAAGTAAATGCAATTAAATTTCTTATAAATTAAATCTGGAATGTTTAGATAAGATTTTAACATTTATAAAATATAAAATACAGCACAATAAATTAGGTATACAGCTTCCTTAAACACAACAGAATATTAGAATAAAATTTAGATTGGTTCAAAATATTAGAATATTTTATTTTACGCAACAATATTACCTTATGAATATGAAGTAAATGGTAGTTAATATTTTGTAGCATCCCCTTTAGCTTGCATAATAGCGTACAATCGATCTTGCATACTATATACAAGGTGTTTACAAACATTTCTATCAATATTAGCCCAAATAGATTTTATACGTGCCACTAACTCAGTTTTACTTGAAGGAGGATTTTCTTGAAGTTTTTTCTTCATTATACACCATAAGTTTTCGATGGGATTAAGATCTGGTGAATTTGGTGGCCAAGGAAGTACCTTAATGTTGCGTTGGCGGAACCAAATCTTAGTTGACACCGAGGTATGCGGGGACGCTAAATCTTGTTGAAAGATGAAATCATCTTCAAATAAATCTTCTGATGATGGAATCATGTAATATTCTAAAATTTCCTGATATATCAGAGAGTTAACCTTTTCGTAGACGGTGCATAACTTTCCAGGTCCTTCTGCACTCATACAACCCCAAACCATGACACTTGCAGCAAATTTTACGGAACGTTTAAGGCATTCTTTATCAAATGCTTCTTGCTTCATTCTCCAAACTCGAATACCTTGATTACCATATGAAACACAAAACATACTTTCATCACTAAATAATATATTTTTCCAATCTTCATTGCTCCATAAACGTCTTGATTTCTACCAATTCAATCTTATACGCTTTTGTCTTGCAGTCATGAGAGGTTTTGTTTTCGGTACACGAGATTCAAATTTAAATTTATGGAGACGTCTTAATGTTGTCGATGTAGAAACTTCAACTCCTTCTTCTTTCCATTTTAGGTGCAAGAATCACACACTTTTAAAACGGTTTTTCTTAACTATACGCTTCAGTTTCCTGTCATCTCTAGCAGATGTTTTTGGTTTTCGGCCACCATTTCAGCGATTATTTTGAAATTTTCCAATTTTTGAATATTGTGTTAGTATTTTACTAACGCTCGATTGCGAACAATGTAAATAATTCGCTATAAAACATTGATTTTTACCGTGCCGATACAAATCAACCATACGAAGTTTAGTAGATTCAGGAATATCACTCACACGGCCCATTTTAAGACGAAAAAGAAACAAACTGCAAAATGAATACTGATTTTAAATAAAATAGTCTGAATTTAATCAATGATGCCACCAGTTAAGAATTGGTAATAATTAAAGGAGAATCAATGTGAAATATTCTAATATTTTGAACCACTTGAATAAATATTCTAATATTTTGACTTTTCAAAATAATTTTTTTTTGCAATTAATCTTTTCAAAAATGATATTAAATTTAAGATAACAAGTAAGTTTAATCAACAATAAGTTCTTAATAAAAATATCGTTTGCATATTTTCATTAAAAGACATTAAATTACCAAACGATATTTTCAATTTCTAAAAAAAAGGTAATTATTCTTATATTTTGAATATGAGCTGTAATATTCATTCGGGAGATCACGACTGTAACTGTCTTGATTTGTTCCAATGTTTGTTATGCAATGGATAATTATTTTTACTGATGAGGTTTTACGTGTAGCTTGGCATAACGTTTACTATTGTAATTTTAAATGTCTTTTAGTGTTTTATTTTACGTATATAAATTTTATTTATATTTAAAAAAAAGCATTCAAGTCTGCCTTAGTTTATATTATTCAATATTTCAATATATATATATATATATATTTTTTTTTTCAATTCAGACGTTAAATGTATATGTAATGCAAAAAGGACAAGATACCACAAGTAAATTTTACTATACATGACTGATACAACCGGGAGCTCCACACAAATAATGCGCACAATGGAGGCAGTGGGTGTTGAAACCAAACAACCTCCTGCAATTGCAAGAGAATAGCACCATACTTCCTTAACCACTCGCTCACAGAAGCCCCACCATTCACAAAAAAAAAAAAATCAAGGGTTAATGTTTAACATTTGTTAATCATTAATCCTTGCTGCAGACATTATAGAGCCGACAATAGTTTATTCACAGAAGTTACATTTCCTCTTTTTACTGTTTTGAAAATTATTTTTCCTTACGCTTTTTCAGAAATACACTAAAATTAGTTCCCTTGTAAGCATGCCCTTTGACACAAAGGCAAAAATCGAGGTAACTGTAAAAAATTGCAAGTGTTTCTCCGGCAAGATACCAAATCTTTTTGCTTCCATCGGATTATTCCACTCTGAAGGCTCCTTTAAAATCGAACTATTTTCAAATTTGCCTACGCATAAAAAATACCTTAATTGAAAAATCTAAACATATTTTTAATCCAAAAATAGGACATTTTATTTAACATTGAAAATACATATACACATATTAAATTAGTTGTATAACCTATAATATTTTGTGTGAAGCATTTTACATCGCATATACCTGTGACAAAAATAATTTTAAATTTATTTATATTTTAATACACATTTTTTTTAACGGAAGAAAAATTATTTTTTTGTCAAAAGAATAAGGCTTCAAATCAACGATAGCAGATTTTTGTATTAATTTTTAAATTATTAAATTCATAAAGCAATAATTTTCTTTTATTTCAATGCATGCCTCTATAAGTAACGCGCTGTTATAAAAAAGCGAGTATACATTCACTTCTGTATAATTAAATAAAATCTGTGCTATTTTTATATGCATTTTTTTCATACATGCATCAATATATAAGTGATCAATTTCATTCTTTGGATATCTTGAATTTAAATAATATATATATTTCAGAACATTTTAGACATTAAAAAAAAAAAAAAAACTTTTTAGAATTAGAGAATTTGCTTTCTAAAAAGATGAAAGAATAAAATAATCATAATAAAGAAACTTCACGAGAAACAAAATACGATAACTAACTTTTTTTCAATAAAAATAACCCTTCTATTATGTATAAGCTATTCTTTTCTATATATTTCTTAATAAGCTCACAAATATAATAAGAATTTTGGATTGAACTCAAATATAATAGAGTTAGTTAATTAAATTGTGTCTGTCTACATTATAAATCACCGATCTAATAAAAAATGTATATTTAGCGAATTACGTAAAGCTTATTTACGAAACTTTTTTATTTAGAATTTTGTGTCATTACCATAAATCACAGATAAAATTAGTATTGTATTCTATTTCAGTGACAAGTTGTTTACTTCATTTTTGTTATTTTCTTTTCTTTTGTATAAAAAAAAGAGAAAGAAAGACTTTATTTAGCATTATATCCCTTAAGTTTGTTTATGTTAAAGATATATCTTTACTATTATTTAATAGAATTATCCGAAAGAATGAGAGATTTGTTATTTAAATAATGTGGTATACTTGAAACAATATATACAGATGTAAAAAGAAAAACAAATCAAATATGTCAGGTTTAATCTTTCTAGCCTCTTTTTTTTTTTTTTTTTCATTTTTATATATTTATCTTCTTGTTTCAGAATGGATTGATTTAATCTTACGCAGCAGTTTTAAGTATCGAATTTGGAAGAATAAGAACATATTTTTTATCTCTTTTTTTTTAAGATTCTACTTTAATATGATAAGCAATTGATACGGGAACAAAGGTTATAATAGCCACTGTAAGGTTTCACGAATTTTCATGTTATCTTTTAATTAGCTAAATTTTTGAATGAATATTAAAATTGACTATAATATTTTTATTTAGTAACTTTTTATTATACTCTTTTTAATGATACAAAATGTACACTTTACTTCAAAATAAAAGTTAGCGGTCTAACTCTCGTAAATATACTGGGATTGCACTGAAATTTTTAGACTGCTATTGCACTGTTATTTACGTTTACCCTAGCACATAATCTTTCTCAAATCAAGTTTGTAAAATGTTTAGTTTAGCTACAGAGACAAACAAAATTCCCCGTTACATTAATCTGTCAACGGGATTACAGTCAATGGGAAAAAATCTTTGCAAGTGGATATTTAAAAGGCTAGAGATTTTCAAACACAAAAAAATGTATTCATTTGCGAAGTGAATATAAATATGCATTCTGTATATTATAAGGAGCAAAGAATAGTTACTACTCATTTACAGGACCACACAAAAAAATTCCATTGCATAAAGGTATAGAGGAAAATTGTCTGCGGCATAATTATCTTAAACTATTTTATGTGTAATAAAATTTACATACATCATCTGGGAGGCTTACTATAAATTATTTTTGGGGGATAATGTACGATGTACGTGGAATTTACAGGGCCACACAAAATATTTCAGATAGTAAAGATTATCCGAAGTACAGTATAATAGTAGTGATGCATGGAAATGCATTCTTTTATGACATGCGATTTTAACTTTCACTACATTTTTGCATAAATAACAAGCAAGGTATTTATTTATTCATTTTTATTGTATTATTATTATAATTATTATTATTTTAATCTGGTTTGATATCGACAGAATATCCCTGTATATTTCCAAGACAATTCTCTCAAACAGGCACAATTATATTCAAAAATAAAATGTATCTCGGAAAAAGTATCCCGTGTGCAGGACAAATTTTACAGCATTCTAGAAATGTACTAGGGTAGGCAGTGGCATGTTTTTAAACGAGAAACACGGCTGAAAACATGTTCGGTATGCTAGTCGTAGACCTATTCTGTCACCATATCTGAATTTTTACGCTATCTGGATGAATAGTGATGTAAGTTATTTTCAAAACAAACTTATAGTAGCATGAAATAAGAAACTGTTTTTCGTGTATGCAATATCAGAACAATAAGTTCAAAAAACATTTTTTTATGCTTAAATAAAGACCTGAAATTTTACTCAGCGCTGAAAAAAAGCACTTCTGACTAAGTTTCAGAAGGTACAAAACTATAACTTTTGTAGATGCTGTGTAAAATGTTGCCACTTCAGCCAAAAAGTTTTCACTGGCTGACATCACTTAGCAACTCATTAAAAAAATAAAACGAGTTGGAAAATGTTTCTAACTATAGGCATAAAATTCGGCAAATTTCAATCTGTATGCGTTTTCTCTCTACACAAAATTTTAAAATTATATAGTATGTATATCAATCTACAGAGGAAACTATCAATCTAAATATAAGGATGTTAAAAAAACTGGAATACAAAATTTGGCTATGAAAGGCTACTGCTGAAATCAGATTTTGAAATATTTTGCCGGTTGCATAAAATTTCCCAAATAACGAAGTTTTGTTGAAGAATTAAAGAAGAGTTGGATAACGTTTCCTAATCTACGGATGGCGCATGATTTTTCTTTCTTGGTATAGATATTAGAGAAGGTATATCATAAAATATTTTATGTAACATCCGTTTAAATCGAGCTGTCAAAAATAGCTTAGACGAGATATTTCCGTGCATCTTCTTTGCATAATTTCACGAAGAAAGTTTTATGAAATACATTCGATGCAGAAGATTATTTATCAATGCATTTCATGCGAACGTTGCACACAAAAACTTATATTACACACAAAATCTTTGATTTCTTATTTAACTTGACACGCAAAATTTTTATTTTCCATAACAAAATTATATTAAATAAATTAAGAAATACTCAAATTTGGAAAAAAAATGCGTTTAAATTAAAAATGCTGCACATATGTGAAAGAAACACTTAATAATAATGGCTCTTTTATTGCAAGAATTCAAATAATAATTTCTACTAAATCGACTAGAAGTTATGAAGAAATATTAATTATAAAAGTTAGTTTACACAAAGTTAAAAATCGTGTCAGTTTACTTGACATTGTACAGCTCGCTTTTATTTCTTTATATTCTAACTGATTGAGATTAACTGCTGAATTTATCGTCATTAATATAAATTTGTATTTATTATTTAGAATGTATCGAATACACAATGTTACATTTTCATTGTTGAATTCATATACATTTTAAAACCTTTTTGAAAACATTTGTGATCCACTATTTTTTTCTGCGAAATTACAGAAAATCTATGAATAATCAATTATCTTATACCTTATATAAAACTACAGAGATTAGGAAAACTTAGATTCTCTTAAATAATAAAGAAGTTATTCGGTATATTGAGAACAGATTCTGTAAATTAACATAGTTAAAAATACATAAGACTGCAAATTTAGTTTTAATGATAATAATTTAATATAGATTTCAAAGTTGGTAAATCTCTCAATTTTCATCCAGCTTCAACAAACTTGTGTTGGCCTAGTAAACCTGAAATACTGTAACATTTATTTTTGCACAAATTATTTCTAGTTATCCTGGTGTTTGAACATCAGACCTACTGATAGTGAAAGAAAACCTTACTATCTGAGCTGTAGGTGCGGATGCTATTGTCTTTTATCATTCAGCGGTGGAAAATCACCAATAAATTTAATGAGAGGAGTTCTCCCTTTCGAATTTAATCTAAGTTAAAAATAAAACAATCTTTAAACTAAATTTTCTTCTTTAATATTTCTAATAAAATTGCAAAAAAAAAAAAAAAAAAAAAAAAAAAAATTATAACTGTGAATTTTGGCTTCCAAGTTTTAAGAAAAGTGAAAATATCTATAAAAACTAGTTGGATGTGTCAATCCCAAAACTTTCTTCTATCTCATAAGTACATTTTAATATAAAAAAAAAGAAGAAAAAAAAAACGTGGTGATCCCAAAGTTATCCATTATCGAATTTCCTCGAACATTTGACCTAGCCTAAGGAGATTCTGGTATCCGAAAAGCCTAAAACGCAAAATTTAATTAATATTCTGAGAAAATGAGCTTAGTAGTGTCTCATGTTGGGTAATTTATACTAAAACCTAATAAGCATCTATTTATGTCAAGACTTAACAGAATCTGAAATTTGATGGAATTTCGTCCATTAGTTCTTGAGATATAGTTATAACAAAAAATTTGCATAACGTAGCACAGCAACACCATATCTTGGACAATTTATGCCAAAACGTAAAAAAGCGTCTAATTATGTTATGGTGTAAAAGAATCTGAAGTTTGATGAAATTCTGTGCATTAGTTCTTGAGATATAGTTAGTTTAAAACAAAAACGTGTAAAATATAGCACAGCAGCACCGTCAGTTGAAGGATTTATAACAAAACGTAATCATCGTGTAATTATGCTATATGTCATTTTGTAACAAAATCTGAAGTTTGGTGAAATTCTGTGCGTTTGTTGTTGAGATATAGCTATCGAAAAAATCGTGCAAAATGCAGCATAGCTGCACCACCTGTTGTAAGATTAATACCAAAATGTAAACAGCGTCTAATCATGTTATATATTATAGTGTAACAGAATCTAAAATTTGATAAAGTTCTTTGCATTAGTTCTTGAGATATAGCTATCGCAAAAATCGTGCAAAATGTAGCATAGCAGCACCACCTATAGGGCAGTTCACACCAAAACCTTATCAGCGGCTATGTATCTCAAGGTATCGCGGAATCTGAAGTTTGGTGAAATTCTGTGCATTAGTTCTTGAGATATAGCAATCTTGAAAATCATGCAAAACGTAGTATAGCAGCGCCACCTGCAGGCGAATTTTCACCAAAAACCAATAGGCACTAATTCATTTTAAGGTCTAACTGAATATAAAATTTTATTAAATTTCGAGCATTAGTTCTTGAGTTAGAGCGCCCACAAATTTTTTGTCACATACAGACACTCACAGACAGACACACAGACTCACAGACAGACGGACAGACTCCAGACAGACATTTTCTAAAAATAGTCAAAACGTGTTCAGGACCTTCTAAAACGTATAAATCGCCGGAAGTCGAAAATTTTCATGAATCCAATACTTTCTTCTTGTAAAGATAATCTATGTAAATCCCTAAGTGAATTTGACGTAACGAAAGGGTCTGAAAAATGATGACCGAGAAACCAGCGACCTGTAGAATTCATTTAACAGAGAACTAGAGGAAAATTTCAAAGAATATTGCTTTCGTTTCTGTGTTTTTACAGAAATTTTTAACATTACATATTGCACCATATATTCTTTTACGAGGAAGCATTCTAAAGTATCAAAAATTATATCAGAACTTCGTGATTGCAACATTTCTATCTTCTTATCTATTTATTTACAAACCTCTATAAACAGAATTGGGGGAAAATATGAACTCTATAAGTAAAATGCGTACATTAAATATTAAAACAGGTACACTGATGATACACAAATATTTCTACATAAATGAAAAGTGGCTTGTAAATTACCAAATGCAAGCCTTATCAGTCATTTGATAAGGTCATACTGTATCGTGTATTTTGCTGATAATCAATAAGCTGCTTTAGTGTATAAAAATATCAAATAATTCTGAATCAAAATTATTTAATGTGTAGCTTGCATGAGAGTGCATATATTTATATGTAATATTGAAAACGACAAATGTTTGAAATAAGCGACTTAACCTTTTAGTTTTAAATGCAAATTATAAAGTATTTTTTATAATAGGCCACAAGATCAAGTCTAATCAAGAAGAACGGATACACATAATGAGTGCATTCTCTTCCTAGCATACATATTTGAAGATTACAAAAGAGTGTACTTTTAACTGACAAGAGACAAGAAAATCTAAAATTCAATTTGCTTTCCTTTAAACGTGTTTTAAAGCCTTAAAATTATTTTGTCGCAGATTATGATTAAATATCTATAATCTAAAAGAATAATAATAACTGTAAAATAAAATTTTGTAAAATATGAAAACCGTAACGCCACGCCATTTCGGTATTTTGTAGATACCATATTTCTTACATATATATATATATGTATATATATATAGATAGATAGATATATACAGGGCGTCCAGCAAATAACACCCTGATTTCAAAATTAAATTTCTCAAAAACAAAGATCAATAGAATTATGCAGTAAACAGTTTGTTTATCAGGTAATCTGTAAAAATCTTATACAAAAGTCCCGAATGGTAAATATTTTGAAAAGATTGTGTTCTTATTGCAAAGAATGCTTTGATTTGACATTTTCTTACTTTAGATTGCTGCCAGATAATGGCAGTTAATGGCAAATAATTTTTCGACTTAAAGTGCCATATTTCACAGTTTTTTTTTAAATTAAATTTTTGAAATTTCGAAATTCTAAAAATTTACTTCGAAGAATATTTAAAATATTGCACTGTAAGCTGAAAAATTATTTCTCTGCAGGCAAACTAAAAGAAGAAAAATGTCAAATCAAAGCATTCAATGCAATCAGAACGCAATGTTTTCGAAATATTCACTGTTTGAAATTTCTGTATAAGATTTTTACAGCTTACCTAATGAAAAAACCGTTTACCGCATATTACTATCGATCTTTGTTTTTGAGAAATTTAATTTTGAAATCAGGGTGTTATTTGCTGGACACTCTGTATATACATATATACACATATATACATATACGTATACATATATATACATATATATATAAATACATATATATATATATATATATATATATATATATATATATATATATATATATATATATACACAATTTTATTAAAACCATTCAATTAATTTTTAAAAAATGAAGAAACAAATAAACAGTTTTTTACAGACCAATGCGCAAAATGCTACAAAAAGAAATGTAAAAAATGTATATAACAAAACCAAAAGAAATTCCATATCCCCAAAATACATGGAAGTCTTCATCAGGGAGGCCCCTCCATGTAGGGGAAAATAAAGAGAAGTTTCTGAAAGGATGTAGGCTCATAAGCTAAATTACATCCTTAGCCCCCAACTTCTCAGATTTCAGAAATCAAACTCAAACCTTCAAAAATATTATAAATATATACAAAAATTTTTTAAAAATACCAAAGGACAAGACCAAAAATTACACAAACAAAAAGGAAAATTACCTACAAAACTAAATATAAAAAATAAAATTGTAAAATACAAACCCCCAGGAATATAAAACCCTCTTCAGCTAGTGGGGCCATTCACTAGCGCTTCAATCTCGCCCTAAATTGAAATCAAGCATCCGTAAGTAAAGAAACACTGAGACTCAGAAACTTTCAGTTAACATATAAGATGGATAACAGTTAACCATTAAAATCTTTTTTAAACCACTCATAGCCAATTCTAGATCTGTTTTGTTATTGCAAATCCTGCGGATCCTATTAACTTGTGAATACATAATATTTTTTAAAACTTTATTGCTAATACATGAAAACCAGTAAGTGAGGCTATTAACTTCAAAATTAAAATCTTTCCTTTTATCATAAAGTCCAATCAACCATTTTTCCTTGTTTTTCTTAATTTTAAGATCTAAGAAAGTAATTTGTTCACCATCATCGGTTCGGTTCAGGACGAGCTCTTTAGGGTAAATGTTAAGGCTTATTTCCTCAAAATTATTGCAGTTAAATACTATAAGATCGTCTACATATCTAAAGAAGGAAATATTATTGAAATTTTTTTCATAAAAATATAAAAATAGATTAGAGAACGCACTTGAAAAACTTGTTCCCATTGGCACCCCCTTATTTTGTTTAAAATAATTAATTCCATTAAATAAAACATTTTCAAATAGGCAAAACTTAATTAAATCAATCCAAAACTTCTTATCTACTTTTAAAACATATTCAAATTCAACATAAATATTTTCAAATACCCCCACAATCAAATTGTGAGGAATGCTGCCAAACAGATTCTCAAAGTCAAAAGTGTTTACAGAAGTAATTTTCCATGAGTTATCATTCAAAAAATCTAAAACTTTAAGGTTATTGCCAATGATTGTATTGCAATCAAAAGTTTCTATTTCCTTTAAAATTAAATTCAGCAAACCAAACAAAATTTTACCCGCTTTGCAATTATAACTATTAGTACCACAGGTAACGAAGCGAAATTTTACTGGTTTCTTATGAAATTTAACAGTCGCAAAAAGGTAAGAAATACAAAGTAATTCCTACTAATTCCAAATTTTTTATCAAAATCCAAAATACGTTTTTTTATTTTAGAGGGGTTTTCAGTTAACGTTTTATAAGATTCATTACAGGTATATTCCTTCAAAAGAAGATTCCTATAGAAAACTTTACAAATTAAGGCAAAGTTACTACTTGCTTTATCTACAGTAGCAATAATAAACTGTTCTTTTAATTTAGCTATACTGGTTTTTAAATCGAAATTATAATGAAATTTTTTAGAACAACCCTTATTATAATAGTCTCTAAAAAACAAAAAATCTTTTTTAAATAATACCATAAACTTTAATTTCCATTCTCTAAAATCCTCAAAAGGCCAACTATATTTATATGAAACTCTTAAAATAAAGGCATCCAAATCCTTTTCCATAAATTCTATAATTTTAAGATTACTATAATTAAAGTTTAATCTAAATCCAGAACCTAAACTCATAATATTCCTTAACTTAACATCTTTTACAATATTTAAATCTCCTGAAACAATATGTCCAAAATCTGGATTAATATAATCTTTATAGCAGTCTAAATCACAGTAACAATCATCCCCTTTAATTAAATCAAGATTCTTACTATAATCATTATAGTTACAAATAAGATTTTTTAATGTCCTGTCATAACTATAAGTAATTCTAATTTTAAAGCTATTTTTAAGAGGGAAAAGGCTATTACAATCTTTCAGAATATTCTTAAATTTAATAGAATCAAAAATCTTATCTCTAAAACACAAAACAAAATTTTCCAGAGTTTCTTCACTTATAGATTTTATTTTATTTAAATCACTGAAACCAGTTTTATATTTAAATAAATCAATAACAATATCCTTTATATACTGATTTTTAAATTTATAACTATCAAACTTACTCCTCAAAAACCATTTAATAACTTTATTTTTAAATCTAAAAATTTTATTTTTTATTTCATTAATATCATAAAAATTAACATAATCTTTATTTACAGAATCAATAGTATCAAAAATATCTGCTTTAAATTTACTTTTTCCTTTTCCTCTACTCCCTCTCTTGTTAAATGTAAAAAATGAATCCTTTAATCTAAATTTACTGAAACCGCAAAAATTACCCCTATTAACAACATTAATACCATTAAATTCTGAATTCAGGCCATATGGATAAATTGTTTTAAGTCTGTACATAAACATATTTTCAACTTTTAATCTATCTTCCCTATTGGGAACTATATCCAAAATATAAATGCTAATACTTTTAAATTCATGTTTTTGAAAGTGCTCAATCTCAATATCGTTACAATTTTTGTTATTTTTCTTTCTTATATCATTTCTATGCCCAGTAATCCTAATATTTAAACTACCAGAAGTCTGTCCAATATAACCAAATTTACAGATTCCACATTCTAAAAAATAAACAACATTATTAGTTTTACAAAAAATATCTTGATCATTTTCAATCTGTTCTTTGCCAGCATAAGGACAAGTAAGACATCGTTTATCACTACAAATACTAAATTTTTTTAAAGATTTTCTAAATTTTAGATCAACTAAAAACATTTGGTACGGTAGCTTTTTTACCGGGGAAATTCCTGTACCAAAATAATCCCCAGGGCCCCTTGTTTGAGCACGCGACGGACCCGGTGCTATGCAAATTTTTTCTTTATTACTTTCCATGATAAGTTTTTAAAGTACCTGAAAGGGAATCAAAATAAGTAAACTTGAAAGTCAAAGCCGAACTCTAAAACCAAGAAGTATTTCAAAAATGGGGGAGGGGGGGGGAAACCTAATTAAAAAGGAACTATACTAAAAATAAACTTAAAAATAAACTTAAAAAATAAACTTAAAAAAGGAGAAAACCAGCGCTAATAGCTACTTGGCCAAACCCCATTTTTAATATACACAATTTTATTAAAACCATTCAATTAATTTTTAAAAAATGAAGAAACAAATAAACAGTTTTTTACAGACCAATGCGCAAAATGCTACAAAAAGAAATGTAAAAAATGTATATAACAAAACCAAAAGAAATTCCATATCCCCAAAATACATGGAAGTCTTCATCAGGGAGGCCCCTCCATGTAGGGGTAAATAAAGAGAAGTTTCTGAAAGGATGTAGGCTCATAAGCTAAATTACATCCTTAGCCCCCAACTTCTCAGATTTCAGAAATCAAACTCAAACCTTCAAAAATATTATAAATATATACAAAAATTTTTTAAAAATACCAAAGGACAAGACCAAAAATTACACAAACAAAAAAGGAAAATTACCTACAAAACTAAATATAAAAAATAAAATTGTAAAATACAAACCCCCAGGAATATAAAACCCTCTTCAGCTAGTGGGGCCATTCACTAGCGCTTCAATCTCGCCCTAAATTGAAATCAAGCATCCGTAAGTAAAGAAACACTGAGACTCAGAAACTTTCAGTTAACATATAAGATGGATAACAGTTAACTTCAAAATTAAAATCTTTCCTTTTATCATAAAGTCCAATCAACCATTTTTCCTTGTTTTTCTTAATTTTAAGATCTAAGAAAGTAATTTGTTCACCATCATCGGTTCGGTTCAGGACGAGCATTGTATATATTTAATATTCGCATTGGTCTGTAAAAAACTGTTTATTTGTTTCTTCATTTTTTAAAAATTAATTGAATGGTTTTAATAAAATTGTGTATATTAAAAATGGGGTTTGGCCAAGTAGCTATTAGCGCTGGTTTTCTCCTTTTTTAAGTTTATTTTTTAAGTTTATTTTTAAGTTTATTTTTAGTATAGTTCCTTTTTAATTAGGTTTCCCCCCCCTCCCCCATTTTTGAAATACTTCTTGGTTTTAGAGTTCGGCTTTGACTTTCAAGTTTACTTATTTTGATTCCCTTTCAGGTACTTTAAAAACTTATCATGGAAAGTAATAAAGAAAAAATTTGCATAGCACCGGGTCCGTCGCGTGCTCAAACAAGGGGCCCTGGGGATTATTTTGGTACAGGAATTTCCCCGGTAAAAAAGCTACCGTACCAAATGTTTTTAGTTGATCTAAAATTTAGAAAATCTTTAAAAAAATTTAGTATTTGTAGTGATAAACGATGTCTTACTTGTCCTTATGCTGGCAAAGAACAGATTGAAAATGATCAAGATATTTTTTGTAAAACTAATAATGTTGTTTATTTTTTAGAATGTGGAATCTGTAAATTTGGTTATATTGGACAGACTTCTGGTAGTTTAAATATTAGGATTACTGGGCATAGAAATGATATAAGAAAGAAAAATAACAAAAATTGTAACGATATTGAGATTGAGCACTTTCAAAAACATGAATTTAAAAGTATTAGCATTTATATTTTGGATATAGTTCCCAATAGGGAAGATAGATTAAAAGTTGAAAATATGTTTATGTACAGACTTAAAACAATTTATCCATATGGCCTGAATTCAGAATTTAATGGTATTAATGTTGTTAATAGGGGTAATTTTTGCGGTTTCAGTAAATTTAGATTAAAGGATTCATTTTTTACATTTAACAAGAGAGGGAGTAGAGGAAAAGGAAAAAGTAAATTTAAAGCAGATATTTTTGATACTATTGATTCTGTAAATAAAGATTATGTTAATTTTTATGATATTAATGAAATAAAAAATAAAATTTTTAGATTAAAAAATAAAGTTATTAAATGGTTTTTGAGGAGTAAGTTTGATAGTTATAAATTTAAAAATCAGTATATAAAGGATATTGTTATTGATTTATTTAAATATAAAACTGGTTTCAGTGATTTAAATAAAATAAAATCTATAAGTGAAGAAACTCTGGAAAATTTTGTTTTGTGTTTTAGAGATAAGATTTTTGATTCTATTAAATTTAAGAATATTCTGAAAGATTGTAATAGCCTTTTCCCTCTTAAAAATAGCTTTAAAATTAGAATTACTTATAGTTATGACAGGACATTAAAAAATCTTATTTGTAACTATAATGATTATAGTAAGAATCTTGATTTAATTAAAGGGGATGATTGTTACTGTGATTTAGACTGCTATAAAGATTATATTAATCCAGATTTTGGACATATTGTTTCAGGAGATTTAAATATTGTAAAAGATGTTAAGTTAAGGAATATTATGAGTTTAGGTTCTGGATTTAGATTAAACTTTAATTATAGTAATCTTAAAATTATAGAATTTATGGAAAAGGATTTGGATGCCTTTATTTTAAGAGTTTCATATAAATATAGTTGGCCTTTTGAGGAT